>JAJIBD010030799.1:0-246457 GCA_021461705.1 Cryptotis parvus
TGCGCACCACAGCCAGGAGTGTGAGCGGCCCCCACAGCCACCTGAAACCTGTGAGCACCTCAGCCAGGAGTGTGTGCGGCCCCCACAACCACCTGAAACCTGTGAGCACCTCAGCCAGGAGTGTGTTCAACTCCCGCCATCACAACAAGAGGGGCGATAAAGGGATGGGGTAGAAATAGGAGCGGAGGGTTTCCAGCAATAGCAGAATCACAATGCTGTCTTCATCGCGTGATAAATGAATGATATTGTGGTGAGTTCAACAATGTAAATTCAGAAGAAAAACTAGGCTTGTGAGACTGCTGATCCTTCAAAGAGCAAGAAATGAAAGCTGACGCTGAGTGGGCTTTCACAGGCAGGGAGACTGAGGGATGACAGGCGAAGGAAAGAACGTGAGCCCAGTCACAGGTAGGGCGAGGCAGAACAGCAAGAGCAGGGGCAGAAAATGAAAGACTGTCTGGAAAGGTAGGTTCAGACCCACAGGGGAGGCCAGAGACCTGCGGGGTCAGCCTGAGGCGTCAGGTCTGTCTGCGTTCCCAGGCTCCACGGCCCTGGTCCTGTGCTCGGCGGCCACCATCAGGACCAGCCTGAGACGTCAGGTCTGTGTGTTCCCAGGCTCCATGGCCCTGGCCTTGTGCTCGGTGGCCATCATCAGGGGAGTGACAAGTCTGCGGGGGCCTCCTACAGAGAGGCAGAGGCGGAGCACAGGCTCTGCAAGGAGTCCTGGATCGATCCCCCGCACTGCATGGTTCCTGGAACACTGAGCTGGGAGCATTCCTGACCCCTACTGGGTATGACCCCCAAAATACACCCCCCTAAAAACAAATAAAAGCTGTCAGTTCTTTAACTTTCAAGTTTCTGTCTTTTTGCCCTGTTAAACCCCCTTTGTTTCTCTGGATCTTCAGTAGTCGGCTCCATACACCCGGGGAGAATTACAAAGCAATGAGAAAACTTCTGTTGTGGGGCCTGGAGCAATAGTTCAGCGGCTTAGAGGGCCTGCTTTACAAGCATAAGGTCACAAGTTCAAATCCCCAGTGCTGCCCCAGGTGCCACGTGGGGGCCTGGAGATTCAAGCTTAGCCTGGCAGCCCCTGCTCTGTGAGCCCCAGCATGCCAAAGACTGTGGGCCACACCTTGGTCAGGTGCTGTGTGCCTGAAGCGCTGGCCCTGGCAAGTTCCGGAGCTCAAGTACTAAGGGCGTGCCACGTTCAGGGAGCACAGCTTTCACGGAGCACTCAACCTGGCAGCAGACTCCCAGCAAGCACCAAGAGAGAAAGTGGGAGCAGCCACAGCCAGGCCTGTGTGTGACTCCCCACACCCTTAATAGTCAGAACATCGTTAATGAAGGGGGTGTGGCAGGAACAGGGAATACATTCAGACTAACAAGAGGTCCCATTGTTTTGCTTTCTTCTCTTCTCTTCTTGTATTTTCTAAGTGGGGGACACAACTGCTGCTCCCCAGGGCTTGCCCCACACTGCATTCAGGGAGTGCTCCTGGCAGTGCTTAGGGGACAGTGTGCAGTGCCAGGACCTAATCCGTGTTGGCAGCGTGAGTGTCCTAACCCCCGTCCCATCTCTGTAGCCTCCGGATCCTGTTTTATGATGAGTTTTGACATTGTGAGCTTGCCTTTTCATAAATATTTATAATGTAGGGTATGTGGAGTTCAATATTTCTACAGCCATCAAATTTTGTAGACTTTAATTTTTTTTCTAAATCAAAGTCTTCATGAAAGGTAAAGGAAATGAAGAAAAAGACACGCAGTTCCCCCTGGGGAGTCTGCTTCCTTTCAGCTCTTCTGGAGAAAGTAAAAAGAATCACACTTCTTTTATATTTTATCCTTAAATCTGGTTTCCGGCTAACAGTTGAATATCAACAGATTTCAAGGTAACGCGAATGCTTGCCAGCTTCTCTCTCCCGACGGGGTTTGGGGAATCATGCACAGATAAATTGTCCAACACGTCCTCATTCATGCCTGACAGATTCTGCACTCAGGGATCATCTTGGCAGTGCTCAGGCTGCAAAGGCTGTTGTGAGGAGCCTTTTCTCAAAGTCGGCGCTGCAGAGCCCAGCTTGTGTGGGACTGTCCACTGTCAGCAGTGGGGAAAGGACACTGCAGCTGAGATGCTGCCCACCCTACCCCAGCCCTGCTCCTTGCTCAGCTTTTTTCTTTTCTTTTCTTTTCTTTTCTTTTCTTTTCTTTTCTTTTCTTTTCTTTTTCTTTTCTTTTCTTTTCTTTTCTTTTCTTTTCTTTTCTTTTCTTTTCTCTTCTCTTTTGCTTTTCTTTTCTTTCTTTTTTTTTTTTTTTTTTTGCTTTTTTGGGTCACACCCGGCAATGCTCAGGGGTTACTCCTGGCTCTGCACTAGAATTACTCCTGGCGGTGCTCGGGGGGACCATATGGGATGCCCGGGGATCGAACCGGGTCGGCTGCGTGCAAGGCAAATGCCCTACCCACTGTGCTATCACTCCGGCCCTCTTTTTTCTTTCTTTTCTTTTCTTTTTTTTCTTTCTTTTCTTTTCTTTTCTTTTCTTTTTCTTTTCTTTTCTTTTCTTTTTGTTAGTTTGTTTTGGGGTGACACCTGCTATGATCAGGACTTACTCCTAGTTTATTCCAGATAAACTGAAATCAAATGGACTCCACAGGCAGAAGCTGAACACTTAGGGGTCATTGCTACTGGGGGCTCAAGGAACCATGTGGGATGCCGGGATCAAGCCCTAGTCAGCCACGTGCAGATAAACACATTCCTAGCACCTTGTTCAGTTTCTGTCTGCACAGTCCATTTGATCTCAGTTTGTCAGGCATTCGTCAAAAAGAGAGTACAACATGACTTCTTTTCAACATATGTCCTGAAGATGCTACTTCCTTCATGCTGTTGTTATTGTTGGGGGGTATCCCTGATGGTACTCAGAGCTTATTTTTGGCTCTGCTCAGGGATTACTCCTGGTGGTGCTCAGGGACCTATATGGGGTGCTGGGGATTGGCAATTTCTAATAAAAATAATGTGCTGTGCAAATCTGAACCAACATAAATGAGCTGAATTACCACTGCAAATCTCCTTGTAAGCTAATAAAAATGCTTAAAAAAAAGCAAACATGAAACATTTTTGAGGCGCATTTCAGAAACTGGGTGAGGGAACTATAATATCCAAAAGAGGTTTATAAAACTCAAATCACTTAAACAACTTTGGATAGCAACCTACACTGTTAGGACTCTAGCTTCTAATTAAGTTTTATTTTTCTGATTACAAAAGTAAATTCAATGTTCACACATGCTTACATCTGTCAAAACTCAGAGACAAGTACATGTCATTGTATATAAATTGGACCTCAGAAGAAAATGAAACTGTAAACACATACTGAGCTCTCTTATAATAAGATGCATGCTGACATGTTTTATGGGAAATGTACTGAAACAAAATGGATAAGTAAATAGAAGTTTCCACAGATGGATATAGATGAGAGAAAGCAAGCATTGATACTAATGATCCACCTAGATGGTAAGTAGACAGGTGTTCAAAACGAAATTTTCAAATGTAAAGAAAGCAGAAAGAGTCTGCACAGAACGCTGTTAGGAAGTGGGCGGGGCAGAGAGAACATAGAGTGAGCAGGGTGCTTGTCCTGCATGTGGCTGACCCAGGTTCAAACCCCGGCATCACATAGGGTCCCCCAAGCACCACTAGGAGTGATCCCTGAGTGCAGACCCAGGAGTAAGCTTTGGGTATCTCCAGCTGTAGTCCAAAGATCAAAGATAAAAAAAATAGGTATTAGGAGGTGGAGAAAGAGAAGAGAACATCACAGAAAAATACGGAAAACAAGGTCTAAGTAAACCCAAACACTAAGCAAACACTAGTGATTGTATAATATCTTGCAAGATGATTCCATCACTTAGCAAAATATTATGAACATTTTCTTAGCTCTTACAAATGATCCTAGTTGGGCCAGAGTGACAGTAAAGTGTATGGGCATTTGCCTTGCATATGGTCAACCCAAGTTCAATCCCCACACCCCATATGGTTCCCCAAGCCCCGCCAGGATTGATCTTGAACAAGGAGTAAGACCTGAGCATCGTTGGGAGTGACCCAAAAAATTCTCCTAGCAGACATGTAACAGGATCAGGATATATATCCTATGTATATAGAACTCCTGTGAGGTCAAACTAATGAGTCATGAATTCCTTTAAGATACGTCAAGAACATGTGGCAGAGAATCATGTGTGTATATGTGTGTATGGTGTATGTGTATGTATGTATGTGTGTGCTAGCTAACTTTTTACATATTTTGTTTTGCTTTATTTCTAGCCACACACAGCAATGCTCAGCCATGTGATGCCAGGGATGGATTTTAGGACTCTTGCTTACAAAACACAAACTCCAGCCTGTTTAGCTCTCCTTTTGGAAATTTTAGAATGAAATTCTTTTGGTGGTGGCAAGATCAAATTCAGCTCCTCCAGGTATAAGGCATGAGCTCTGCCACTGAGCCACCTCCCTGCTCTTAAATCACAGCAGAACTATTCTTGGTTTGGGGTCACACCCAGCAGCTTGGTCTCCTCCTAGCTCAGCACTCAGGATCACTCCAGACAGTGCTCTGGAGACCATGCAATGCTGGTCCCCAGAGATGGCTCCATCTCATGCAAAGAAGACACACTGGCCCTTTGAACTGAGCCCCCAAAATTGAGCATTTAAGGTTTTCTTTTCTTTTTTTCAGTGCCAAGGATCTTACACATAGAAGACAAGTACTCTATGATCAAGTTCCATCATTCCTGGACATAATGAAGATTCCTGATACAATTAAGTAGTATTAACCAAGGCAGGAAATCAAAAGAGTGAGCCGATAAAACTGAATTTCACTCTTTCTAAAGTGTCCAAGTCTGGAGTCAGAGAGATAGAACAGGGATTAAGGCCTCACATTCGGTCAACCCTGGTTTGATCCCTGGTATCCCATGGTCCACGGTGAATTCCTGGTTGCGACACTGGAGTTCAAGATAGTCCAATGCTGCTTGGTGGAGCAGGAGTAGGGCCCAGGGCCTCTGTGCAACAGCTGGAGCCTCCCCACAAAAGTGAAGGTTCAACTGTTTCTTTTTAAGGGCAGAGAAATGGTTCCAGAGTAAAGAAGACTAAACAGATATGTCAACTAAATGTAACCGTGATCCTGGACTGGATCCTGAGCTGGGAGAAAAATCACCATAAAAAGTTATGATTGGTAGTCTGGAAGGGAAGGAAAAGAGAAAGAGAGAGAAAGGGAAAGAAATAAAGAACCTGCCATGGAGGAGGGCTGGGGAGGGGGAGGAACCAGGGACGTTGGTGGTGGGAGATGGGCACTGGTGGAGGGATGGGTGCTGGAACACTGTATGACCAAAACCCAAATATGAACTTTTTAATTGTATATCTTTTGTAATTGTATATCTCACAGTGGTATAATAAAATACTTTAAAAATAAAATAAAATAATTTTTAAAAAAAAGTTATGATTGGGACAAGTAGCAAACAAACTGTAACAGGCAACATTACTGCTTCCATGTTAACACTTCTAAATGTGACTTGCATCATCCCTGTGTTCATGGAGGAGGCTAAATATTTAAGGATAAAAGCATATAGCATCTGTAATTTATTCTCATGAGTTGGTAAAAATAATAAATACCAGCACATATTGCAAATATATGATATAAGAATATAATTGATAAACTACAGTGTGGAGAAAAAATAAGTGCTGCAAGTATTAATAAGTGATGAGTTTAGAGGAAGGAAATGCCAAAGGTCATGATACAAATGCTTTCATTTTTCTCCTGATATGCTGGTTTTTTTTAATAAAATCTTAAAAACCTACTAATTTTCTAAATAATAGGTTTTTTTCATTCAATAATATACTTACTTAAACAGATGAAAACAGTACCTACTTGTTAAGCTCTAAGTCTACCAAAAAATAAAAGTGAAAATAAATGGTCTTCCATTATCCTCTTACAATACAATATACATTATTTTAAAAAAGAGCCTAGTATATAGTCTCTCACCTTTTACTAAGTTTATGAAACTGTTAGCCACCTGATCATTCCTATAGAGTTACATGAGTATCGACAACTTTTTTTTCTTTTCTTTTTGGGTCACACCCAGCGATGCTCAGGGGTTACTCCTGGCTCTGCACTGTACTCAGGAATTACTCCTGGCGGTACTCAGGGGACCATATGGGATGCCCTATGGTGGGTAGTATGCCCTACCCACTGTACTATCGCCTCCAACCCCTTGACAACTATTTAAACGTTACATTACTTAGAAGTTCATCTTAATGGGCAGGAAAGGTCTCCATGGTCCTGGGGGGTACCAGGATTACACCAGCCATAGAGTGCCCATGACTGAACCCAGAACCTTGTGCCTGGCTGGATGTGTGCCAGCCTCTGAGTTATCTCCCCAGACTAAGACTCATTGACAAAAATCACCAAGTGGCATAGGAATCAATTAAAACTGGGGAAAAAATCCAAAACTAATTATTCTTATTGTAACACTTAGAAAACACCAAACCAGCAAGCCAAAATCAAGCCATAAAGCTTAACACTTGTTTACATAAGAAATGGTGGCTCCTTTCCTGTAAATACAAATCCCTGGCCAAACTTTTCACATCTTAACCATTCACACTGATTCATTAAGTGCAGGAATGTTTCGTAATGTTCCACCATGTCCCCACTGCAGAGTCACTGACTAAAGCAAGCCCCACAGCTGAAAACGAGTTTCTGTTTCTACCACTTCCAAGTGTGTGAGTCAGGCTTCTGCAGATAGATGACTGTAATCATGGCAATTTCTGAAGGATACACACTCGGGTTAAAGAGCTACACTAAGGCAGGACTCAGCAGACTATGATTCCCGCCTTCATCCTGTGGTTTCTTGTGTCATTGCCAAGAGTCCGTAAGGCAGCGGCAAAGGTTGTGTAGATGAGGAGAGCAGAGTTGGGGTGAGCACTTCCTGCAAAATCTGTCTCTCGTTATAAAGTCTTTCATAAATTTAATAATCACATTAGAAAATATTTGTTGTTTACTGTTCATTTCCTTTAGAATGCTTTAAAATATTAGCAGGTTTGGGGGCCAGAGCGATATATAGCAGACAGGGCATTCCATGCATGTGGCTGATTCACGTTTGATCCTTGGCACCCCATATGACCCCTGAACACCACCAGGGAGTCTTTCCTGAGCAAGAGCCAGGAAAAACCTCTGAGCATTGCAGAGTGTGACCCCCAAACCAAAAAAGTATATTATATTTTAATTATTAGAAGATTTATATATATATCTTGAATATAAATTTGCTGGAATTGGTAATTTTCTTAATCACCAAGAGGAAGGGTGCTGTTTATGGATTTCAGAGTTGAAGAAGGAACCTCATCTTCTGCATTTCCCTTCCCTTCTAGGGGCAGATTACTACTAGGGTTAATTTGTCAAAGTTCTGCTTCTCAGACTCTCGGAGGGCAGGAGGAGAACATTGCTTATAGTGAACTTGAGAGTGCAGTGAAGGGGTGGGTAAGGCGTTTGCCTTGCATGTGGCTCAGCCTGGTCAGATCTCTGGCACCTCATATAGTCTCCCTCAAATGCCTAGAGAGGCAGGACTAAAACCTGGCATACCAGGAGTGGCCCAACACCCAGTCAAAAAAAAAAAAAGTTCACTTATAAAAGGAGGTAAATTAAGTTTAAATACAAAAGCCTCAGATACAGCTTGATTACTTCAATCTTCCAAAATACAACTATGAAGAAAACTTCTTCCCAGCCAAAACTTTCCTACTCCCAAAACTTCCCTACTGGTGGGCTCAGGGCAGAGAGAGTCTCAGCCCTTCTGCCTTGCCTTTAACGACCAGGGTGCCACAGAGACCCACAAACTCACGCTGCTAGGCACACAACGTGGCCCCCGTGATTCCTTTGCCAATAGCTATAGTTCAGTTATAGCTACAGTTAATGAAAGAAATTGGGGAGTGGGGGTGTGAATTCACTTGGAGAGGTTCACGCATACTTATGGAAAGCTCACTTCATTCATAAAGGAATGGCAATCAGCACAAACGGGCTCTGGAATACAGGAGGCCAAACCTAGTTTGAGAGCGTGGCTGGGGCAGCAGAGGGGCGGAGCCACAGGACTGTTCCTTTCCCAGCTCATGCTCTGCCACCAAGCCACGGCCGGGAGCCACTTCCCGCCCGCTGCATTGGTGGCTTCAGGTCAGAGGCACAACCAAGTGGCTGGTGCTGCGATTATTTCAGCAGGAAGCCTGGGAGGACCCCACGGTCCCCAGAGAGGGAAGCTTGCATGCTGCTTGGCACTGCCCCCTCTTGGGGGCCTGCAGAAGATACAGAACCCTGAGTCCCGCACCTCTGAAATCTCCCTGTCCTGAAGGAGTGCTCAGCGTCTATTCGGTCTTTCTGAAAAGAAACCCTTTCGGTTCAGATGCCCCGTGTTAGAACTCAGCCCTGAAGCAAACGCGACAATGATTTCTATTTATGGGGCACCCAGAATGGACACTGGGAAACGGCCTCATGGATCAGCCCCAAAGGTCCCAGGTAGCCTGTGACCTCTTGACTGGCAGTGGGGAGAAGCTTACATAAGCGTAGCGGTTCAGAGAGCAGGAGGACTTACCTCTTTCTCTATTTTGAGCAGCTTCTTGACAGCCACCTCCTTGTCCTGGGATATCCATTTGGCTCGGTAAACACTCCCAAAACTTCCTCCACCGCAGTTTTCAAAAACTGCAAGTCATCAAATTTGATTTGCACAAAGGAGGCGCCGAGAGACGACATCTCATAATGACAAAGTAGTATACTTCCTCCAGATCTGCGGGGAGAGGGAGAGAGGGTTGGGTTGGATTGCAGATACCTCTGCTCCTCGCTCCTCCAAATCCCACCTGGGAGAACGCTCTGGGTTCTGTGAAGCTTCCAGGAGCACCTGGTGAGAAAAGCAAGATAACAAGGGACCAGAACAAAAACACTCATGCGGGGTCACCTGTGCAGAATTCGGTGGCGACTGGCCCAGACTCTGGAACACCGAGAAATGGCCCTGCTTCCGCCCTCACCCAAACCTAGCACAGCCTTTCCTGCACATTCCAGAGCTTTGCCCCAGGACTACCGTGTCAGCAGCCCCTATGGTGAACTCAGGAGCGGGCGCAGGCTTTCAGTGGTGTGCTGGCTTGGCTCCCCTGGCATCCCAGGCATGCACGCCGGGCCCCACACTGCTCACTGCACACAGAATGTACCTAACTGAAGCAGTCAGCATTCTGGCACACACAGCCGCATGGCTGCACAAAGGGACATACTGGCAGTGCCGAGATTCCAAAAGCAAAGGCTTTGCTGGGGGATGACAGAAAAGTTGGCCAGGAGAGTCCCCCCTTTCCAGAGTTGGCTTCCTGGACTGGATACTCTTGCAAACTTAATTAAAGAGTAGAGAATTTGCCCTTGATTACAATATATTAAGTCATCCAAGGAACGCTGCCAAGAATGTTTAAAAAAATATTATGCTTGTTTCCAGAGGAACAGCTCTCCCCTCCCAGAAACCAGTCCAGTGATAGTCTACGGTCTGTGGAGTTTCAGGATTCTCCAGGTAAGGGGCTATTCTTACCCCATGTCAAATCACAGAAGAAGAGGGGGAGAAATATTAAAACAAACTGGAAACCAAAGAACTGAAATTGTAGACATGTATAGAAGGAGGATTTTAAAGGTTTGCTTATATATGTTTGCCTATATTGTAAAACATGTGCCGGGATGTAGCGCAGGGGGTAAGTACATGTTTCACAACATGAGGCCCAGGCTTTGATCCTGGACACCACACACACAATTTATAGACAGAATCTCACAAAGAGCAACTAAAAAGTCAGACCTATATTGTAGGAAATTCTCCAAAATCTTGGTGACCCCTACTGATCAATGCTATATAAGACAAAAAGACTAAAGTAAGGGAACTTCTAGCTTAAGAAGGACGCAGCAGTAAATAAATCCTCATTAAATTTGACACAATACTTGAGTGAACTATAGATCAGAAAAACCTACAGAAATAATAATTAACATTTTGGAGAAAACCACCTAATAGATAATAATTACCCATGACAAATACTGAAAGTCTGATTCCATAGAAGAATACCCTTATTTGTGACAGCATATCAGGAGACATACTGAAATATGATTATCTATATCTTAAAATTGGGTCAACTCCCCTCACTTTAAAAAAAATACAGTACACAGTGGCCAAAACGATCATATAGTGGGGAGGGCATTTGCACTGCACGTAGGTGTCTCAGGTCGATCCCTGGTATCCCATGTAATCCCCAGAGCACCTCCAGGATTAATTCCTGAGTGCAGAGCCAGGAGTAGCCACACACCACACACCCTACCCCAAGCATTGCTTGGTATGACCCAGGGAGCAAGTATATAAATACATATATATATATATATACACACACATACATATATACATATACATATACATATATATGTATATAAAATAAAATGATGATTTTTTTTAAATTTAGTCAAATGATTCTACTTTGCTCCCCAAAGGAGAGGATTGCTTATATATACATATATATATATGTGTGTGTGTGTGTGTGTGTATATATACATATATGTGTGCGTGTACACACACACACACAATACACAGATCTATATAGAGAGGAAGCAATATGGCAAAATGTGAAGAGCCAGTGAGAAGTAAAAGTTCTATGGACATTTTGCTCTTTCCATTTTCTGTGGGGTTTGATTACCAACCTCAGCACATCGTCATGGCCACCATGTAATCATTTTCCAGTAACAATGGCATAAAACCTGTGTCAATAATGAAATACAATACAATATTTTCAAAATACAAGCAGCAATTTGTATCTATGCAAACTGACAAAATTTCTTAATAGAGTTTTGTTTAGAGATCTGACAATGAGCATCTGCCTAGAGACTGAGGAATACCAGGTCACTGAAGAATGCTGGTTGCTTTTGGGGTCACACCTTCTGTGTTCTGGCCTTGCTCCTGACTCTGTGCTCAGGGATTATTCCTGGCATTGCTCACGGACCACATGCAGTGTCGGGAGTCAACTGCATGCAAGGAAAGTGCCTTAAACTTTGTACTCTCTTTCTGGCCCCAAAATGCTGATTTTTCATTTAGTCAAATTATTCTACTTTTGCTCCCCAAAAGAAAGAGGATTGCTTATTGATCCTTAAAAGATAACTTAGAATAGAAATGCAAATATATAGCTGGGGGTATGTGAGGAGGAAACCATAGTATCAAGATCCACTTCATACACATATTTTAAGCAATAACTTATCTTACTTTTTTTTTGCTTCAATTTATCCAGGATTACACAAAAGGAAAACAAAAAGCTTGGATAACATTTAAGAATGTGCCAAAGAGGTCTACAGCATATGCAAGGCAAATATGAGTTCAACGAAATACTATTTACAGGATTTTCTCAGTGTTACAGTGTTATAGGTATGAGGTTCATATTCTATACTAAGCATTTATCTTATCAAAGAATGAAAAATAGAATGACTACTGTCACTGTCACTGTCTGTCTTCCGCTCATCATCGATTTGCTCGGCGGGCCCCCACAACATCTCCATATGTCCTGTCTCATGGTAGTAGAGGCCCAAGGGCATCGGCTTGCTCCAGGAACATAAAAGAGCCTCAATCCATTCCAGAATGAGGTCTATATACACAGAACTCTCCTGTTTCCCCCTCTCCCCACATCCAATTCATTTCAACTCCTCTGTTGAAATGAAAACAACTCCTCTCTGCTGAAAAAGAAAACAAGTAGCACAGCAGGCAGGGCATTTGCCTTATACGCGATAAGGGCTTTGCCTTTCACACAGGCGACGCAGGTTCGATCCCCGGCATCCCCATATGGTCCCCCAAGCTCTGCCAGGGATAATTCCTAAGTGCAGAGCCAGGAGTAACCCCTGAGCATTGCTGGGTGTGACCCAGAGCAAAAAAAAAAAAAACAAATACCAGAAGGAAAAGCCTCTTCCTGTGCCCACTGCAGCCCAGCACTGAGCTGAGCTTTATGTCCTCTGTGTAAAGTCACTGTCAAGCATCTGGGTCCCAGCGGACCTGACAAAGCCCTCTTGGACTTGGCTATTCTCACAGCACACTATTGAAATTGGCCTGTCCCAGCCGCCACCTTCCCCCACTCCCTCCACTATAGTATGTCAGGGGCCCACCTGTAGCCAGCACAGCGTTTAAAAGAAAAAAAAATGAAGAAAACTCCACTTACTTAGTTATCTGCCACAGGTTACCTCCTTGCCTACAAATATGTATGTCTTACTTGCCCAGTCTCCCCACCTTCCCTCTAACAATGTCAGCTTTGGGTAAGTCAGTATGCAGTAACTGCAGCAGTCCGATGAAGTCAATAAGACTCCCGGCAGCACTACAGAGGATTCAGTGACTTCTCCTTCCTCGGATAACGGATAACGTTTTACGTTCTCCTAGAGGTGTCAGCGCTGCATCTGTTGTTTGGCTTTCCATACACTGAATGCTTGTTTACCTCATGAAGTGAAAATGCTTGTTTACCCCAGGAATAGAAAAACTCAATAAGGTAAACCTCCTCCAGAAGTCGGATGTTTTCTTTGTTAGTTTATCTGGGGGTGGTGGGTGGGGGCCAGCCGGAGGAGGTAGAAAAATGCACCCCAACACCTTCCTCTTAATCAAAGCTGGCTGTGGTGGTCACTCTTTAGTCCTGACTTAGATGGGAACTTTCTTTTTTTTTAAATTATTTTATTATACCACCGTGAGATATACAATAAAAAACATATACAATTAAAAAGTTCATATTTAGGTTTTGGTCATACAGTGTTCCAGCACCCATCCCTCCACCAGTGCCCATCTCCCACCACCAACGTCCCGGTTCCCTCCCCCCTTCCCCCAGCCCTCCTCCATGGCAGGTTCTTTATTTCTTTCCCTTTCTCTCTCTTTCTCTTTTCCTTCCCTTCCAGACTATGGATTACAGAACATATATTAAAGGGTTGTCATGTGTATCTTTTTGCCTGTATTTAATGCTCAGTTCTAGGTTGGTATTAGTACTTTCGACAATTGTTAGCACACTGTTCCATTTTTCTGTCTTACCTAGCCTCTGACTCCCACACGTTTGTGATAATTTCCACCTCTGACAAGACCTCCTGATACATGTTTCACCTGACCTTGGATATTGATATCATAATATGTACATATATATTTATGTCATGCAAATAAATGCAGTCATTCTGTTATCACGGAACTTTCAAATATGTTAAGATGCCAGTTGGATTAAGAAGAATAGGAGACCTCTCATTTTCACAGGAGACCCCAGAAAATCCTGAAGCAAATACTGATTTGGAAAATCCTGGCCTTCAGGAGCACCTGTCAAGGGTAGAATCTACTACAAGTGGGGGCAGAGTTTAGGTAAGATAGAGATAGGATGAGTTTACCAATAATAGTTGGAAATGGTAATGCTATACTAGAAATGAGTATTGAAAGTAGGTAAAGGGTAAACCAGAAAGTAAAAGGTAAACTAGAACTGAGTATTGAAAGTCAGTAAAGCATGATAACCCTTCAGTGCGTGTATTGCAAACCAAAATGCGCAAAAGGACAGAGAGAGACAGAGAGGGACAGAGAAACAAAGAGAGAGACAGAAAGAGAGAGAGAAAGTGAATGCCATAGAAGCAGGCCTGGCGGTGGATGGGGGAGGGAAACTGGAGTCATTGGTGTTGGTAAGGGTGCATTGGTGGAGGGCTAGGTGCTGGAACACTGTATGACTGAAACCTAACCATTAATAGCTTTATAACTGTCTATCTCACAGTGATACAACAAAACTTTTTGAAAATATTGCCCAGGCTTCTTGGAAGACTGAGAAGAGTATTTTCAGAACCTCCTGGATAGGGTGTCTTTTTGAGTCCAGAGGATGAAGGCAGAAAATCAGAAAAGGTCAAAAAGGAGAAAGGGGTGGAGGTGGAGCAGAGAAATAGTACAGCAGGAAGGTCGCTTGCTTTGCATGCAGCTGACCAGGGATCAATCCTAGGAATAGCTGGATGTGGCTGAACCAGGGATCAATCCTAGGAACAGCTGGATGTGGCTGAACCAGGGATCAATCCTAGGAATAGCTGGATGTGGCTGAACCAGGGATCAATACTAGGAATAGCTGGATGTGGCTGAACTGGGGATCAATACTAGGAATAGCTGGATGTGGCTGAACCAGGGATCAATACTAGGAATAGCTGGATGTGGCTGAACCAGGGATCAATCCTAGGAATAGCTGGATGTGGCTGAACCAGGGATCAATACTAGGAATAGCTGGATGTGGCTGAACCAGGGATCAATCCTAGGAATAGCTGGATGTGGCTGAACCTCCCCCCCCCCCACGCCTCTGCAACCCATCCCGGGAAAGGAGGAGAAAGGGGACAAGGGAATAGAGAATCCTTTTTGAAAAACACAGTCGTGGCCAGGATAAATAAAATAAACATGCCTCAATCTCAACTCTGTGGTGCAGGCCACGTCTGGGAATATGGATGGACTGAGGTAGGCCTAATCTCACGACAAGTGGGGAAGTGGACCTGGGGTACCAGGCGGGGGATGGCCAGGTGCTGAGAGCAAGGTTCTCCTGTACCTGCACCCCTGATATGAGGCAACTCAGGCTCTTCCCAGAATCAGTTACTCACTTTGGGCACATCCCGCCATTGGGAAACTGGCTTTGTATGAATGGAACTATATAATTATTTGAATGTTTTATTAAGACTATAAAAAATTTACGTCTTGTCTGATTACTGAGCAGACTAACAATTCTGGAGTGTTCGAGTACAGGTTTTTTAACTCCAGCAAGCTTGGCAAACCAGCATGGGAAAGCCGGAAAACCTGACTGAGATTCCATCTCAGCATCAGACTTAATTCCCCACCCCCCAAACACACCCTCACTATCACTCCCAACTGAGCTTTCTTTCCTTTCATTTAAAAGCATTCAAAGAAAATCACCTTGGGGCCATAGCAATAGTACAGCAGGTAGGGCTAGTAGGGCACTTGCCTGCACTCAGCAGACCCAGGTTCGATCTCTGGCATCCTATATGGTCTCCGGAACACCACCAGGAATAATTTCTGAGTGCAGAGCCAGCAGTAATCCCTGAGCATCAAGCAATGTGCCATGCACACCCCCACCAAAAAATAAAAATAAAAATCACCAGGTGAACAGAAGGATGTAAAACTTCAGTAACTGATTAATCATGCTTTGAGCATTTTTTGGGGGCAAACTCCTACCTGATACAATGATGTTTTAATTGTCCAGATGTGTTCTTCAGTTAATGCATCAGACTTTAAAGAGAATCATCTACTCAAATGAATTTATACCAAATCATCTCAAACTAATGTGTACCCAAATAAGTTTGCCCAATCAAATGATGTTTCCTGTACACCAGGTTAAAAGCATGGCTTTCAAACAACAAAGGCAAGACACCTCCACACAATTCCTAATCCTAATTGTCTAGGAATTCTAACCTTCCTTTGACAAACTCTCAAAGTTGTTTAGATGTTAATTTTGCAACAACACCGAAAGATAAGCAAAGAGCAAGGTCCTTAGGAAAGTCAAAGGTGGGTAGGGAGTCACAATCCTAAAATGCTGAAAAATAAAACTGGGGCTAGGGGGTAGGGGGTGTCGTTGGAGTTCAGTCATTTCAACAGTAACAATTAAAAATTATTTTTTTCTTAAATGAAAATTTTGAAAGAATCCTAAGCTATTAAATTTCAGAAAGCAAATTATCTATATCTACCTATATGAATATAGTATGCATATATACATATAAAAAAAGAGGTGGGAACATGAACCATTAACTGAATATCAAAAATGGAACCATATAAAGTTAGAAAATCTTAAAGGAGTATTATGCTCCTGTTTAAAATGTTCAGCCTTCTAGTAAAAATAAAAAATGGAATTTTACCCTGAATTTAAAATGACAGAACAACAAATAGATCCTAATAGTCAACATTAAGAAAAATGCTTAGATTGAAATAGTTAAGTCTGAACTATATCTACTCCCCAGTAACCTTAAACCAAGTCTATTTTCTCAAGACTGTGGTGTTTTCAGACGCTAAAAATTTTTTTATTCTTTCTTTCCTGTTGCCAAAGTTTAAAAACCCAAATGCGGGCGGGCGATAGCCCAGCGGTAGGGTGTTTGCCTTGCATGCGGCCAGCCTGTGCCAGTCCAGGTTCGATCCCGGCATCCCATATGGTCCCCGAGCACCGCCAGGAGTAATTCCTGATGGATCCCTCCCCACTGCACTAGCCATCTATTCTTTAGCTTTCATGGTTCCTATATGCTTTCCTTAACAATGTTCCTTTCCAAGTTTTCTGAATTACTTTATATTCCATGTTCACTGCAGAACAATTGTTAATAGGTAAATTAACAACTTATCTTTGTACTTTGTTTCCTAAATCCTTTTTACTCATTTTTCCATTTTTCTTACTACTCTTGTTAGTCTGTCTGGGTCATTTTGGCAAGATCTATCTAATTAGTAGTAAATAATTAAAATTTTCTTTTAGAGACTTTTTATAGGAGCCTGTATTTGTCAATTACCTGGTTATAGTTTTTATTGCACTTTGTAGATACTTAAGTTCCTAGCATCTAGGACTGCTTGTAGCAGTCACTCTGGTAGGGTCTAACAGTACACCTACTGTCTTCTCAGATAGTTTATCTATTGCAAGACCCTGGGATGCGCTCAATGGCAAAGCACCTGAGCACATGAGATTCAATGCCAGTACCAGTACATGCACACACACACACACACACACACACACACACACACACACATACCCCTTATCTACTGCTTGTCATTTTGTCACTTGTCTTTCCGTTGTTCATCTATTTGCTCAAGCAGGCACCAGTAACATCTTCATAGATCCTGTCCCATGCTAGTGTAGCCCAAGGGCACCTGCTCGCTCCAGGAACATAAAGAGCCTCAAACCATTCCATCAGGTCATGGGAATGAGGTCTATAATTGTTACTGGCTTTTGGCATATCAAATACAACACGGGTAGCTTGCCAGGCTCTTCTGTGCGGGTGGGATACTCTCAGTAGTAGGCTCTCAGTTTGTGTATTGATGAACTGTGCAGCCACAAAGAGGGGAGACATCAGCTTTTCTTTTTGGGTAGAGCTCTGACGAGCAGTGGAGTCTGAATGTTTAAAATGGTTGCCCTCATGGGTGCGGGGGTTCCTCTGGCTTCTTGCGAGTCTCTACTGGGATGGTGGGCCAGGGCTAGAGGCCGCTTTCCCTCTCTAAATTTTGGTTCATGCCGCTTCAATATTATAGCTGCTTTCCAGTCTTCCTTGGTTTCACTCTTGCTGAAAGCAGCGTCTCAAATTCAGGAAAATACAACTGAAAAGGTATTTGCATTAAATGCCCGCAGATAATTTATGAAAATAAAACCTATCTTTTAAAAATTAAACCTATCTTATAAAGGGTTTGACTTTACTATATAACAGCTTCAGAAATCTTCTGGAGTTTTCCTTCATTTTAGTTTTATATGGGCTTATTATTTCTGAAACTTTAATATATTTATTTACTTTTTTTGTTTTCTGTTTTGGAACCATACACAATTGTCCCTGTTGCTTGCACCCTGTGACTCTCGGGAAGATTCAGTGCCTAGGATCTAACTCAGGGCTCCATGGATTTATTACGTCTGAATTCAAATTCTTCTTTGTCCATCCCTCATTTGCGCTTTCCTTCTTCACAAAAGGAAAGTGACATGTTTGTTTTTAGAGCAGTACAGGAAGAAAACCTAATTTGCTTTGCCATGACCTAGACAAAACCACAAAATAAAACTTCAGAAAGCAGCCCTCAGCCCTCAGTAAGTCAGAAAGCAGCCTCAGCCCTCAATCAGTTCTTCTGCTCATCTTGCTCTCATTTAGGAAAACGTCATTTCAGCTAAACATGGATTAGTGAATAAACTAATAAAAATGTGATCTGTCATCACAAGTACTGCAACAACAACATCACTATTACTGTCCTGCAACCCCCCCTCCCCCCCATTAGTTGCACCTTCCCTGCGTCCCCTCCCCAAAAAATGGGGAAAGTTCTGGCTTGGTGTATTTGTTCAGAACACCAAGGTCAGATTCAAAGATTCTATTCTATTCTTAAATAGGATTGCAGTTCCTCTATATTTGTTAATCACTTGAGAAAGAAAGAAGATAAGATCTGGAAGACTGGCTAGAAAAGATGTCCTGCATATAGCACTAGCCAGAACTGCAAATCTAGAGATTTCCTAAAGTAGACAAGGCCTGCATATAGCACTAACTGGAATTGCATCTCCCATAGGTTCCTAGAGGAGATGAGGCCTGCAGATAGCTCTCGGTGGAACTGCATCTTCCATAGAGATTCCCTAGAGGAGATGAGACCTGCATATACCACTAGCTGGAACTGCATCTCTCATAGAGATTCCCTTGAGGAGACAAAGCCTGCATATAGCACTAGCTGTAACTGCATCTCCCTAGAGATTTCCTAGAGGAAATGAGGTCTGCATATAGCACTAGCTGGAACTGCATCTTCCATAGAGATTTCCTAGAGGAAATGAGGTCTGCGTATAGCACTAGCTAGAACTGCATCTCCCTAGAGATCCTTCCTCCCAGGCTTCACCCAAAATCTCCAGATCTAGAACAGGTGAGCACAAACACAGCTGTTGGGGATGCCACTGGGGTCCCCAACAATACCGAGAAGCGAGTTCCCTTCTATCTCTGAAGCCGGCGGGGAATGGATGAAAACTCAGGAGTCCGGCACAGGTTTTAAAATGCTTTACTTATCACAGGTTCAGGCATACAAATCAGCAATAGGAAAAACCTTGTGCTTAGGATTCCTGGCTAGAACCCCAGCCACATGTAGGCCAAGATGGCGGCCACCATGTGTTAAGGCCCTGTAGAGAGGAGACAAAGACAAGACTCCCAAGAAGAGTGGGAGCCCCAAAAGAGAGCCCAAAAAGAGAGAGCACAAGAGAGAGAAGCAGGTTAATTTTATCCCCCTGCAACTCAGACCTCCCACTTTTATGGGAAGCAGGCAGGGTCAAATGCCCTCAGGCAATTTCTCCCAGCACCTCACCTAGGCCCTTTTAGATGCTAATGTCTTGAGCCAAGATCTGCCTGGAAATGCCTTTATAGGGTAGAGAAAGGGGTTTCTGAGATGGACATGCCTCTGTACCAAAGACTATACTAATGCCAGTTAAATATTTCTCCAAGCCTTCTCAAGAGTCTCATCTACTTCACTGTAGTTTTGTATTTTAGTTGTCTTTGAGTTATCAGGGAGCCATGCTTGCTTGCTTGGAGGCAAACAACATTTCACTCTGGTCTAATTACTCAGAGCTCCAACGTGGCCAGGCAAATATGCTGGTAAGATCTAGCTAGTCCCACGATGTTTGTGGTAGCATGAGAGAATATTTATACCAGCCAGTACAGAAAACATGGTGAGATAAACTGCCACATTTAAACTACCCCCCCCCCCCTATCTATGAAGTGACCTGGGGCTGCAGGAGGCAATCCAGGGCAGATGAAGAGGCTCTTAGGTGTCCTGCAACACACAGCCACCTGGCAAATGCCAAGTCAAAGGATCTGAAAAATAGAACAGCTAGAAACATGCTGTTTCTTTTGTTTTTCTTTTCTTTCTTTCTGCTCCTGATTCATCATTAAGGCAAAGGTTCAAATTTTTTAAAAAACGAACTAGTTATGTGAGACATTCTTATGTGTCCTTCACTATTTCCTTTCATAGAGACTTCCAGGACACATTTCCTTGCCCATTCTGCCCTTAGCAGAGGCAAAACACAGGAAGAAAGTGATGCTATCAGGGTTAGAGGTCCTGATAGGCTATGTGGAAATGCATCTGTGCTCAAGACTTCTCTTGTTGAGCAACTGAAGATGAGGGAAAGAAGCAGACCAGGATTCAATAACACACAAGAGCCCAGGCCAGCGCGATGCTATAGCAGTTTAGGTAACACACAAGAGCCCAGACCAGCGCGCGATGCTATAGCAGTTTAGGTAACACACAAGAGCCCGGGTCAGTGCGATGCTATAGTAGTTTAGGTAACACACAAGAGCCCAGGCCAGCGCGATGCTATAGTAGTTTAGGTAACACACAAGAGCCCAGGCCAGCGATGCTATAGTAGTTTAGGTAACACACAAGAGCCTGGGTCAGGCGATGCTATAGTAGTTTAGGTAACACACAAGAGCCGGCCACGTAAGTGTAGAACACAAGAGCCGTCAGTGCGATGCTATAGTAGTTTAGGTAACACACAAGAGCCCCGGGTCAGGCGATGCTATAGTAGTTTAGGTAACCCAGTTAGGTAACACACAAGAGCCCGGGTCAGAGCGATGCTATAGTAGTTTAGGTACTTGCCTGACACGCACACCATGGGATTCCATCCCAGCACCACCCCATACAGTCCCTCGAGCCCTACAAGGAATGGTACTTGAGCACAGAGCCAGGAGCTCTGAGCACTGCCAGTAATGACCTCCAAAGAACAAAATAAAGAGTAAATAAATAAAGTACAGAGCCCAGAAAGGGCCGACTTCCCTGGCCTGCCCAGAAAAGAAATTTCCAGGTGATTGTTGGATTGCTCAGGTCAGGCACACCTTCACTGGCGCCTCTCACCTTTCCCAGACCTGTGCTCCTTCACTCTTGCCTCCCCCACTGGAACTTTCAGATACTTTAGCTAAATCTGTAGCTGAAAGTATCTGACCATTTTGGCAAAGTATCTAACCATCTTGGCTTCTGATCAACAGTTCTAATTCTGAGCTACAGTGCATTTCCCCAGGTAAGGTAATTAAAAACTTGGAAACACAAATGTCAGCTAAAAGGAAATGGAAATGATAACACTGGAAAAGGTCTAGGAGAGATCCTACATAATTTTGCTGAGGCAGAGGTATGGTTGCTTGCAGACAAGTGTTCCAGAAGGAATTTCTGGTTATCAGAGTTGCCTGAACAAAAAACATGCTACCCCATTTGGCAGAAAAATCTCCGTAATTGAAATGTTCAACCAGAGATGGGCACAGTGAGATTCCAGCCTCAGTCAGAAGGGGAAAATGGGGGGTGCTATCAGCTCCACGGCCACCCCTAGTGCACAGCTACCCATCAACTTGCTCTGAAGAACGCTCTGCTGGGAGAGGCAGCCACGAAGCTGACACTGAAATGGAGAGCAGCAACCAGCGTGAGCGATGGAAGAAATGCACAGGGTGGATCCTCCCATTTTCCCTCCCTAACCGAACGGTGTGATGAGAGCCACATTTCTGCTTTCTGTTCCCCTCCTCTCCTCCTCTCTTCTTCATTTCCAAAGCAAAAGACTCCAATGGCAAGCAAAGAATAACTGAGGCAAAGAGAGCCATGGTCTAAGCACAGGAAACACAAGCTCCAGATGATGGCGACCTAGCCTAGTCCTTTCTCAGAAAAATGGAATTGCACCGACCCCAGGCCCATGCTTGTAACATGCAGAGGTAGAGAAGCCAGCCCTGTGTGGAACATATATGGATAAATGAGCAGCCTGGAGTGTCAATATGACTTTAAAGATGTGAGATAAGAAACACGGTTAGTGTCTTTCTGTATGGAAAAGACTACAAAAAACTATTTTGTATATGTATGTATATATGTATATGTGTATATATTTGTATATATATATGTATATATATTTTGTATATATATATGTATATATATATGTTGTGAATTGTTAGAGTACTTAAACTGGTATCTATGGCTATATTTATAGGCCCTGAAGGAAAACATGATTCCCCATAACAAAATACTTGGTACAAAAATTTAATAAGCAAAGATTTACTCCATGACCTTCATGCAGCAAGTCTTGCCTTGTTTTGTTTTTCCTTGTGCAAGTCCAGAGAAGAGTCCAGAAAGAAGGATGTGAGCCCCTAAAGATAAATTACTCAATATCAGCTGTAAGATTGGTATCAAATGATTTGGATTAAGGTCTCAGGTCACAACTGTCCCCCGGCTGGCTCTTTCTAAAAGGTATC
Organism: Cryptotis parvus; assembly: GCA_021461705.1. NCBI lineage: Eukaryota > Metazoa > Chordata > Mammalia > Eulipotyphla > Soricidae > Cryptotis > Cryptotis parvus. The sequence continues at coordinate 21,943 of JAJIBD010030799.1, forward strand.
TGAATGTTCAGACTCAATCTACCCATTCCCTACCTCCACGAATATCACCCAGTTGTACATAAACACAAGAATACACAAAGTCGATCTGGAAATCCTTGTACCCTGGCAGAAAAGCTGCTGTGAAAATCTCCTAGATCTGCTGACGCACTCAGGACGGTGGGGGAACAGGGCCGGTTGTCAAGGGCAAGCCTTTCTCTCTCCCTCTCTCTCCTAACTTGAGAATGTGGGAAATTCCTTTCCCAGCACCAGTGACTGCGGGGAGCTGAGGTTTCAGGCCCTGGCTGAAGCGCATCCATGTGCTACCACACGGGCTTGCTTTATGAAGCAGGAATGACAACCCTCACTTTCCAAATGAGGAGACTGAGGGTCAAGGTTGCGACAGGGGCCCAGATCAGCCACCCAACTTATAAGTGACATCACTGAGATTCAAATGTAGGTCTGACTTCAAAGTCACATCATTTTTTCCACCATATCAAATGTCCTTCCCCACTTATCACTCTACTTCCTCCTTTGACTTAGTCTCCCCCACCACCCCCTTTAAGAAGATCCCTTTCTTTTTTCAGTTATTACTAGACTGCTTAGCAGTCACCTAAAGTTCGCGTGAGGCTTTAATTTCCCTACGGGCAATTTCAACACAGGGGTTAGGATGTCAAATATGTGTCTGTTTTGTTTCCCCCCCCAGAATCTTCTCCTATGTTGAACTGCTCTTAGGATATAATGGACCTTCAGCTCCTAGAGGAGGGTGGGACCCACATATCAGTCAAACCAATCTAAGCTCTTGCATTTATAGCTTTCTTCCCTTTCCAGCTACAGTTTTCTGCTCACAGCAGGAACTCGCCTTATTTGTGTGGAGTGGAGCAAGGTTAATCGTCACAAAAGTAGCCTAAATCTTCCCTGCTGTATGACCGAAAGGTGTCTGCACGTGACCTATTACACAGATAGACAAGACACCCTCCCTGTCAATCTATCCTGGGTAGAATAAAATGGAAAACAAATGATCCAAATTGATTTTTATTTCCAACATCTCAGGCTACAGATACAAGGCAATCTTAGACCGGGAAGTACTATCTTCACAAACAAACAGCCTTTCTGGTTTGAAGCACATTCTCTCTTCCCCTACACACACACACACACACACACACACACACACACAGTTTGTCTCTCCCTCCACACTAACAGTTTCACTTTACACCTGACCTCTTCCGTGAGGCATCATTATAATTTCTCAAGTGCTTTCCAAGCGGAGTCTTCTACTTCGTGGCCCCTCTTAGCTCCTGTTTAGAATGTGCTGGCTCTCTCTGGGTCAGTTGGTTGCTTGTTCCACATAGGCACTCTGCCAATATATTGCCAATAACACTCACTCTTGTGCTAACTTAAAACACACAGTGCTGCAGGCCAAGTTTCCTTATTTGGCAAGAAGGTCCCTTAGTTCCCAAGATCTTTGACCGTCCATTTTTAGATTCAAATCCCCGTGCTTAATATTTGGAGATTTCTCTTTCTCTTTTTAAGGCGGCCCTTATTTCTGAAAAAGAGGAAGGCAAAAAGACCAATCATCTAACTGCTGTCCTAGAAATGGAAAAATAAGTTTTTACCATTGCATTACAATCATTTACTCTGGAGTTAGAAGCCCTAAAACTTTTCATTTCAGCAATATTTTCCACTTTAAAAAATACTCGAAAACATAACCTCTCAAAATGTCATAACAGAAATAGAATGTGAAAGATTAAAATAAACACTTTATACATTGTTCTGAAAAACAATTTTTCTTTATCTCAATTTTCTTTTCAAACAAAATTTAAATTCATTTTACAATCTACTAAATCTCTCACTATTGTATAAGCAGAGATTTCAAACAAAGGCACCACAAATAACCGAAACTGTAATTAAAATGCAATCATCCATTTTTTGGAAATGAAAAACCACGGAATTTCACTGTGGATATGGGCCGACTCCTAAACGAAATCGCCTGTTTGCTTTACTCCTTAAATTCACGTCTGTGCCCCGAATCCGACCTGTCCACTGCAACTGCAGTAGGAGCTCCGGGTTCAAACAGGCGGGGGGCCCTGTAACAACAGTCTGAACTATTCTCAAGGTAATTAATTCGACTCTAAAACACCATTATTAAAGAGAGAGTAACTTACGGCAATACCACTGAAATGGGCCACTACAAGAGTTGCTTTCAATTATTAAAGAAACTAACAAAAACAGTAATTAAGCTGCCCATAAATAGTGCTTAGTTGGGATCTCGGGGCCCGTCGGAACCATTTGGGGGTTCCGGCATGGATTGCCCTGACAATGCTTTGCTTTTGGGCTCCCAGGTTCCAAGGAAGTTTCTCCCGGAGCTGTCGGGAGCAGGGGAGGAGAGGAGGCGGCCTCGGCGTCCACGCACCGGCTTGGTGCGCGTCCCCATCCCACGACCTAGGGGAAACCGCTGCACCGGACGCGCCTCTGCGAGGCCCTGGGTTCCGGAGGAAGGAGAAAGAGGGGGTGGAGGGGACCCCTGAACTGCGCCGACAGGGGAGGGGTGGTGGCTGCCGCCCCGCAGAAAAGCAGAAGTTCGCACGCACTAGCCTCAGCTGGAGGGTCCGCGTCGGGCCGGGTCGGGCCGCGCCGCTCCCCCGGGACCTGCCGGGCCACTCTCCCCCACCTGCCGTCCCGCCGGGGTCCCGCAGTAGGAGCGGCCCCCGCACCCGCCACGCCTCCGGGGCCGGGAACGCCAAGGCCCTGGCGCTCTCGCCCCGCTCTCCCGGGCCAACTTGGGACGGGACCCGCCGAACTCGGCCACCGCTGCCGGGCCCGCGCCCGCCTCCGCCCGAGCCGGGAAGGTCGCTCCGGACGCCGCCGGGCCCGCCGCTCGCCCCGTGCGGCCGGCGAGGGGCGCCCCAGGCCGGGCCCGCGACCAGCGCCGCGGCCCACCCCCGCCCCCCGCGGCCGCTCAGCCCTTACCTGACTCCCGAGGGGCTCGGCGGGGCCTGCGGCAGGAGGACGGCGGCCCGCGCGACTTCCACGCTTCCGCCGGAGTCAGGAGTTGAACATTCCGCCTCTGCGGCCCGCGCCAATGAGGGGGACTTGCTTGGCCACAGCACCAACAGCGCCAACAGCACCACCTACCTCCGAGAGCCGAAAGGCCAGGCCGCCCGGCCCGCTCCCACACCGACACGCCCGCTCGCCCTGCCTCGGGCCCAAGGCGTGTGCCCAGCGGGGTACCTGCCCCTCCAAATACTAGGACCAGCGCCAGCGTGGGCGCACCAGGAGAGCCCGTTTGCCTCCTCCCCTTTGGTCACCTTCAGCACCGTTTCACTAGTGAGCCCCACTTGTCCCCCCAGGTCTGGTCCACAAGCAGGAGACAGAACTTCTTCCTGTCCTGCAGAACTAGTCCTCTAGTTGACAAGGGGACAACTTTGCACAGTTATCTGGGGAGGTCGGCACGAGGCTCCCTCTGGGCCACTCTCAGAAGATATTTGGGGCATTTGGAGGTGGGGGGGTCTCTATCCATTGGACCACGATAGGGACATGAGGAGGCCAGTGGGACGCATTCTGGGCGTGAGTCCAAGGTGGCCTTGGGGGTTGGGGGAGAGGAATTGTGGGGGGTGGGGGAGGAGGGTGACCCTGTGCGGGGAAAGGTGGGACCAGGTGGGGAAGTTGAAGACATTCTCCAGATCTTTTTCGTGTTATTATCTACTGACAGGTAGGAATTGGTTAAAGGGGGAAGGGGTGAGGAGGAAGACTGGATTCACACCAAGTCGTCGGTGCCTCTAGATGTGAAGAGGAAGGGAGCAAGGATTCAGAGGATGTCAGGACTGCAGAGCCTGGTTTCTGCGTCACCGGCAGAAATAGGGGCCTCTGGGCGAGAGGCTGGCTTTGGGGGGGCTCCAAGTGACGAGAGGGGAGTCTGGGAGAGATGCACCCCTGAAATCTGAAAGGAAGATTTAGGAGAGTCCAGAGGAACGGAATTCTAAAGATAAGTCCGGAGGAATGGGTGAAGACAGGTCACCAAACAACAAAAACTTTCTAGTCTGTTATTCAGATTAATTTTTTAATTTCCCCTGAGATAGAGACAAAGGAGTTTAGCATTGGTGGATTCTATTTTGGGAACTGAGAAAGTAGATTGATGAGACTGTCATGCTATAAAAAATTCCTGATGTATGTGATCATAAAAAGCCATCTAACCATGAACCACCTAACCATTCATGGAAACTCGTTAGCTTAGAACGAAGACATTCACTTAGGCCTAGAGTGAACCAAATGACCAGTCATTTGGCCTCAACTGCAAGGGCACAAACTTATGGCAAAGATCATCAGTCTGGCTCCTGCTCAGACCTGCCTTCACCAGCGGGAACCTTTGCTAATAGTCCGCTTCCTCCTCTGTGAAATAAAAGGGCCCATTTGAGTTTTAGCCTCAGAGTCCAACTTTAAAAATATGAAGAATTTCTTTAACTTTGGAGCTCATGCCTTAGGCGCCGCCCCCACGGTCCCTTTCCTTTGCCACCCATTTCCCTTCTTTCTGTTTTCCTGCATGATTGGCAGGAGCAGTGACTACTACTCTCACAGAGTCTTACAGAAGATCCCCTAAACAAACAAAAAAAGATACAAGAAGCAGCCATAAAATGATGTTTGTTAAATCCAGTGGTTCATAACTTTCAAACACTTAGTCTTTGTGTTAGAAGCAAGCCTTATCATAATGCATAGTGTAGAGCCGCTCATAGAGCACAAAACTTTGCATGATAATTCTTTAAAAAGGCCCTTTAAATAATTGCAAAAGAGTTTGCTTTCAGATAGCATAGGTTACACTTTTATGGTCATGACTCAAATCATTTTTGTAAAGAGTAAGAGTTGTGTAATATAAGAAATAAATACAATGCACAATTTCCTTTCCCAGAAATAGTCTTAAATGATAACCTGGTAGACATTTTCTTGCCTCCAAATTAGTTGTGGTCATATCTTCTATTGTATCTCTCCTTAGCTGAAGTAAAATGTACATAATTGTGACATCAACCAAAAGGTTTCAAGTTTGAGTTTTCCTTATTTTTTTACTTAAACATATCCTTTTCATTTATTTTTTAATATTTTATTATAACACCGTGAGATATACAATTACAAGGATGTTCATAAGATGTTCATATTTGGGTTTCAGTCATACAGTGTTCAGCACCCATCCAGTGCTCATTTCCCACCACCAATGTCCCGATTCCCTCCCCCTCCCTAGCCTGCCTATATGGCAGGTTCTTTATCTCTCTCTCTCTTTCTCTCTCTCTCTCTCTCTCTCTCTCTCTCACTTCCCTTACACATTGTGGATTACAATACATACATTTAGAGGTTGTCATGTGTATCTTTTTGCCTGTATTTAATGCTCAGTTCTAGGTTGGTATTAGCACTTTCGACAAGTATTAGCACACTGTTCCATTCTCTGTCTTACCTAACCTCTGACTCCCACACATTTGTGATAATTTCCACCTTTGACAAGACCTCCTGATCCATGGTTTGCCTGACCTTGGATATTGGTGTCATAATATGTACATATATATATATATTTATGTCATGCAAATAAATGCAATTATTCTATATCTGTCTTTTCCTTCTCGCTAATTTCTTTCAACATGATCCTCTCTACGTCCATTCATGAAGTTTGAGTTTTCTCTAGTCAAGCTGCCTGTGTGCGACTATACTGATCTCTTGAAGCCCCAGCTAATATATAGCTTTTTGTGCTTGGTCCCATAAGTGACTGTGTTTTTTTTCAAATCTTTAAATGTATCTGAAATGTATTGGTTAGTTCTGAACAGGCAGAGTATAGATTTCCCAGTGTAAACAGCAGTGGCCAAAGAGACCTAGTCAAATTTGTCTTACCAGACTTTCTATTCCTTTATTTCAAATGTTTCCACATTAAATATAGATGTTCTCTAGTAGCTTAGTAGTCCTTAGCATCCTTTTATGTTCAAGAGGGTAGAATATAAGTCCACCCTTCAAAATAAACATGAAGTTTTATAAAAAAAAAAGTCTGTTTGATAATCCAGATGTGAGGGTTCTAAATACCTTCCCAAATTCACACAGATTGTTGCCCCTATCTGTGTGAATAGAAATTAAATAGAAATTTCAGAGTGGCCACCAGCTGTCAGAGAGTCAGGGAAACACAGACATAAAATCCATGAAGGATACAGGGAAAGGCAACTTGGAAAGAAAAAAGCCCCCAAAGATCCTTCCCTCCCTCCCCAATGTTAAGAGCCATGATAAGACTGGTTCCCAGGAGCATTTTCCCAAGCCATCTTACACCTCCAGCTTAGATTATGAGCAGATTGTTGCAGCACAGCTAAGAATTAATCAGCTTTTTGCACCAAGATTGGTACTTTACCACCCTCACAACTCTCTATCCCTGGGAAACTAAGGCAGATAATCAAGCATCCTATTAAGATAAGTGGCTATTACCTGAAAAATCACAAACGCTGCCCCTGCTTGCACTAAGTTTTCATACCTAACTACAGAAGTAGTGAGTCACAAAAATTTTTTTAGTCTCAGAATTTCTTTGCTGTTCCAGGGCATGAAAGGAGAAGAAGGACAAGAAGAGAACTGAGGCTTTTGCACAGTTTCTTCAACAGGTACTTACTGAATGTGCTGAAGGTTGTGATTCTAACAGGGAACAAAATACAGTTCCTGCTCTTGAGTTTAAGGGTGCATTGGAAGAACCAGCAAAGGTATGAGCACTTCTACTTCGCTTTACTAAAGGGGCAAAGATGGGGTCTGTAGCAGGCCACCTAGACCAGTTTTGGGGAAACCAGTGATGGTCTCCAATCAAGGACTCACTAAGTCCACATGAGAAGTATGAAAGGAATTTTCTGGACAAAAGAGGACTTCAGGCAAAGAGCACACCATGTCCAAAGGTCAAGGGCATTATATCAAGAGCAAGAAAGAAATCCTTCAGCTATCTGAGTAAAGTCGTTGCCAGAGGGTCATAATAGTCATTATGGTGACAATATTGGCAGAGCAGTGACAATGATAATGATAATCATAGTATTAATTATAACAGTGATGATTATAGATAATATTGACTAAGTGCAGTTGAAAACAGCCTCCTATACTGTCAGAAAAATCTTTCAAAATATAGGCAAGAGGGTCCAGAGTGAGACTATAGTAAGACGCTTCCCTTGCTTGTGGCTGAGGTGGTTTCGGTCTCTGACACCACGTATCTTCCCCTAAGTCCTGCCAGGAATGAACGTTAAGTTCAACCAGGTATAAGCCCTGAGTATCACCAAGTATGGTGCCCCCACCCCACAACTGCCAATGACATAGCTTAACTAGAAAGGGCTGGCAGTAACTTAGATAAGGATTGTAAGGTCTAACTATGCTACTCATAATTAATGGTTTGAGAACAGTCTCGGGCCTTTATAAAGAGCAACTTCTTGGAGCCGTGGCTCAGTGCTGAGTGTACTTCACACGTGCCCTGGCCTTGAGACCAGCACCACAAAACAGAAGAATATTTTTCTCAGGTGCCAGGATATTTTCTTAAGTGGAGCTCATGCTTTGCATGCAAGGACCCCAGATTTAATTCCTGACCCCCAGCACTGCATGTAACCCATGTACTCCTGTAACAACTCCCTGAGTACTGCTGCATGTGGCCAAAAAGATGAAACAAAACAAAGTATTGTCGCATGACTGACTTACACACCCCTGAAGCACTGCAGAGAGACTCAGTGGAAAGATGTACTATCACATACCACCCTTGGTTTTTTCTAAATTTTTCTTATTATACAAGGAAGTGATCATTGATGTCAAAAGAGGGGTTCCGCAGAGTGATACCATTGTACCGAAACTCTTCAGTGTCACCCACAAGAACGTCATGTGACAATTAGAATGGGAAGGAATGGGAGTGAAGATAGACGGTTGCAACTACACCACCTCCACCTCGCTGATGACATAGTTCTAATAACACCAAACATTAGCCAAGCAGCACAAATGCTGGCTGACTTCGACCAAGAATGTGGAAAGATAGGTCTACAGCTGAATCTCAACAAAACAATGTTCATGAAAAATGAACTAGTTCCAGAGGCCCCATTCACTCTCAATGGAACAAACATCTTTGAATGCAGTAGTTATGTGTATCAAGGTCGAGAAGTCAACATGATAAATGACCTAAAACCTGAGCTGTGCAGGAGGAAGAGAATGGCATGGAATGTCTTCAAGAGTATCGAAGAAATAGCTAAAAGGACAAAGAACCTCTGGCTCCTGGCACATCTTTTCGACTCCACCATTCTCCCTGCATTAACATACGCCTCAGAGACCTGGGCCCCTACGAAAGCAGGATGAGAATGCTATTCGGTCTCCCAGAGAGGAATCGAAAGAGCTATGCTTGGAATATCACGCCTCACTCAAGTGAGAGAAGGAATCTGGAATTCCGATCTCCATCGCTGTTCCAGAGTCAGGGACGCTGTCTCGTTTGCCAAGGCATCGAAAATCAGATGGGCTGGACATGTAATGCAATTTGTAGACGACTGCTGGACTAGAGCTGTTACTGACTGGATCCCATGGAACATAAAAAAGATTACATGGCCGCCCACCTACAATATGGTCAGACTTCTTCGTTAAGACCCTGAACTAATGGTTTGAGGGTTACACTGGCACGTGATACAGTCAAATGGAAACGTTACTGGTGCCTGCTCGAGCAAACCGATGAATAAATGGATGTCAAGTGATCAAGTGACCACTATGAGATATACAATTACAAAACTGTTCATGATTCACTTGTATCACTTGTCTTCCTGTTGCTTGATTTGCTTGAGTGGGCATGGGTAACATCTCCATACATCCTGTCACATGCTAGTGTAGCCCAAGGGCATCTACTCACTCCAGGAACATGAAGAGCCTCAAACCATTCCTTCAGGTCATGGGAATGAGGTCTATAATTGTTACTGGTTTTTGGCATATCAAATACGACATGGGTAGTTTGCCAGGCTCTGCTGTGCAGGTGGAATACTCTTTTTATTTTTTTTTTTTGCCTTTTTTGGATCACACCCAGCGATGCTCAGGGGTTTCTCCTGGCTCTGCACTCAGGAATTACTCCTGGCGGTGCTCAGGGACCATATGGGATGCTGGTGATCGAAACCGGCCGGCATGGGCCGGTCACGTGCAAGGCAAACGCCCTACCCGCTGGGCTATCGCTCCGGCCCGGGTAGAATACTCTTGAAGTAGCCTCTTATCTCGTGCATTTATTGATGAATCAGCACAGATTGTGACACAGCCCCAAGGCATCGAAAATATGGCTCACCCGATCACGGGAGATCCCCCCCCACAACTTCCTTTAAGACCCCTGAAGGGACTTTGAGGCTCTTCATATTCCTGAATCAACCAGAGCCATTGGGCACTGGCACGTGATAGGGTCCAATGGAAATGTTACTGGCGCCCCGAGCAAACGAGAGAGAGTGACAAGTGATCATGCACAGATGCATGAGACTGGGAAATATATTAGCTTTTCTGCTGGGTGGAGCGCTGATGAGCTGTGGAGTCTGGCTGTTGAAAATGGCAGCCCTCATGGTGTGGGGGTTCCTCTGGCTTCTTGTAAAGGCTCTGCTGGGATGGCGGGCCAGGGCTAGAACCCGCCTTCTCTTCTGGCACCTCATGATCAGCTGGGCATGGTTTCAGATATACAGTATTCCAGCACCCATCCCTACACCAGTGCACATTTCCGGTCACCAATGTCCCCAGATTCCCTCCCCCTCCCACCTCTATAGCAGGTTGTCTTTTCCTTCTCCTTCTCCTCTTTCTTCTCCTTCTCCTCCTTCTCCTTCTCCTCCTCCTCCTTCTCCTCTTCCTCCTTCATCTCCTTCTCCTCTTCCTCCTTCTCCTCCTCCTTCTCCTCGTCCTCCTCCTTCTTTTCCTACTCCTCCTCTGTTGTCTTCTTCATCTTCTTCATCGTCTTCATCATCGTCATCTTCATCGTCATCTTTGTCATTGTCTTCTTCATCTTCTTCATCTTCTTCATCTTTGTATTTTTTAGTCTTCATCATCTTCATCGTCTTCATCTTCATCGTCTTCATCTTCGTGATCTTCATCTTTGTCTTCTGTCTTCTTCATTTTCTCCTTCATCGTCTTCATCTTCTTTGTCTTCATCTTCATCTTCTTTGTCTTCGTCTTCTTCATCATCTTCTTCATCTTCTTCCTCTTCTTCACCATCTTTTTCTTGTCTTTTTTCTTCTTTGTCTTCTTCGTCTTTGTCTTCTTCGTCTTCTTCGTCTTCTTGGTCTTCATCTTCATCTTTGTCTTCTTCATCATTTTCGTCTTCTTCATATTCTTCATCTCCTTCTTTGTGTTTGTTTTCTTCATCTTCATCTTCGTCTCCTTTGTCTTTGTCTTCATCTTCTTAGTTGTCATCTTTGTCATCTTCATTGTCTTTGACTTCTTCGTTGTCTTCATATTCTTCATCTTTGTCTTTGTCGTCTTCCTCTTCCTCCTCTTCCTCTTCTTCCTCTTCCTCTTCTTCTTCCTCCACCTCCTCCTTCTCCTCCTTCTTTCTCTTTCATCCTCCTTCTTCCTCCTCCTTCTTTTCTTTCTCCTCCTCCTTCTCTTTTCTCTCTCTTTCTTTCTCTCTCCTTTCTCTTACACATGTGGCATCGCGACACATACATTTAGGGGTTATCATGTATATCCCTTTGCCTATATTCAAGGCTCAGTTCTAGTCTGTAGTTACCATTTCCAACAATTATTAGCACACTGGTCCCTTCTCTGTCTTACCTAACCTCTGACTCCCACACACTTGCAGTAGATTCCAACCACTGACAAGTCTTCCTGGTTCATTTTTTGCCTGACTTGCGTATTAGTTCATGGCTTTTTAATATATTGCACAGATGAATGCAGTCATTCTATATCTGCCCTTTTGCCCTCTGGCTAATTTCACTCAACATGATTCTCTCAATACACACCACTCTTTAACCCTTGTTAAGCCTCTCCTCCTTCCCTGCACCTTCACCCAGTTTGGGGGATGGTCTCTGCATCGACTCTTACTCTCATTGTCATACCTGATCACCAATGTCACTTTTCTTTCGCCACAGGCATGGCAGTAATAGGCTAAATTCAGAGTGTTACTGAAACCTAAGAGAACAGAAAAAGTTCCAAAAATCATAAAGTTTCTGAAATTGAGATTTCTGCATTCACATGACCAACAGAGACAAGTGGTACCTCCCTAGACATCTGTATCTTCATCCCAAGAGAGTTAGAGAAATGTTACAGACATAGGGAATCCCAAGAGCTCCCAGAGCCTCAACTTGCTATGGTCTAGACAGATCATATCATTCAGCCCAAACTTCCAGACATTTCTGAGAAGACCAGTGATATCCTCGATGTCGTTTCGAATATTGACACCTTCTTAGATTTGATACATTACAGTGGAGAGGGAGAAATCATCTCTCTATAGGCATTTTTAAAGGCAATAATTAAATTTCATGAGGTTCCATTTAATAGTAGTATTACATACATCATCAACATCTTTTAATGTTGTTATTTTTTATTGGGATCCAAGTCTTATTTGTGGCATTCAGTCCAAGTTATCTTCATTAGTTTTGTCTCCTGAATGCCTGCAGGTAAGCACTAGAGTTTGTCTGGTCAATCTCTGGATGGCATAAGTGAGTGAAGGAATAGTGACTACTCAAGACTCAAAACTCAGGATTTATACTTAAAGAGCTTGTGAGTAGATTACACAATAATCAGAAAAGCCTGGTCAAATTTCAAAATCACTTCTTTACTCATGCCTTTTTATATTATTCTTTCTCAAGTTAAGATTTTCCCAGTGAAAATTTTTAGCAATTTGACTTGACTTTTTCCTACAGTTATTTTACTATTATGCTTTTTCCCTAACCTTTTAAGGCCGATTGGTATGAAGGCCCTGTCCGCATTGTTTGCTACACCTTCCAATTTAGTATCATCTGCAAATTTCATTAACATGCTATTTACTCCCTCTTCCAGATCATTAATAAATGCTATTTCTTATGTATTAAATTTTATGGTTGAATAAATTTAATTTGCTGTTGTAATTTCAGTGCATGTTTTCTAAAGATACAATGCAGTTAAGAATGGTCTTAACATAGGCTTAAATCCATACCCAGTTTATAGTTATTTTACTATTATACAATTCATTTATGTTCACTAATCAGCCCTGTTGTGAGCTCCATTGAAGCAATAATCTATTGATTTTTCTCTCCCCTCTTTTTCAATACAGTCATCATCTTGGCTTTAAACGCACAGCAATAGCAGAGTGAGAACTATTGTTGTACTCTAATCCTCAGCTATTTATAAAAGGAAATTAAGTCCTTTTTTCTCTGTAGATATACATCCACTAATATGAAGAATATTTTACACTAAAGTTATTTTATAACAATGTTTTGTTTTCCTGTGCATGGTACTGATACTCTAACAAAAATAATCACTTGTATCACTTGTCTTCCCATAACCTAATGTGGCTTAATATTTGTCCTTGTCTTTCCATGAAAAATTTCTCCTTTTATTCTTTGTTTTGGTAAGCTCCATGGAAGCAGCATTCTAGATACCATTACTGACTTACTGATCATTTAGACTGTACAAGTTTTCATCTTTGCAGCTGTTAAATTAATTTTATATATTTCCTTGGAAAATATTCTTAGAAGCAAAATTTCTGTTTCAAAAAGAATGGCTTCTTTTAAAGTTATCATTAGTCTTACTTTCTAATTGCTCTATATATTATCACTTGTATCACTTGTCTTCCAGTTGTTCATCAATTTGCTCAAGCAGGCACCAGTAACATCTCTATACGTCCTGTAGCCTGTCCCGTGCTAGTGTAGCCCAAGGGCATCTGCTCGCTCCAGGAACACGAAGAGTCTCAAACCATTCCTTTGGGTCATGGGAATGAGGGCTATAATTGTTACTGGTTTTTGGTATATCAAATACAACACGGGTAGCTTGCCAGGCTCTGCCATGGAATTATATAATATACTAAAAATGTTATTTGCTTTTTAGGTCACACCTGGTGATGCTCAGGGGTTACCCTGGCTCTTTGCTCAGGAATTACTCCTAGTGGTGCTCAGGGGACTGTATGAGATACAGGGGATTGGACCCGGGTTGGCCATGTGCAAGACAAATGCCCTACCTGCTGTGATTCTGGCTCCCTGTTAGTTTTGAAACAGAAAAACCAGCAGATGCTGTGAAGGGGTAGGAAGTGATTACATAGACTTCCAGGTTCCCTGCAAGCGGGGCCTGATCTTCAGCCATCCATTGCTTTGGGTGTGTCCTTGAACCTCTTTCTCTTCAGTCACTTTTGAATTTATTTATTTTTTTTGGGCCACACTTGGCAGTGCTCAGAGCTTACTCCTGGCTCTGTACTCAAAGGTTACTCTGGGTACTCCTTGGGAACAATGTGTGTTGTTGGTGCTGGGGATTGAACTGGGTCAACTGCACGCCAGTCAAACACTTTACCTGCTGTACTATCTCTCCAGCCTATTCAGCCATCTTAATTAAACTTTTTTTTAATTATATCACCGTGAGATATACAGAGCAGAGCCTCCCCAACAAGCTAGCAGACCTGCCTATCACAGCCCGGCTCATCGAGATCCACCCTGCAGCAGTCTTTTTTTAAATCTGGCCCAGGTATGCTGATCCAGAACTCACAGACATGGGGCAGAGCTGCTACTGGCTCTCTCTGTGCCCAACAGCTCACGAGGCACCCAGGAGGGATGGCGGGTTCCTAGCCCTGGCCTGCCACCCCTGCAGAGCCTCGCAACAAGCCAAACGACCCCCCCCCCCCACCCCCACTCCATGAGGGCCTCCATTTTCCACATCCAGACTTCCTTCTTGTCAGAACTCCACCCAGCAGACCGGCCTATTACAGCCCGGCTTGCGGGGCTGCTTGCGGCCGCACGGTTTATCAATAAATGCTGGATTTAGAGATGACTGCAAGACGGCAGAGCCTGGCAAGCTACCTGTGTTGTACTTGATATGCCAAATACCAGTAACAATTATATACCTCATTCCCATGACTGATGGAATGGTTTGAGGCTCTTCATGTTCCTGGAGCAAGCTGGTGCCCTTGGGCTCTACTAGCATGAGATAGGACATATGGAGATGTTACTGGTACCGCTAGAGCAAATTGATGATGAACTGGAAGACAGTGATACTAAAAATTTTAGAAATGATTATAGTCACATTAAAAAATTTTAATGTTTACTTGTAGCTCAGAAAAGGAAGTAATAAGGAATTTCAACCTATTGAAAATTTTTATATGACATTAAGAGGATGGATATCTGAATATTGTTAGGAAGTACTGAAAGAACTATCAAAAGTAAAGTGTGAATTATTGGAAATGATAATACCAACCTAGAATTGAGTATTGACTGTAGGTAAAGGGATATACACAAAACTGATAAATGTATGTATTGCAAGCCACAATATGTAAAAGAAGGGAGAGAGAGAGAGACAAAGACAGAGAGAGAGAGAGAGAGAGAGAGAGAGAGAGAGAGAGAGGCAAAGTGCCTGTCATAGAGTCAGGCCGGGGGATGGGAGAGGGATTCAGGGGACATTGGTGGTGGGGAATGGGCCTTTGTGGAGAGATAGGTTCTGGAACATGGTATGACTGAAACCCAAACATGAACATCTTTGTAATTGTATATCTCATGGTGATGTAATAAAATATTCATTTGTATCACTTGTATCACTTGTCTTCCCATTGATCATCGATTTGCTCAAGCGGGCACCAGTAACATCTCCATACATCCTGTCACAAGCTGGTGTAGCCCAAGCCATCTGTTCACCTCAGGAACATAAAGAGCTTCAAACCATTCCATCAGATCATGGGAATGAGGTCTATAATTATTACTGGTTTTTGGCATATCAAATGTGACACGGGGAGCTTGCCAGGCTCTGCTGTGCAGGTGGGATAGTCTTGTAGTCACTTCTAATCTTGTTCATTTATTGATGAACTGCGTGGCCGTCAAAGCAGCCACGAGAGTCAGCTTGTGATCAGCTCTTCTGCTGGGTGGAGCTCTGACGAACTGGGGAATCTGGATGGGGAAAATGGCGGCCCTCATGTTTTGTTGTCTTGTTTGTTTGTTTGTTTGTTTGTTTGTTTGTTTGTTTGTTTGTTTCCTTTCTTTCTTTCTTTCTTTCTTTCCTTCCTTCCTTCCTTTCCTTCCTTCCTTCCTTCCTTCCTTCCTTTCCTTCCTTCCTTCCTTCCTTCCTTCCTTCCTTCCTTCCTTCTTTCTTTCTTCCCTTGTCTTATATAGCATTAAATAAATATAACCCATTATAATTTTCTGTTTTCCACATTGAGAAATATGTTTAATTTATAAATCTCAGTTTTCTCACTTATAGCTATCCCTCACAACTTACATACCCATCTCTCTTTTATTATCAAGTTTAAACAAGAACATTTATATGAAAGTGTTTTTGGAGTCTACAAAAGCAAATGAAAGATACTGTTTTATTGTAACACTGTAAAGACAAAGATAAGGTATTGTTCATATACAGAAATGAAAGCTGGGGCCAGCGACTGGCTCAAAAGCTGAACATAGAATTTGCGTGTGGCATCCCCATGTTGTATCCCCTGAGCACCCTAAGTAGCCACCCCTGTACTAGGCCAAAATGAACCCGAAGCACCATCTGCTATTCCCCAAGCAAAATGAAAGAAATGAAGTTAAATGAAAACTTTCCAGAAGATTTTCCACATTGAACTTTTTTGATAAATGTTTAATATTTTGGTAACAAATAAACTTTCACAATGAGAAAAAGAACTGCATTTTAGAAATTTCCTAACTAAATACATACATATTAATATCCCCAGAGATGTAAATATTTCCACAACATATTCTGAGTTGAAAAAAGACATTTCCCCCTATTTTGAATATAATTTTCCTAATTTTATAAGTCTTCAAGAGTTGAACCTAGGTTTTAAACTTTAGTTGGGGCTATTTAGTAACTTAGCTTTAAATCTAGAAAGCCTGTCTTCATGCATATTTTATGGTGATTCTATAAGCCGTTGTTTCTTTAAAAAACACTTTTCTCTCCTCTCACTAGCACATCTTCTGGAAACTTCAATTCTTTTCATGATTAATCAGGGCTTGGTTTCATGTAGGGTTCTTCCCCTGGCACACTGCCAGGAACTCCTGAGAGCCACCCCAGGGCCACACCTAATGGTGCTTTGAGGATAGTCTCATGATGTCAGAGACAGAACTCGGGCCCCTGCACATGCCAGATATGTACTCTACCAGTTGCGCTATTACTGACAGGATCCATCAGGTAATAACAAATTTCCATATGATTCTCTCCATCTTAAATTTTTCTTTCAGAATGATTAAATTATAAAAGGAGTGATTCAATGGAAGGAAATTATTATCAGGAGGAGCTACACAGAGATCTATGGTAGGAAGATGTTGGGAACTGATTTGTGTCCCAAAATTCTCTGAAACATTGGCCTCCACTACAACTAAGGGTGCAGCTAAGATTTAGTTAAGTACCAGAGGTTGAGTTCTACTCTAGTTGTGTTCTAACTTCATTGAAAAAAAGTGAAGATATTTCCCACATGGCTATTTCAAATGTACATTGCTCAAGAAAGGAAATGTTCCCTCATACAGTGAAGTGAATTTCTTCATATATGCACGTAACTGAAGACCTTGTCCTCCACATCTAGAGATATTTTTATTATATTTGTAAACAAAGCTCACCTTGCCACCAATATCATGAAACCAAAAGAATTGAAAGAACCAGATGAGTGTTTAATTCCATTAACATAAAGCAATTGTTACCACATTTTTGTGGTAGACATTTCAAAATTGTTTTAAGTCAGATTTACAAAATCTTAATGAATTATTTCAGTTGAGTAATCAAAACTCAGTCTCACTTAGCCAATCTTAGCCTGTCTAGACAACCAGCTTGTCTGAATCATTTCTGCCACGCAAATTAATTGCACAAACTTCTCAAACAAGTTTCAGTCTCTCAGATGACACAGCCTGATATCTGGAACCAACATTCCCAGCCTCTGGAGGAAGTTCCCATAGGTCCCATAGACTTCCAGATGGTTATTTCTGGTCCTGAAGGCTCTGGATGTAGCAAGAGTTGGTGTCAACATCCTGTTAAAGGATAAGGTGCTACAGCTTAAAGCCCAGGCTTGATTTTTTGTGTCTTGTCTCCTGGTCTGCCGGGACTTATCCCATTCCCAGACTCTTAGGAAGATGCACATTGAGTGGTCTCATTCCATGAGCACCTTTGATAAGTTGGTAGATTCCCTTGGGATGAATGTTAACGAAGATCTTGAAGTACCTAAAATTCAGTACTTAGGGTTCTCAATGCAATATAGGATGGACTAATCCAATACCAAGGGGCATTGTGTTAGATAGACCTGAGCCGAAATCTGCTACTTCTTCACCATGAAACTGAGGGTACACTACTAAGTCTCTTTGAGTCTCAGTTTCTTTATCCATCTGAGAAAATAAGACAACTTTATGTTTTATTTTTATAAAATAAGGAATCTGGAATTTAAAACAGAACCCAGGGCTGGAGAGATACTGCAGGAGGACAGTAAGTTGCTTGCCTTGAATGCCTTGGGTCATGGTTCAAAACCCTGGCACCCAATGTGGTCCCCAAGCAGCAGGGTTCACCCTGAGCACAGAACCAAAATAGTCCTAGAGCAAGCACCACTGGGTGTGGCCATCTTCCTTAAAAAATGTATGCACACATACTTACATATATCCATACACATATGCATACATAGACAAGGACCCATAGTTGGTATCCAGCAATGATACCTATTATTATTGCTCCTATTGTTTATCATGATGTGTATTACAGCAATTCATTAATAATACATGAATTTTTTATTCTTCTGGAATCAGTATTTTTCTTTTATTGTACTGATTGTCTCAGACATCTTTGAGACAGTAGTTTTTGTTTATATTTCATGAAAAATCAATATAATTTCAGACAGCTGACTTGAAATTTTTCAGCTTAGTGTGGTAGATTTATTTCTCCTCTGGGACACTTTTTTGAATTGGAGAACTCAGTGAGAACTCTGGGTACATGTAGGGGCAAGGTGATGATTGCAGGCTTGCTTCAAGAGGCAGCCAATTTCCATGCTGACATAGTTTCGTGGTCTCCTCAGCTAGTACAGGAGAATTTGTGATATCTTGCCTTGAATTTTTTATTGCTCAGTTTTTCAAGTTAAAATCCATGATTCTTAATGAAAATGTGAGCTAGAGGTAACACAAAAATGCCACAACGCATATCCCAACAGAAATTAAAATGGTAGCTTTAGATGCAGCTTAAGAATTCAATTACAAGGAAGGTGAAGGTCATAGGAAAGTCAGGAGTTGGTTCAAAAGTCCTTTGTTAGTAGAAAGGACATTTTTAAAGGCCCACTTTGGGGGTTGTGGCACAGGAGAGCTAATTTAGAAAGTAAGGCAGTATTTGACTGCAGTAACCATCACCCTCGTTCAAATCCTGGCACCTCTACATATGGTTCCTCAACATCACCAGGGTCACTCAAGCACAGAGCTGGAAATACTCCCTGAGCACATCTGGGTGTGGCCCAAGTCCACCCTCCTTTCACCTTGTCAAGTGCCCCCTATGCCCAAATCACTGCATCTCAAGATCAAAAGTAACAGGAGAAAAAAAGTATATTTCCACCTTTATTACGACCTGGGGGGGATTCTGAAAGAAAGAAAGAGAGACATCAATGTGGACTCTGGGAGCTGAAATCTGCATAGAATGGTGGCTCGGCCACTGCTTCCTGATACAGGCCTGTATGGACGGCAAGTGTGCCTCAGTCCAG
Organism: Cryptotis parvus; assembly: GCA_021461705.1. Lineage (NCBI taxonomy): Eukaryota > Metazoa > Chordata > Mammalia > Eulipotyphla > Soricidae > Cryptotis > Cryptotis parvus. The sequence continues at coordinate 40,709 of JAJIBD010030799.1, forward strand.
CAAAACTGGAGAACACTGGAGCAGTCTGTCTTTCTTCCCTTCTCTGCTAATCTCAGAATGAAGAGGACTCATTTTCTCTCATATAAGTGCTCACACCCACAGCAGGCTGAAGGAGCTTTTCCAATTTTGACTTCAGCCATGCTACATTTCCCATTTTATATCACATTTGAAGTTTATTAATTTGTGTATTTTTGTCATTCCCTTTTAGAGAAAATGGCCTTGTAGCATTTCCTTAATGCCAACAATATTTTTATTCTCTATCAGTGCATGTCTTCATGTTTGAAGTCAAAATTATGAGAAAATTAAGTCGGCCAGATGAATAAGAAATAAGACAAGTTGAATAAAATTTAAAAAGATGACTTAGAGCCCCTAAGGTTGGTTTTCAAAATAAAGTGTGTCAAGGAGAATTAACAGTGGAAAGAGGAGATCATATGATTGGTAGCAAAGATGAAGGATTGGGAAGACAAGATATGCCCAATAGGTATTTCATCTTATTTCTGATTTGAGGGTGACACTCAGTGAATGCTCAATGATTATTCCTGGCTCTGCAGTCAGAATTCACTACTGACAGTGCTCAGAGGGTCATATGCAGTGGTTCAGGTCCAACTGGGGTTGTCCACATGCAACTCTTAACCCTATACTATCTCTCTGACTTCAGTTGGGGTTTAAAAAATGAAATGTTATTAAGCTGTTCAGTAATTAAATCATCTTATCCATCTTTTGTATAAAGTATTCCATAAATATACATGGCTTAATTATGCTTTGATTTCAATGGAATTGATTTTTGTGAAGTAACACCTAGAAACTGCATATGGGAAAAGCAACAATTGCATAAAATGATTATATGCTTTTGGAGAATCAGAGAAATGTTATCACTGTCACTGTCACTGTCTTCCCGTTCATCATCGATTTCTCGGCGGGCCCCAGTAACATCTCCATATGTCCTGTCTCATGCTAGTAGAGCCCAAGGGCATCTGCTTGCTCCAGGAACATAAAGAGCCTCAAACCATTCCATCAGGTCATGGGAACGAGGTCTATAATTGTTACTGGTATCTGGCATATCAAGTACTACACAGGCAGCTTGCCAGGCTCTGCGTGTGGGTAGCATACTCTTGTAGTCATCTCTAAGTCCAGCATTTATTGATGAACTGCGTGGCAGCGAAGCTGGGCTGTGATATCACAGAGAAATGTTATACCCTGTAAAAATAAGCTTCTCCTGGCATATGTACATATGATAGAGGGAATGTAGATATGCAAGAGGGAATATTTATGGATTTACGTGCACAAGCGCATGAGTACACAAGCACACAAACTAACACACACCTCTTCATACCATAACACTTCCACTTCACTTGTATCATTTGTCTTCCCGTTGATCATCAATTTGCTCAAGTGGGTACCAGTAATATCTCCATATGTTCTGTCACATGCTAGTGTAGTCCAAGGGTATCTGCTCACTCCAGGAACATAAAGAACCTCAAACCATTCCATCAGGTCATGGAAATGAGGTCTATAATTGTTATTGGTATTTGGCATATCAAATATGACACGGGTAGCTTGCCAGGCTCTGCCGTGCGGGTGGGATGCTCTTGTAGTCACCTCTAATCTCGAGCATTTATTGATGAACCACGTGGCTGCGCAAGCGCGGCTTGTGAACAGCTCTTCTGCTGGGTGGAGCTCTGATGAGTGGGGAGTCCGGATGTGGAAAGTGGCAGCCCTCATGATGTGGGGGTTCCTCTGGCTTCTGAGAGGGTCTGCTGGCCTTGCACTGTCACACACTTCTGTTTTATAGATCAAACTTAAAGAAAATAACCCTAAAATATCTTGCCTAAAAACATCATATACAATATTTTAGCAAAGTTGATCTCATGCTTTGGTTCTCAAATGCCTGTGTTTTATTGTTTCATTTTTGTTATGTTGTTATTGTTGTTGAATTTATAGCACCAAAAGCTTGCGAGACATGGCATAATGTGAGGCAGCTTTACTTAACAGTAGATGCTCAAGAATCACATATGCTTGGTGTATGACCCAACACAGTCATAGCTGTCATAATCTTAGTATATGGCCTTGGGCAAGAGATTTATCTCCCTCAGTGTTTTCGCATCAAGAATAGGGTGAAGTTTTGAGTTCTTTGATTTTTAAAGTAAACTACTCTCTGTGTGTGAGAGAAAAGAGAGACAGAGAGAGAGATAGGTAGGTGTTCAATGAACTGGCAGCCCAAACACACTGATTATTGACTCAATACATTCCAAAAAATTCTTTCTAAAGTCCACATTCAGACAACTTTGAACTGAAAACTGTGTTCCTTAGGGTCCCTCAATTTTCTTCTCTCTCTTTTTTTTTTTTTTTTTTTGGGTCACACCTAGTGATGCTCAGGGGTTACTCCTGGCTCTTCGCTCAGGAATTACTCCTGGCAGTGCTCAGGGGACCATATGGGATGCAGGGGGATAGAACCCGGTCGGCAGCATGCAAGGAAAATGCCCCTCCCCACTATGCTATCACTCCGACCCCTTCCTTCTAGTTTTATACAAAAGAACATCATTTCTTTTTCTTCCACTAGCAACCACCTTTTCTTGGTGTTCAAAGTTTCCCATGCTTTGTGTTACAAAATTAATTCAGTTGCTCCAAAGACAGTCTTTTAAAACCTTGTTCAACCTGTGGTTCATGGTGGACCAGCACCAATCCACTGAGATTTCCTGCAGGTCTGCCAAAAATCACCGCCTCTCTTGCCTCACAAGTGTTAGCAGATGTCACACTAACTCAAAATTTAATTTCATAACATTGGATTGAATAAAAAAAATACTACCTACATTGGTTTTTGTTTCCATCTTAGCATCAGCTGGTCTGCAAAATATCTTTTCTAATTTCCCCACCCACAGGTGTAGAAAGATCAAAGAACACTCTTTGAAAACATAAGTGAACGCTGTACAATAGGCCTCTGAACACAACTGTGTATCTCAACTAGTCCTATGACCCTCCCAACCAACAGCAACGGGTTCCATGTTGACTCACTGTTATCCATTTGCTTGCGTTGCTATGTAAAACTAATTCTTAATTAAAATGGTTCCATGTCACCTGGCTCACAAGCAATAATCCCTAATTTAATGTATACTTTGGCTCATAATCTTCAATTCTAATTTCTGAAGCCAGAAATATAAATGAATTTTTATAATAACCTGTGAATATCAGGTGAGAGAAGATTAGAAGTGCCAACAGAAATCTGATTTCTTAGGAGGAATCTTGTTACTTCCCCTGACCACAGTGAGCCAACCCAGTTATGAAAAAATCTTTGGATCACCTAGAAACTTTTCTTTACCTTCATTGAAGTCTATTGTGGCCAGAATTTAGTCTTTACTCATATTGTTGGTGGGAATGCTGGCTGGTACAGCCTTTCTGGAAAACAATATGAACATTCCTCCAAAGACTAGAAATTGAACTCCCATTTGACCCAGCCATACCACTCCTGGGAATATACTCTGGGAAGCCAAAAACACGCAGCGGAAACACCATCCCTACTTTCATATTCATTGCAGCATTATTCACAATAGCCAGAATCTGGAAACAACCAGAGTGCCCGAGAATTGATGACTGGATAAAGAAGCTTTAGTACATCTACACAATGGAATATCATGCAGCTTTTAGGAAAATGAAGTTATGAAATTTGCCTATAAATGTATGGACATGGAGAAGATCATGCTGTGTGAAATTAGCCAGAAGGAAAAAGACAGATATAGAATGACTGCATTTATTTGCATGACATAAGTATATATATATATATATATATATATATATATATATATATACATATTATGATACCGATATCCAAGGTCAAGTGAAACATGTATCAGGAGGTCTTGTCAAAGGTGGAAATTATAGGGCCAGAGCGATAGTCCAGCGGGTAGGGCCTTGCACACGGCTGGCCTCTGCTGGCCCGGGTTGGATCCCCGGCATCCCATATGGTCCCGGAGCACCGCCAGGAGTAATTCCTGAGTGCAGAGCCAGGAGTAACCCCTGAGTGTTGCCGGGTGTGACCCAAAAAAGCAAATAAATAAATAAATAAATAAATAAATAAATAAATAAATAAATAAATAAATAAAAAAGGTGGAAATTATCACAAACGTGTGGTAGTCAGAGGCTAGGTAAGACAGAAAATGGAACAGGTGTGCTAACAATTGCTGAAAGTGCTAATACCAACCTAGAACTGAGCATTAAATACAGGCAAAAATATACACATGACAACCTTTTTTGTATGTACTGTAAATCACAATCTGGAAGGGAAGGAAAAGAGAAAGAGATAGAGAGAAAGGGAAAGAAATAAAGAACCTGCCATGGAGGCGGGCTGGGAGAGAGGGGAGGGAACCGGGGACATTGGTGGTGGGAAATGGGCTCTGGTGGAGGGATGGGTGCTGGAACACTGTATGACCGAAACCCAAATATGAACATCTTTGTAATTGTATATCTCACGGTGGTATAATAAAATACTTAAAAAATAAAATAAAATATTAATTAAAAAATAAATATGAGTCTTTTCTATTTTCACCTCTCCTTTCACTTTGGTACTTAAAACATTTCTCTTCTGCTGTTAATAGATATTTAGTTGGCTTATACAACATAACAGTACCCTGTTTCAATTATTGCAGTGAAAAGTTTGCAAACTTACAACTAAAGTTTGGGGTACAAAGAGGGAGCAACAGACAAGCACTGACTGCTTCCTTTATTCCAAGTTCATTTAGTGGCAGGAGACCCCTACTCCGGGGCCTACCCAGTCCCATCCTTCAATAACGGGTTCGGTTGAAGACTGTAGGTGTCTTCCAAGTTCTAAAATACTCATTACTGTGGCCTCTCATCACAGCTCTGTGGCGTGAAAGGTGCTAATATTCCTTGAGTGCCAAGCACTCGTGCTCCAAGGCACCGTGCGCCTTATATTCCTTGCCTCATGGACTCTTCAACAGCCTTTGTGCAGGAGATATTATGATTCTCATCAGTAGATGTAGAAATTGAAACTCTTTGGTCAATGCTGGCAGCTGAAGCCTATTATTGTGTGCAAGGGTAAAGGCTGAGGCAGAGGGGGACTGGCCGAGGGGCAGCTTTTGCAGTTGAGAAGCGGTCGATGGAGAGGTTTGCCTTTTCTCCTAATAAACCTGCAGCTACAGGAGAGACCCTGGAGGTGGCTCCGGCTGAGCCTAAGCACAGATCTGTCTGATTTTACAGTCTGTTATTCTGCTATTCCACGTTCTTTCTCCAGTATCTAACAATTCAACCCCAGAATCCCAAATCACAGGGAGCTTCCAGTCTCCCTCACTGCACTGACCTGACTCTAGTAAACATTGGGCAAAAATTTTATTTTTAATGCAGCAAATTTTCTTTTCCTGTTCCTACAGTCCTGAAGATGGGACTTGGCAACTCTGCCTTTCAAGACATGTAATGGATTTTCTACTCCCTGAATTTTGGTCCCCTTTTCCATCCACTTGGGCCAGCAAAATTCTGGAAGATAACAAGGCCCGTTCTGACACCAGACCTCAAGAACTCTTGCTTACCTATTTGTTCCTTAGAAATCCATCCCTGCAAGAAGAGAACATGCCCAGGCTGGCCCACTAAGGAACAAGAGATTAAGAGGAGCAAGAAGGAAGGCATTTCCAGGTCAGTGATCCCAGCTGACTGCACTTACACCCTGGAGCCCGATCCTTACTGCCACGCCCGGCCTGGAGTGGCAGACCTGCATTAGGACCCATTTTGGCTCATTACTGGTGCTTGAAGCAGCTGGTTTGGGTAGCTTGTGCCATGTGTCAACAGGGTATTTGGGGAGGAGATTAGCATTTAGATCCATGAACAAGAAAACAGATTATCCGGAATAACTGGTGAGCCTCATCCTATATGCTGAAACCCAGAGTAGACAGCCAAAGCTGGCTTCCTTGGAAGAGAGAGGGAACTTGTCACTGATGGGACTTGCTGGGCACTCTCACGACTCCTGTGTCCCCATCCTGCTGTTTCACACCACAAAGTAGGTACTCACCAGGCTCCAAAATTGGGCTAAATAGAGGCCTCCTAAGAAATCTTTATCTGACTGAAAACATGCCCTTTGGGTGAAGTTTCTTTAGAGAATTTTTTCTAGTACGTGGCTCAGATTGATCTTGCTGAAACAGCCCTTTCTCCATCATTCCAAATGCACACCATTGGGCAGGTGCAGGACCCAGCAGCAGTCCGTCCTTGAGCCTCACTCCCTGCTGGCTTCCTGCTCTAAATTGTCAAGATTCCCGCACACAGCAATCAGAATGCCAGCCCTTGCCCCAACTGCTCTTGGGCGTGTGTCCTTCCATAAAGTGAGTCTGTTACCACCCAACTCCTAGCCTGGCGCTGGGACGCTCCGGCGCCTTCACTGTGGGAGCAGGGAGACTCTCCTAGGATCAGCAGCTCTGATCTGCCCTGTGGACTGAGCCCCTCGCTTCCCACAGACCTAAAGGTGCTTCGTGACATGCCCACAAGCAGCTGTGCTCTGCATTCGCTCTCCTTCACGGTGGGGTTTGGGCTTCATGCTCCCCAGATTTAAATGTCTCAGGAACAAAGATCCCAACTTCCTACAGCATCATCCTTGACTTCCCCTAGTGGCCTGACAAGCTCTTGCAAAGGAGCCAGAGTAAAGCAGGCACTTTTCCTATTCCCATGACCTGAGCCCTGACTCTCTTAGGGTGAAGAGCACTTCCTCTAGTCCCCGGAGCCTCTAGAGTTTGGCAGTCAGCAATGCTAGTCCGTATTTATTTATTTTTTTTTATTTTTTTTTAACTATACCACCGTGTACGCTACCCGTTGGTTCGCCCAGTTCCAGCACCCCCCCCCCACCAGCCCCCAGCCACCACCCTGTCCCCCCCTCCCCCCCCACACCCGCCTAAATGGCAGGTTCTTCTCTCCTCTCCCTCCTCTCTCTCCTCCTCCCCACATGTCCCTAGCCATCATTTTTTTCTGTCCTTAAGCTCAGTTCTATTAGTCAAACTTTAGACATTTATTCACTCATGTTCCTTTCTCTATCTAAACCAACCTCTCTCCCACACGCTTGTATTCCACTTGAAGACACCTAGTATATTTAGCCAGCAATAATGCATCATTCTATGTCTCTCCCTTCCTCTGATTAATTTCACTCAACTGTCTTTCCATATCCATCCTAACAAATTCTCCTTATTCCACGTAGATACCACGTTTCTTATCCAGCATCAGCCGGCTACTGTTTTTCCAGGTTTTGCATTGGAACAGTGCGCTAGAAAATAAAATGGTTTCCGCTGTGCGTTTGCTTTCATTCCACGCAGCTCAATCTAGTCCGTAATTTAGACGACAGTGTCGCAAGGGTGGAAGGGTTGCAGGGGCTGTGACTCATAGGCTGACAGGGCTTGAAGGAAGGCAGTGCGGCAGAAACAAGCTTCCTGCTCCTTGCTTGGCCATTCTGACACAGAGCCTGGGTTCCAGTCACTGTTTTCCCCAGCAGTCATGCCACAAGCCAGCAGTTTCAGCATCCAGGAGATGACATTGCTAAATATGGCTATGTCAGATGCCAGAGGCACCAGTGGCTCTGGAAGACAGTGTGGAAGTTCCTCAAAAAATTAGAACACAGGCTTACTCTGCAATCCAGCAATTCTATCCTAGGTACATAGCTAAAGAGTTGGAAGTTGGGCAAATACCTGGAAAAATACCTGCAACAAAGGTATTTTAATAAACACTCATGTTCATAGAGGCATTATGAAAAATGCTGGAAGGTGGAAAAAAGTCATAAGTCTATGGATGGACAAAAGGATTTAAAAAACATAGCAGAGCCATAAACTAAAATGCTTTTAGCCTTAGAAAGGAAAATGACGCAAGGCCCAGGGAGAAAGTGGCTGGCGAACTTGCTTTTGCATATGGGAGGCTGTGTTTGATCCCCAGCACTGCCAGGAGTGAGACCCATAAGCCTGTAGCCAGAATTAGTCTATGAGTAGTTTCCAGGTGTGTTCGCATTTCCTCAAAAAGGGGAAGACAATGTGAATAAGTACTATAGTATGGATAAATCTCAAGAGTGTTATGCTAAGTGAATCAGTCCTATATATGGTAGGAGTCCACTGTCATGGGAAAACCATTCAGAGGCAGAAAATGAAATAGTGGCTACCAGGGATTGGGGGAAGAGGAAGGGGGAGCTGCAGTGTAATAGGGCGGGTTCAGTTTGGTTAATGAGAGGGTGTGGAGATGGATCATTTCATCCCACTGACTAACCTCAAAAAGGCTTAGAATAGTGAACTTACTGTTACCTAGGTTTTGCCACAATCTGAGTTTAAAAGTGATCCACTTATATTTCTCTTGCATTTGTACATGTTTTGCTTTTTAAGAAGTGGACCAGAGTAGGCAAAGTCAGGAGGAGGGACGTGTTTGACAGTGGGTGGGTCTAGGTACACCACTGCTTTGGAACTTTTGCCTTTGTTCACAATTATGGATGATAATTTGTGACGACACCACAAGCCATCTGCAGTGTGGTAAGGTGCAAGGCGAAAGCACTTTCCTTCGAAAGTGCTTCCGTGAAAAAATCCTCTCGCCTGCCTCTCGTGCTTGGATGCTGAAGTGCCTTCAAAAGGTGGTTAGTTCCTTACTGTGCTTCTCTATATCCCACATGTGAGTGAGATTGTTTTGTTCTGCCCCTCTCTCTCTGACTCACTTCACTCAGCACAGTACTCTCCGGATCCATCCAACAGCAGATTTTTATGACCATCTTTTCTAATGGCCACATAGTATTTCATTGTGTGTATGTACCAGTTTCTTTGTCCAGTCACCTGCTCTTGGACTCTTATGTTGTTTTCATATTTGGGCTATTGAGACTAGTGCCTCCACGAATGCAATGCCTTTCTGAATAGTACGTTTGGACTCGCCATATATGCCAAGAAGCTGAATTACTGGATCATATGAAAGTTCAGTTCCTAATTTTTTCAGTGCTCAAGTTGTTTTCTTGAAAAGGGTGGACCAATTCACATTCCTATGGTCAATGGAGAAGGGTTCCTTTCACCCACACCCCTCCAACACTGATTGTTTTGTCCTTTGTGATGTGTGCCAGTCTCACTGGTATGAGGTGGATTTTATTGTTTTGATTTTTGTTTCTTTAAAAAGTGATGCAGAGCACCCCCCATACCTATTGGCCATCTGTATATCTTATTTGAGGAAGCTTTTGTTCATCTCTCCCTCCCCCATTTTTTGATGGAATTGACTAAAGTCAACAAAACCTGAGAACTGGTCTACAGAAGGAAGTCTACCACAACAGGCAGAGAGATATATGGGATGGGGGAGGGAGGGCAACAGAACCATGATGAAGGGAAGCAAACACTCCCTTGGAGGGTGTGACGCTGCAATGTTTATGCATGAAACTCTAACATTAAATATATGTCATGGGACCCCAAAGGGAGGGGGAGGGAGGGGGAGGGAGGGAGGGGGGGGGGGAGGGAGGGAGTGGGAAGGAAGGAAGGAAGGAAGGAAGGGAGGGAGGGAGGGAGGGAGGGAGGGAGGGAGGGAGGGGGGAGGGAGGGAGGGAGGGAGGGAGGGAGGGAGGGAGGGAGGGAGGGAGGGAGGGAGGGAGGGAGGGAAGGAAGGAAGGAAGGAAGGAAGGAAGGAAGGAAGGAAGGAAGGAAGGAAGGAAGGAAGGAAGGAAGGAAGGAAGGAAGGAAGGAAGGAAGGAAGGAAGGAAGGAAGGAAGGAAGGAAGGAAGGAAGGAAGGAAGGAAGGAGTCTTTGCAGGCTCAGAGTCCAGGTCAGATGTCCAGAGCAATGGGGAGATTGTTGACCTTGTACTCTCTGCTCTGCCGCAGTGGGCATCCCTTTCCACACATAGGCTGGTTATTTCTTATTTGATTAAGTCCTCCTTCTCTACCTGTGGCATTACCTCCTTCAGAAATCAGGTCAACTGTTCCTCCTACCTGAAACCTCAGACCAGTCGAATATCTTTATTAAGTGGTCTTGCAGCAGCATCCCCTCTAAGTGCTCATTACATGTATTTGTTTGTGGGATCTTTTGCTTCCCTTGAAAAATGATAAGGTCCAGAGAACAGGGACTTTCTAAGTTTGACACCATTGAATCCCAAGTCTATAGAAGGCCTGACAGTATATGTATGGGTAGAGAGATAATGAAATTTATTATATAATTTATTTATTTATTTTTTATTTATTTTTGCTTTTTTGGGCCACACCCGGCAATGCTCAGGGGTTTCTCCTGGCTCTGCACTCAGGAATTACTCCTGGCAGTGCTCGGGGACCATATGGGATGCCGGGGATCGAACCCGGGCCGGCATGGGCCAGCCGTGCAAGGCAAACGCCCTACCCTCTGGGCTATCGCTCCGCCCCGATAATTTAATATATAATTAAAGTTCTTCTCTAGTTTGTAAGTCAGGGATGCTGTGACGATCCAGTCATCTAACCCCACACCCTTCTTCACATACACTACAGAAAATTAAGATTATGCCACAATAAAAGAAAAGAATTGATTAATTTTGTAAAAGCTTTTACAAAAAGCTTTTTGTAGTTCATATTTAATCCTACTATTTATATTAAGTGTGTGTGTGTGTTTGTGTGTGTGTGTAGACCATGCTAATTAAAAGAAACCCTGTGTACAACTTGGAAGCCCGGACGAAGCTTGCTTTCATTTCCTCACCTGGCTGCCACTGATCTGTAGTCCTATTCACGAGGAAACACATGAATTCAGGTGGAATCTACTTAACCTGCATGGTATGTAAAATTGGCTGAAAAAGCTTAGCTTGTGGTCACTGTGCCAGTGACCTTACCAAGCAGGTATGTTAAACACTAAAATGTATAATTTTCTACAGGCGCTTTGAGTAAAAACATTCTTTCTTCTTCTTTTCACGACTTCCAGCAAACCTCATTATCCTTCCTGTGACCCTGTAGGCATCTCGTTTTCTTTTGGCCTGTTTGCAAGTTTTAAAATATTAGCTGCATCTCCTGCTTCAGGAAGGCTGCTGGGCTGCTGCTCTCCATTGGCGAGTGCAAATTCTTTCTCTGTTTCTGTGCCTTCACCACCTTGAGTAATGGACTTGAATTCACGGTCAAAGCAGCTAGGCATAATTACAAATCATTTTATTAAGCACAGCACTAGTTATTCTTGTATGATCTCCGAGGGAATATGACATAGGAGTATTAATTTTTGTACTGTGGAAACTAAATTTAAATAAGGTGTCAGTCACCATGAACCTGGGATGGGGAAGGGAAGGAGAAATTCAACTGTCTGCTGACTTTTAAGTAGAGCAGCTTTGAATACTGAGGAGTGAAATAAAAGAGATGTACAAGGAGAGGCAACCAGCTGAATTTGTCATTAAACTATAAAGCCATACCATATAGTGGTGAGAACTTTACAGCTGATGATTGAGGTCTATAAGATAGTAAAATGCGGGGCCGGAGCGATAGCCCAGTGGGTAGGGCGTTTGCCTTGCACATGGCCGGCTAATGCCGGCCTGGGTTCGATCCCCGGCATCCCATATGGTCCCCCGAGCACCGCCAGGAGTAATTCCTGAATGCAGAGCCAGGAGAAACCCCTGAGCATCGCGGGTGTGACCCAAAAAGCAAAAAAAAAAAAAAGATAGTAAAATGCTTAATAACAGTGACTTCAAGAATTTGATCAGTGACTTAAAAGAACTCTCTAAAAAATTCCAGGCACTGTGCTGGGTGGGCAGCATACTGCTATACAAAATATTACCCGGAAGTCAAGGAGAGAACTTATGTGGTCCAGTACAGGCCAACCATGTGCAAGGCTGAGTTTGAGCCCCAGCTCTGTAGGGTTCCCCACGTAATGCCAGGCGTGACCCCTGTAGGGAGTAAAGGAAACATCTCTGCTCCTGGTAATCTTAAGCTATTGTAGAAAGTAACACAGTGGAACACTGGTCTTTTCTGGCATTTCTCAAGATAGGCATGGGCTGCAGGGAATTAGATTATAGGAGCATTTCTCAGAGCTGTATCATAATTGCTGGGACTCTTCTGAAGAACTATTTCATGCAGAGGATTTCAAATTTGTTTGAAGATACATCCTAGCAAGTTTTTGTTTTGTTTTGCTTTTTGTTTTGTATTTCTGTTGTTGTTGTTTTGAGAAACAGTGAGTCTGGAATCAGGTTTTAAAAAACACAGAAACATGGTCAGAATTTAGGTAATTTAAGATATTTCTTCATCAAATATTTGTGTAGTGCACATTACTGAGAAATAGCACAAGGCTTTATATCAGGAATCTCTAAAATTTATGACTTTTCATAGCAGTAATATTTGAAATATTAAAAAAGTTAGAAGCAACTCAAATGTCCCTTAAAATAGTAAACTAGACAGTATAGTCATATAGTTTATATATAAAATATAATGGTATATTATCCAGCTACCAAAAATGAATGTATTACTGATACGTGGTAACATGGAAGAAACTTGAAAATATGCTGAGCTGAAAGAAATCAGCCTAAGGGCATAACTTATGTGACTGATTTTATATGAAATGTCCAGAAGAGGCAAACCCACAGAAACAGAAAGCAATTCGTGACTTCCAGGAGGTGGATAAGAGTAGAATAAGACCCTCCTCACTCGCTGCCAGCACTCTGCCTTGTGCCTTGCTGCTGCCCACAGAAACGCTTCAATTACCAGCAGTCCGTTGCCAGATAAGATCAGTATCCAGGGCACTGAAACCTCGTCTCACTCAGGCTTATGTCAAAGATGTAAAGTTTGGTGCAGATACCCAGGCCTTAGTGCTTCAAGGTGTAGACCTTTGAGCCAATGCTGTAATAGTTAATATGGAGCCAAAGGGAAGAACAGTGATCATTGAACAGAGTTGGGGCTGTCCCAAAGTAACCAAAGATGGTGTCACTGTTGCTAAGTCCTTTGACTTATAAGATAAATATAGAAATATTGGTGCCAAACTTGTTCAAGAGATTGCCAATAACACAAATGAAGAGACTGGGGGTGATATCACTACTGCTACTGTACTGGCAAGACCAACCACCAGTTTGGCGTGATAAAGATAATTGCTTTGAAAAAATTAGCAAAGGTGCTAATCTGGTGGAAATCAGAAGTGTGATGCTGGCTAGATTTCCAAACTTAAAAAAGCATTCTAAACCAGGGACACTCCTGGAGAACTTGCTCGGCTTGCTATTATTTCAGCTAATGGAGACAAAGAAATTAGCACCATCAAGTCTGATGCAATGAAGAAGGTAAGAAGGAAGGATGTCATCGCAGTCAAGGATGGAAAAATGCTGAATGATGAATTAGAAATTATTGAAGGCATAAAGTTTGATAGAGGTAATATTTCTTCATATTTGATTAACACTTCAAAACATCAGAAATGTGAATTCCAAAATGTGTACGCTCTGCTGAGCGAAACAAAAAGTGTCCATTGTACCTGCTCTTGAAATTGGCAATGCTCACTCTAAGTCCCTGGTTGATGGAGAAGCTTTTATATGCTTGTTTTAAATAGGCTGAGGTTTGGTCTTCAAGTTGTAGCAGTCAAATTGATTTGGGTAACAGTAGGAAGAACCGGCTGAAAGATAAGGCGATTGCTACTGTTAGTGCTGTATTTGTAGGAGAATTGACTCTAAATCTTGAGGATGTTCAGCCACATGACTTAGGTAAAGCAGGAGAGGTCATTGTAACCAAAGATGATGCCGTGCTATTGAAAGGAAAAGGTGACAAGGCTCAAACTGAAAACGCATTCAAGAAATCATCAAACAATTAGGTGAATATGAAAAGGAAAACCTGAATGAATGCTTTGCAACTCTCAGACGGTGTGGCTGTCCTAAAGGTTAGTGAGACAAGTGATGTTGTAGTGAATGAGAAGACAGACAGATACTCTTAATGCTACCTGAGCTGCTGTTGAAGAAGGCATTGTTCTGGGACGGGGTTGTGAGTCTGCCTTGGGCTCATTAATGCTTGCTAATGAAGATCACAAAATTGGTATAAACATGAAGAGAAGACTCAAAAGGTTCCTGCAATGATCATTGCTAAGAACACAGGTGTTGAAGGATCAATGATTGTTGAGATTTTACAGAGCTCCTCAGAAGTTGATTATGATGCTATGGTTGGAGATTTTGTGAATGTGGTGGAAAAAGGAATTATTGATCCAGCAAAGGTTGTAAGAACTGCCTTACTGGATGCTGCGGGAGTAGACTCTCTGTTAACTACAGCAGAAGTTGTAGTTACTGAAATTCCTAAAGAAGAAAAGGACCCTGGGGTGGCTGGGATGGGTGGCATGGAAGGAGGCCTGGGAGTGGCATGTTCTAGGTAACAGAATAGTGCTTTACCATAATTAATGAACGGTGCAAGGAAGCACAAGGCAGGGCTCCTCAAGTATAACTTCAGAGAAGTCAGTTGAAGGGAAAAACTGAAGAAAAGGCTGGCTGATATTTTCAGAAAATCGCTAAAATCATCAGTTACTGGTTTCAGTTGACAATATATAATGGTTTACTGCTGTCATTGTCCATGCCTACAGATAATTTATTTTTTTATTTTTTAATAAAAAGACATTTGCACATTCCTGATGATTGAGTGCAAGAACCATGTACCAATGTACTGCTTTCAACTAGAGGCATTTCCTCTACTAGTCTGTTAAACTCAGAAATTTAGTGCTTGTCATCACCAGATGAGAAGTTAAGAAGCAGCCTTTTTGTGGAGAGTAAAAATAATTGTGTACAAAGTGGGAAAATCCAATTCTGTGGCAACCTTTGTGTAGTTTCAAATAAAAAAGAGTAGACTGAGAAATGATTGCTAGCTGGGTGAGACATTTCTTTTAGGAATGTGGAGAATGTTCTGGAATCAGTAAGAGATGATGGTTAAACAATCTTGAAATTTTCTAAACCCAGTGGATGAAATTTTAAGAGAGTGAGTTTGATCATATACAAATATTTTATTTCAATATAAAAATGCCCTAGATCTTCTCATACCAATAGTTATCCCTCCCACTTTATAGGAATTGAAAACGCAATTTCTTCTCAACAATTATATTTAATGAAGATACTAGCTGTACAGGAGATATACATACATACAATTCCTACACATTAAAGGTAGCCCAATTATGAAAACCAAAAAAAATGTATTCCAAAATTACATACTAAATAAAATAAATAAAGTAATTATTTGGCACAATAGTATGTTGCAAATAAATAACTCTATACCATTGATTGAATGAACTATTTACATTTGAAAGTGCAAAACAATTCTGAAAATTAAGATATTTGTAATAACATTTAAGTCCAGAAAATATGTTTTTTTTTTAAATTAGTAACAATAGTTAGCCAATAGTAAAGGTTTTTAATGCCCAGGAAAAATATTTTAATTTTGAAAAATGTTTTGTGCATATTGTGCTCTTCTGAAATGCTGTGATTTTAGTTTTTACCTTAATGCTGGCAATTTTAAAAACCTTGGAGTTTCTTTGTGGAATTCTTACATATGTGATCCTGATTTGTAGGTTTAAAAAAGTTACACTGTAAACATAAATTATTATTCCACATATCATTCAGAAATTACAGACCAGTTCGTCCTAAATTATTGAACTAGCCATACTGTTTTATTGTGGTGTAGTCAGGTTCACTTTTGCCAAAGGTTACGGCTATGAAGAGGGAAGAAAAGCCTAGAAACTGGGCTTCTCTGGCGCTCCTCCACAACTTCCCAGAAACCCATGCTCCAAACCAAGATGTTGACATAAAACTGATGGAACCTCCAGCCACTGATGCATCCAAATAAATCCCATTTGTAGCACCTCTCACATCTATCAACACTTTTAGAAAAAAACATCAGGGGACTTAATATTTCTTTTGACAATAAAATTTCTATCACACTCTTCCTGTGGGCCTCACTTTAGGTGGCAGCAAAGAAGATGGTACAATTGGGAATGAAATCAGGCAGCTACAGAATGGACGTTTCTAAGCTAGAGTGTGTGAGCTTTATGCAAGCCATTTCTTCTCTCATGACGGTGGTAAGCTGAATGCAGCCCTGACATGTCTCAGGATGTGTGTGTGTGTGTGTGTGTGTGTGTGTGTGTGTGTGCTGTGTTGCCATTTTGTTTTGTAGAAATTCTCTAGGGACAACACAGTCAGTAGTAGTAGCATAAATGACAACTTTGGGGGGAAAGATTGTGGACTGGAGACCAACCATTGTTCTGGCACTTTAAACGTCTATGGTCGACGAGGCTCTAATCTGTGTGACATCTGTGATAAAGTTCTCTGGTTGTCAATCACATTTAATTGCCGTACATAGCTCCGGACATCCTGATGGTTCTTATTAGCCTGAGCTGCGTCGGGATCTGTCGAGAGAGAAGAGCAGAATTGGTCGCGGGTAATACCTGCATAAAGAGATACAGCGTTATTTTCTCCAGCTACCTATTACATGTCTCAGAGACTCCTGGGTTCCATCAAGCCATTCCCGCACACCAGATTCACTGAAATACATCCATTTGATTGTTCGATCTCTTCCCTCTCACCGTTTTCTTCCCTGAAACACCGTTTTGGTGATTTTCCTCTGCACTGCCCCTTGGAAAAATAAGCATCAGCAAAGAGAAGCAAAAAGCATTTCCTCACAGAGACCACGGTGATGCATTAAAAATTCCATCCCTCACCACTCCACCTGCGTCTCACACTCTGGCCTCTGCCCCCTTTGATCCAGATGAGAACTAACAGCCAAAGACATCGTTTTCATTAGCTTCTAACCAAGGCCCTTGATAGCTGAGTTGAACAAAAGCAAGACAGCAAAAACAGCCAGTCCAACTCCTCTTATTTCTTGCATAAAATATGCAGCATTATCCAAAAGACTGTGTGTTCTTAGAGACGGTCCATATTTAGTGGGGAGGAAACAATATAAGGCTGAAGTCATGCCCTTTGTCTGAACCCCCCCCCATCACCATTCAGCACTGATCCAGTTCTCCCCCACCTTCCCTCCTCCCCCCACCCCAAGCCTGTGAGCCGTGGAGCTCTTGGAGGTTTATCTGGTCTCCCGTAGAGGGGGAAGCAGCAACACAGCTGATGGTGGAATGGAAATCCGGGCCCCAGTGAAGTGACCGCTCATCCCCTGCACGCCGCTGTCACGTGGGAACCCATAACCCTAGTTTGCAGAGCTTCCTATTTTATTTAGAAATGGAAAACTCTGGATCTTTTCTTGAACATTCTCCCAAGTTTGAGATCACACCAGTATTTCAAAGTAAGAGGGGGAGACAGCTCTGCTCAGATCCCACCCCTCTGTTACAATGTGGGGGCTTTCTGGCACAGTCTGCTTGGTGCCATGAGCCAGGCTGCATGGACTCTGGACCAAGGTCCCTTCCACTGTGTGCACTGAGCTCACAGTGTGTCCATGTGTTCTTCTTAAATCCACACACCACTCCCAAGACAATGAGAATGCCATCTGCGTGACGGGTGGTGGGGAAGCTGTAGGTCTGAGCACAGAAGAGCAGAGCCGAGCTACAAAGGCCCCTGCCTGCTCTAAGAAGAAACTCATCAGTGTAATTATCACATATAAATAATACCACAGTGCTTCATTTCCTTGATTCTTACTGGCAGCATACTCTACATGTATAATATACTGTAATTACATTGTACATATCCCCACAATGTTTATGGATCTATTCCTATAGCTTTATCTATAGATTGTTGACTTCAGAACTGAGCAGCTGTTGTTTACCAGCAGTTACTGATAATTTCAACAAGTGCAGTGGAGGTTAGAAAAAAAAATCTAATAATTTCTCCCCACCCCATCAATCACCACCACTGATCCTCAATAGTCTAGGAGATGTAGAAGAATGTAGGATTTACTTCCGAAGAGGCTCATGGAATGAAAAATGTTCTGTTGTACATTGTGGTTCTCTATTTTCTGGGTACCTTAAGGACCTTCTCAAGGCTACACATTCTCTCAGCAACACAACTTTGTTCAGATATTTTCAGGAATTTCCTGAACCCTCCTAAAAAGGCCACTGATTACAGACTATACACCCTGTTGGTAGACTGGTAAGTATCACTTTTATACACTCATTTTTACTGCTTTATGATCAAGTCTTTATACATTAGTAGATGAAAAGATGAGACTACTTATTCTTGGTAAGAATTGTTCATAATATGTAAGACTTTTCTGGTGTTGGAAGAAAGAGGCTGTATAATTATTTGAATCCATTTTATTTAAGGTCTACCTGCTTCTGAGGCCAAGATTATTTTTCTGAAATATCCATAAAAAGAAAGCTGACAGTTCTGGCAGCCCATGTGAGCAGACTCTTGCTTTGGGGGGCCAGTGTACTGCTAGGAGAAGCATACTTAGCTTTAATTAGCAAGATAAGAATCTCTTCATCTCAGCACTAGGTTTATTGGATGAGATCGTACTGGTAACCTCCGAGTCATGTTCTTGTCGGACAATCATGCTATTTAATGAGCCAACTGTCTTCAAGTGACTCACACATCTAAGTGAGCACAGCTCCACTGGAGGGAACAAAATATCCAGCCCCCAAAGTGCCTGGTCCAAATCTACATACACACTGATCTAACATGATCTACAGCAATGATGCCACTAGATCCCCAATCTAATGCATGTTACTATCCCGTTGTCAGAGTTGTACACTTTAGTCACATAAAGTTGTACTAAAGTTGTATACATAGCTGCATCACTCTAACTATGATGCTCTATGTTCATTTTAAAGAAAAACACACTACATTCACCTGGGGATTATAGACATTCATAGGAATTTCTCTTAAGGAAACTTTTGCCAATGTGCTACACATATTAATGCATTCTCATAACACCTCAAGAGACAATATATACTATTCCCATTTATAAATGACCAAATGTGTCATGAAGAGTAGATTGGAGTTTCTCAACATCAAGTAGTGAGTCACAAAGAGTGTTGGCTTGAGACTGGATTTGTTGGCAGCCATTCCATTGTTGTCTCTAGTCACACTGGGAAGCGCAACTTAATTCTCTATAAATGCATTCTTCAGTTCATATCCCAATGCTTCTTTTCTATTTTTTCAGTTTTACAACCACAAAGAAGTCCTTCATACTGCCTCAGCTACCTGACAGATATGTGTCTCAAAGTGTCTTTCACAAGGTCAAATGCTTTCCAGACTCCTAATTGTCCCAGTTGTATCATTAGAAGGACTTAATCAGCAAGACCCACACTGCAGCATGCAGTGACATCACCAAAAACCATATTGCAGCATGCAGTGAGTGACATCACCAAAACCCAAACTGGAGCCCGCAGTGACATCACTAAGACCCACACTGCAGCATGCAATGACATCACCAAGACCCACATTGCAGCATGAGGTGACATTTCACTTACTGAAGGGTTGGCTCCTGCAGTATCTCACTGTTCTGGCAGTGTTTGCAATCATGCGCTAAAAAGGATAAAGAAAAAAGAAAGATTGATATGCAAGTAAGTTTAGCATGTAATCTAAAGAGAAAAACAAAGCATGATTTATTTGGCAATATCTGGTACCATGAAGAGTAGCCTGTTATGAATGTCGGCTCTCCAGAGAGAGCTGGTTGATCTAAAACCTCTTTCATCACTTGCAAGAGGCAGCCATACTCACTCACACAAGGCATTTCTCAGGTAAGGGAATAAAATGGTAGAAGTCTGGTCAAATTGTTTGTTTCTTCCTCTGGACATTCAAAAAGCAACCAAGCATTCCCTGAGAATAGTTTACGGTGGGGCCTAGTTTCCACCATCTTTTTATTTTTCATCAGTTATTGTGAATTTATAACAGAATTATCCACTAAAATTCTATCTTCAGGATTGGGAGAAGAGCTAGTTTGCCAGTTCCTCAGAGTAAGTAGTGTGGCACCAGACTACAACCGCTGGGCAGGCACGTGGACATGCCCAGTCTAGGCACTGCTCTACCCGCTATGCATTGTTGCCTTCTCCAGTCTTCCAGAAAAGAGTTTTAATAATAAGCTTTATTTCTTTATTTCTTTATTCTTTCTTTCCTCCCTTCTTTACTTTCTAGCACTTCTTTTTAGAGCATAATATAAATATTCAAAGAAAAGTGACAATTCGAGCCTCACTTCAAATGCGATGAGTAATATTTTAAAAGTATAGGGGCCGGAGTGATAGCCCAGAGGGTAGGGCGTGCCTTGCACGCCGGCCCGCCGGCCCATGGGTTCGATCCCGGCATCCCATAGGTCCCCGAGCACCGCCAGAGTAACCTGAGCAGAGCCAGAGTAACCCCCTGAGCATTGCCGGGTGTGACCCAAAAAGCAAAAAATAAAAAATAAAAATAAATAAAAGAGAAATGCCACTAAAAAAAAATAAAAAAAAATAAAAGTATATATTTTTTAAATATAAAAATATATTCACAGACATGGGGCAGAGCTGCTACTGGCTCACAGACATGGGGCAGAGCTGCTACTGGCTCTCCCTGTGCCCAGTCTCTCGTGAGGCTCTCGGGAGGGATGGTAGGTTCTACCTGGTCCGCCACCCCAGCAGAGCCTCACAATAAGCCAGATCACCACCCACTCCATGAGGGCCTCCATTTTACACATCCGGACTTCCCCCTCGTCAGAACTCCACCCAGCAGACCATCTTATCACAGCCCGGCTCATCGAGATCCACCCTGCAGCAGTCTTTTTTAATCCAGCCCAGGTATGCTGATCCAGAGACTCACAGACATGGGGCAGAGCTGCTACTGGTTCTTCCTGTGCCCAGCCACTCGTGAGGCGCCTGGGAGGGATGGCAGTTTCTAGCCCTGGCCGACTACCCCAGCAGAGTCTCCCAATAAGCCAGATGACCCACCACTCCATGAGGGCCTCCATTTTCCACATCCGGACTTCTCTCTCGTCAGAACTCCACCCAGAAGAGCCTATCACAGCCCGGCCTCACGCAGCTGCTTCATCAATAAATGCTGGATTTTGAGGTGACTACAAGAGTATGCTACCCGCACGGCAGAGCCTGGCAAGCTACCTGTGTCATATTTGATATGCCAAATATCAGTAACAGTTATAGACTTCATTCCCATGACCTGATAGAATGGTTTGAGGCTCTTTATGTTCCTGGAGCAAGCAGGTGCCCTTGGGCTCTACTTGCATGAGACAGGACATATGGAGATGTTACTGGTGCCTGCTCGAGCAAATCGATGATAACGGGAAAACAGTGAAACAGTGATATTTTTAAAAGCTCAAGCCATACTTTGTTTATGTATATTTTACTTCAGCTCGAAAAGTTCCTCACACTCTTTTAACTATATTCTATGCCACTTGCATGAAAAACCTTAAGGGAGCTTGAGAGATCATTCAGGTGACAGAGCACATGCTCCAAGTCCTGAGTTCCATTTCTTCATCTAATCCTTCCCCACTCCCCAGTACCTCAGTACCTGAGGTCATCAGGTATAGCCCTGATGACCTCTAACCTCTGGCACCTCTGGGGTTGGCCCCAATTAGAAAATCTTGAGAAGGCTGGATATTAAGTGCAGGTATTAAGACACTTGTCTTATATGTGGCCCACCCATCCCACTTAGATCCTAGGTATCACATTTGGCCCCCTGAGCACTGCTAGCAATGATCCCTGAGCAGAGAGAGACAGGAGTAAGTACTGAGCACAGCTGAGTTAAAAAAAATTTGGAATGAGTGTGTATTCAATTTGGCTGCAGAATAATTATTTTAACCTTCGTTAATTTATCACTAAGTGATCTTAATTTCTTTGTAAAGTTTTGGCTGTCACTAAGAATTCTGTGACTTTTGCACTGCATTCAGTCCAAACCATGAGAACAGAGAAGATGATGAAGATGAGAAACATGAGGAAAAAATATTGTGGCGCCTCAGCACTAGTCTTAAGCAGGTGCATATTTTTTGGCTTATACTATTTTAACCTACAGCACCCAGTATTCCCAGATGGTCTCCCATCTGAGTACTAACCAGGCCCGACCCTGCTTAGCTTCTGAGATCAGACGAGATCAGTCACATTCAGGGTGGTACTGCCATAGACGTCACTGACACCCGCTTGAGCAAATCAATGAACAATGGGTAAACAGGTGATACAGTGATAGTATTTTAACAACCGCTAGAAACACCCCCTCTCCCCAACTCTGTGTATCATCTCAAACTCTAAAGGGGGAACTCTTAGCAGATTTCATTGTAACACAGGAAAAGGCATACAGCACAGTCAGAGAAGGATCAGGTCCCTGTGAGAGGGGAATCCCAGGCTTAAGGCACCAGTCAGAGAAGGATCGGGTCCCTGTGAGTGGGGGAATCCCAGCCCTAAGGCACCAGTCAGAGAAGGATCGGGTCCCTATGAGAGAAGGATCGGGTCCCTGTGAGTGGGGAATCCCAGCCCTAAGGCACCAGTCAGAGAAGGATCAGGTCCTGTGGGGACCCTAAGGCACCTATCAGGAAGGATCGGGTCCCTGAGAGAGTGGGGAATCCCAGCCCTAAGGAACCTATCAGAGAAGGATCGGGTCCCTGTGGGGGGAACCCAGCCCTAAGGCACCACAGAGGGATCGGGTCCCTGTGAGTGGGGAATCCCAGCCCTAAGGCACCAGTCAGAGAAGGATCGGGTCCCTGTGAGTGGGGAATCCCAGCCTTCATGTCTTCTCTTTAGACTCCTGGGGTGTGATGCAACACTGAAAATGACTCTGAAAACCTATGGATGGTAAATTTTTAAAAAATATTAACTTACTTCTCAGGAAAAACAATTCGCAAGGAGTTTAAAGCATTTCAAATACACATGTGTGGCCATTCCTAATCCGTTTCCTGATCACCGCTTCTCTGAGCGGCCTAGCGCTCTAGTGGCCTGGGTCTCCACTGGGGAATTTCTCATCCACAAAGAGTCAATCGGAAAAGTTCTAACTTCACTTTCATAACAGGTCCTAAAAACCAGCACGCTTATCAGCATGAGAAATATATTACAAATACCTCCAAAAAATGTAACGTACAATGTATAATTAGCCTCTGATATATAGAGCCCTGAAATAAACAGTAACTATGATCATTTTCCTGCTAATTTACTTTAAGTTGTTTTTCACTTCCCTAAAGGCTTTGCATGCGAAGGGCACAAGTATATTCCGTGTAGAATTATTGTAATTCTTCAGATATTGAATGGAGTGTAATTACTGAAAACCCCGGGAAATGCTGCCAGTATGGTCCTCTGAAGAATAATAAAACAATTAGCAGGGGTCAGAAACCTCTTCCTATACCATTTTGTAGGGAGTAATTGTTCTGCTTTTTAGTTTTGAAAGCTAAAACATTTCATTCTGACTTTGGTTTAAGACTGCTCTTTACGGCTATACTCTGAGGCGTCATAATTTTTAGCTCATTATGTAGTTTAAAATGTGAGAACAATTGTTTAAATCAGTAATTTCCAGCTCTCGAGTTCATTCTACCTTTCTAAATCTTTGATTAATTTTAACAATGGTTTTAATTTTGACGTATCCTTTTTAATTGTACTCAAAGATAACTTCAGTTTAACTTTGAAATCCAAATCTGGCTTTGCAACAAGGTCCATTTTTTTTCCCTTTGTGAGGGCTGCACAATGATCCAGTAACAGGGAAGAACTGTATAAGCAGGGGGTGAAACCCCCACCAAAATGCTTTCCTAAGGCTAAAGAAGGGAAGCTTGCTACCTAGAACCCACACTCTGGCATTCACTAACACAAGCAAATTTGTTTCTGTGTTTTTTTGAGGGGGAATACCTACATCTGGAAATGCTCAAGGACTATTCCTGGCCACTGTGCTCAGGAGTAAGCCCGGCAGTATTCAAGGATCATCAGTGCTGAGATGGGACAGGCTGGGGTTGGCTAGATGCAAAGCAAGTGTCTTGCCTCCTCTACTGTCTTTTAGGCCTGACACAGTATTTTTTGCAGGGGTGGAGGAGATGGGGATGGGGAGTACACCTGGTGCTGGAGTCTTACCCCTGACTTAAGGGTTACTCCTGGGGACTTTGGAGACCATATGGGTTTCCGGGCAATTTTTAAAATATGCTCTTAAAAACTACGCCCAATGACAAGACTCTGGTACTGAAAGAGACACGCCAGGTCACATCCTCAGCTCTTTCCTGGCAGCATACTGTTGCGGGGGTGGGGGTTGGGGGGAAGTTCCCCTCCTGAAGGCACCAAGCAATGAGGAACTTGGCCCCGAATTTTCCAACAGTTAACGCCTTTGCACCGTCCTTGCCATTTTGAGCTAACCTAGTTCTCTCTATGAGTTTCAGGTTTCTTCAGAATCTCCCTTGGGTGCTAGATGAACCCAATCATAAGGTGTGCAAAATTGTCCTTTCCCTTCATTGCTTGAGATGATGCCACACATCTACGTTCCCAGGTTTTGCTTTTGCTTTTTTTCTCTTTGTTCTGATTTTTTGAGCCACACCCAGGAGGTGCTAAGTACTCCCAGCTCTGTGCTCAGAAGTCACTCCTGGTGCTGCTTTTGGGCTGAGGCTTGGAGATGGGCCTCCCTGCAGGCAGAGCAGGAGTCTAGCCCACTGGGCTCTCTCTAGCCTCTGCCCCAGTTTTTCAAAGATGATGTGAATGATGGCTATTGACTTAATTTGTGGCAAATGAAGTCTCTTACTATATTTTACTGAGCTGCCCCAGGCCGCAGCTTCCTTCTCTGGAGTTAATCTTCTGTTTTAAGTGGCAAAGTCTTTGCATCTTTGCAAAGTCATGCAGTGGGAGACTCTATTCAGGCCTACACTGCCCATCTTAGCAGGCTGCTCCCTCCGGGGTGTTCTTGGTTAATATGGGCAGAAAAAAGACATGAATTCTATTATCCAAAGTCACAGCAAGGAAGAAGCAAAAACCAAGAGCCTCAGGCTTGGTAGTCCTGGAGGAAGAGGACAGCCTGGAGCAGGCCAGGGAACTTCCCTGGTATTCTCAGGCCAATGGAAAAACTCCTGAGGACTGCAAGAGGAGCTCAGTCTCTTTTTTTTCAAACTTGTTTGCCATACCAGTCAATCCAAGGCTTATGGCACTGACTTACTAAAGCAGCGATTTGCAATTCAGGAACCAAGTAAGCCAAACATTGGAAAGCCCACAAATTGTGGGCTTTAAAAGATTGTTAAATAAGTATGGGTGTGCAGATAGGCCTTGTCCACACCTTCCCTGACTGTGTAACCCACTACAGTACGGGTGTACTCAGAGGCCTTGTCCACACCTGCCCTGACTGTGTAACCCACTGCAGTACGGGTGTGTACAGAAGCCTTGTCCACACCTTCCCTGACTGTGTAACCCACTGCAGCATGGTGTGTACAGAGGCCTTGTCCACACCTTCCTTACTGTGTAACCCACTGCAGTACGGGTGTGTACAGAGGCCTCCTTGTCCACACCTTCCTGACTGTGGAACCCATTGCTCTCTCCCTTAGAAACATCCGTCAGAGCCTATTCGGATCCCTAGCCAGAAAGCAGGCCCCAGTCAGCAGCGTGCTCAATCCTTTGGGACTTGACTTTCAGTGTCTCCCTGTCACCATCTTTCTTGTTTTGGAAAGGCACAGAGGCAGGACGGAAAAGACAGAAGGTGCGTTTCACCAGCTTGACCTAAGTTCAGAAATGAAGTGTGACGTGAAGTTGGACCGGGGCCCCTGACCACAAGTCTGGATCTGGCTATATTAAGCGACTGTATTTAATATGCTGCAAGAAATTACCTCTGTGTTTCGCTTTTTGTCGCCCTTTTCAGGGTTCGTGAACTCTGTTTTTTAGAATTTTAACATTACAGGAGTTTATCTTTATCTTCTAAATTGCCTGTAATATCTCAAAGGTCAATGATTTTTTTTTAGATATTTTTATATTTTCAAGTGAAATTCACAGCTTGGGAAATCTATTGCCTTGAAACACACTTATTTGGAGGTGGTGGAAAGAGAAAAACCTGCATTAGCCAAGATACTATAAAAAAGAAGCAAAACTTTCAAAAACTGTTGTAGATTTCTGTTGTATTAATAAAGATTTGGGATTTAGGTGGACTGGAATATTAAGATTTTTTATTTGGAGACAGCTTTCCTCCATAGTTTCAGCTAACCTATGGGTGGTTGCTCCGTGGATCTTGTAATGTTACCAGTGATAGAAAACATATTGCTGCTAATAGGGTAGTGACATGATTAGCGATAAAGAAAATAAAGGGATTCAAAACATTTTCCATCCTTAATGAAATAGCGTCTGTCAATGTTCTTAGAAGTGCTGAAGCTTGCCCCGGCTTCTCATTCCAATGAAAAATAACTATGTTGGAAATAATATTCACAAACAAACATGCCTAAAAATGGCGCCCTCCGATACAGTAGCAACTGTGGCTATCAGCTGGCTTTCTGCAGCCCGGCCCAGTGGCAGCTGTAGATAGTACCCTCCGACCATTGCTAGCCTACCTCTGAAATGTTATAAATATTCATGCATGCCATAGAAAGCTACAAAAGGCTTTTTTGAATACTCCTTTGTGCTCCCCCAGAAGAGAGAATGTCTGCTTTTCTTTTTTTTCCCTCTTTTGCAGAAGGATCAGCATGTGAATTTTTTTTGTTGTTCTTACTCATAAATCCTGAAAGCCAAGATGCAACAAATTCTCTAATCCTCATTTCATACCTCAAAGGTGAAGAGGTTCGAAATAAAAGAACTTGGAGCTGGCACGGCAGTGTGCTGTGACAAGCCAGGCAGCCACCAAGAAAGGCAGCTACTCCTGGCTGCCCTGGTGATTTCTGCCCTGGCAGGGACTCCCCGGGAGCAGGAGGAGGGTAGGGTGGCTATAGCGGCCCAGCCCCCACAAACGCCGCCAGCCTTGCCACCACCTTGGTCTTGGTGATAAATGACTGGAACCAGCAGTGACATGGACCTTAACACAAAGGTGTCTCTTAACACCAGCCAGCTAGCAGTGACCACCCAGTGACAGGTGGACGCTGAAGAGGGGGCATCCGGAGGGCAGGGATATGGAGAGGTCAGGTGGGGAAACTTAACAACCCATGCA
The DNA here is from genome assembly GCA_021461705.1 of Cryptotis parvus. Classification (NCBI taxonomy): domain Eukaryota; kingdom Metazoa; phylum Chordata; class Mammalia; order Eulipotyphla; family Soricidae; genus Cryptotis; species Cryptotis parvus. The sequence goes on from JAJIBD010030799.1 coordinate 67,571, forward strand.
GATGGGGCCAAAACAATTTAGAAAACATGAGACTCTTTTGTACATTCTCTCTCCTCTCTCCTCTCTCACTCTCTCTCTCTCTCTCTCTCTCTCTCTCTCTGAAACCCAATCATGAAGAGCTTTGCAACTATGTATCTCACAGTGATTCAATCAAAAAAAATCCCTTCATCCGTGGAAATTCTTTTCTCCAGGCTTTCAGCAATGCAGCCATTGAATCTCGCGCCCTCTCGGACCTCCCTATGGGCTTGGTTTGCCAGCGCTGGACAGGCGACGGTCCTTGCCGGGACCCTGCAAGCCCCGCCTGGCATGTGTCGGCTTCTCTGAGTGCCCCTTTGAGGGGCCTCTGCTCTCTCCCTAAAGCAAAGCGGGCCTTACCCCCGTGCATGGCGCCGGTGCCACCCAACACACATTCAGGTGTTGTGCGCTCCAAGGTCAGGGGCAAGAGCCAGTGCCAGAGGAGACAGGTTGATGCCGGTGTTGGCGCTGGAAAGCAGGTGGACTCTGCCAGAAAACGACCCTGCTCTCAGGCTGGGCTTGATGGCTCACGCAGCAAGTCGGAAGAGAATTGCGAAACGTGGTTGGGAAAGGATTGTAAGAGTTCGAGGAGTCTGCAGAGTTCTGGTATCAGGGATTACCTGTGCGACATCAGACGGGGAAGAACGCTCTTGGTGGGAGCTGGGCTCCCAGAGACCAGTATTGCAGTCACTCGCGCTGTGGCCCGGAGACGGTGTTATGCATGGATGGAACCTGGAGCTCGTAGTTCAAAGCTTTTGCTTGGGTCCTTGCTGCCCTCTGGCAGGCGGGGAAGAACTTGTTTCAGATGGGGAGACGACAAAGAACCAAGGGGGAGGAGGAGGTTGTAAGAAAATGAATTTGTGTGGGGCCCGACTGATAGCACAGTGGGTAGGGCATTTGCCTTGCATGCGGGCTGACCCGAGTTCGATCCCGGCATCCCATATGGTCCCTTGAGCACTGTCAGGAGTAATTCCCTGAGTGCAGAGGTGGGAGTAACCCCCTGAGCATCACCAGGCATGACCCAAAAAAGCAAAAAAAGAAAATGAGTTTGTGAGGAAACAAGCCGGAGTCCATGGTGCTTGTAGAAGGGGAAGCGCTGGTCTCGGGATTCAGCGGCACCAGAAGCTGGCGTTACTCCTGAGTCCCTAACTGCGCTTTCTGGCTCTGGGTCTTTCTTGAGCTCTGGCTCCTAACCCAGTTGAAAGGCTCATCCTTCTGTTGTCTGCACTTTGCGGCTGGCCCAGTCAAGGGAGTCCTGCTTTGGGTCTCATCAGTCACAGGTTTCAGTTTAGAAACAGGATCTTGCATCTCGCAACAAGCCGGACGACCCCCGCTCCATGAGGACCTCCATTTTCCACATCCGGACTTCTCTCTCGTCAGACCTCCACCCAGCAGAGCAGCCTATCAGCGCCCAGCTAATCGAGTTCCACCCAGCAGCAGTCTTTCTTAAATCCGGCTCAGGTATGTTGGTCCAGAGACTCGCAGACATGGGGCAGAGCTGCTACTGGCTCTCCCTGTGACCAGCCGCTCACGAGGCGCCCGGGAGGGATGGTGGGTTCTAGCCTTGTCCCACCATCCCAGCAGAGCCTCGCAACAAGCCAGACGACCCCCCCACTCCACGAGGGCCTCCATTTTCCACATCCGGACTTCTCTCTCATCAGACCTCCACCCAGCAGAGCAGCCTATCAGTGCCTGGCTCGCGCGCATAAGCAGCCGTGGGTTCATCAATAAATGCTGGACTTAGAGATGCCTACAATAGTATGCTATCTGCACGGCAGAGCCTGGCAAGCTACCCGTGTTGTATTTGATATGTCAAATACCAGTAACAATTATAGACCTCATTCCAGAATGGATTGAGGCTCTTTATGTTCCTGGAGCAAGCAGATGCCTTGGGCTCTACTAGCATGAGACAGGATATATGGAGATGTTACTGGGGCCCGCTCGAGCAAATAGATGATGAACGGGAAGACAGTGATACAGTGATAGAGCCAAGGCAAGGCCGAGTGACTTATGCTCTTGGCCACTTATCTTTCCTGACAGTTACCTGGAGGTCTGGTTTGAGGGGTGAATCTAATATCCTTTTGATAAATGAGTAAACTGTCAATTCTCATTGATCTGAGGAGATACTTCAAATTCTCATCTACAGGTAGGTGGATTTCCGAGTCTCTTTGCCCATGTCAGTCTGTGGCAATGCCATCCTGTTTAAGACTTGCTCTGTGTGGGGCTGCTGAAAGGCCACCTGTGATGCTGCTGTTTAAGACATCTTCTTTCTGGGCAACCATAAGGTCATCTGGGATGCTGGCTCCGGGTCATTGCACTGGCATGTGCTCTGCTCCCATCAACTGGGGTGGTAATGTGACCAGCAGAGTAGGGATCTATGTTCTCTACTGCCTTGGGTTTTCTTTCTTTTTTCCAAACTCCATCCCTTCCGTTCTCCTTCCCTCCAATCACATGTAAGTCATGGGCGGGCAATCATAAAATTACATTTTCTATTGGCATGATTTATCATAAATAAAGCTTGGAGTTGCAGGAGAAGGATAGCTCTTCTCAGAATCCTTTACCTTCTACTTGCTCGATGTCACAGAACCCTTGGCCAGAGAGCCACACAAATCCTGAGGATAAGACAGTCACACTGCAGATGAAACATGGACTGAGCAGGGAGTGGGACTCGATGTCAAAAATCCTGAAACACAAGCAGGGCCCACGGTCTTGGTCATGCGGCTGCTGAAATACCAGGAGATGAGGACTGACATCTTGATTGCTTCCCAGAAGCTCAGGGGCTGCAGGAAGTGGGGCTGCTCCTGGGGACTTGCCCAAGAGTATAGGCCTGGAGGTTCAGCACTCTGGGGCCATCAGGCCATTGCCAGCAGTGCTCAGAGGACCATGATGGGATCAAATTTGGGGGTTTAAGTCTTGGCTCTGCTCCTCTGAGTCTGAACCGAGAAAGAAAAAAAAGCTGGGTCTGGAGGAATAGTATAGTGGGTAGGGTGCTAGCCGCACATGTGCAGACCTGAGTTTGAGCTCCTGAACCACATATGGTCCCCTGATCCTTGCCAGGAGTGATCCTGAGCACAGAACAAGAGTAATCCCTAAGCACAGAGCCAGGGGTGATCCCTGAGCACCAAACAGAAGTAATCCCTGAGCACTGAGCCAGGAGTGAGCTCTAAGCACAGAGACAGGTGTGAGCCCTGAGTACTGAACCACAAGTAATCCCTGAGCACAGAGCCAGGGAGTGAGCCCTGAGCACCGCCAAGAGTGAACCCTGAACACAGAGCCAGGAGTAATCCCAGGTGTGGATCCTCAGTCTCTCCCATGAAAGAAAGCTCTCGGTATTTCTATTTCTGTTATTGCAGCTGAACTGCTATCTCGGCAATCTGGTCACTGTCTGGTAGTTCAGTGTGAGCAGACCCTGAGGCCCTTGGCCCTCACAGCCCACCACATGTGAATCCACTGCCTTCAGGGGAAGGGGCGGAGGCAGGCAATGCACATGATTCAGATTCTTCCTTTAAAGACACCAAGATCTAAAAACCCCAATGAAACAACTTCCATTCTCCTTGATAGATCTTTGCGTGACTTGTGTTTGTTCAACTTAATTCACTTACCCCTGAGCATTGCTGGGTGTGACCCAAAAAAACAGTAAATAAACAAACAAGCAAGCCTTAGGGCACCTGTCTTGCACACAGTCAGACCTGGTTTGATTCCCAGCTTTCTACACGGTCATGTGTATAGCTCAAAAAAAAAAAAAGCAATTAACTAGGGTTGGGGTGCTTGCCTTATATATAGCTGAGCCAGGTCCAATCCCTGCACCCCATGTGGTCGCTGGGCCCCCCACACCCATGAGTGCTCCCTGAGCACAGCAGGAATAGTCTAGGGTCCTCCTCATATGAGGGTGTGGCCCAGACCCAGGAGGGGCTGGAGAGGTGAGAGAGCAGGTCCAGGGGTCGAGGCACTACCAGGAGTAACTCCAGTCAGCACAGCTTGGTGCAGCCCTGTAACCGAAACTGAGGAGCCTCCTTGCTTCATGTGGCTGGCCCTGATTCCATCCCAGCACCACGTTTGATCCCCCTGAGCATTTCCGGGATTCACTCCCGAGTACCAACAGGTATGACCCAACCCTTCCTCCCCACCATCCCTCCCAAGACAATAACTGACCTGCCACAGTCGACTCAGCACAGGGCGGATGCAGGAATCCCTGGCTTTGGTGCCCAGCGCCAAGAGTGCCCTGAGCCCAGAACCTGTGTGCTGCTGAGTGTGGCCCCCAAACAAACAAATCACATCAATAAATGCATTATCACGGCAGAGCCTGGCAAGCTACCTGTGTCGTATTTGATATGCCAAATACCAGTAACAATTATAGACCTCATTCCCAAGACCTGATGGAATGGTGAGGCTTTTTATGTTCCTGGGGGAGCAGATGCCCTTGGGCCTCTACTAGCATGAGACAGGATATATGGAGATGTTACTGGTGTCCACTCGAGCAAATTAATGATGAACGGGAAGACAGTGATACAGTGATGCAGTGATGGAAGTTCTAAGTCTTGGTCAAATCCATGGGAAGTTCCACTTCACGGCCTCTGTGCACATGCGAGATCTTCAGTTCAGCAGTGGCTTAGCTGCTCTCCTGCCCACATTTCTGCCTCAGGCACATGAAAGGTTTTGGTTTCTTGCTAAAACTTTCATTTGTGGTAAACAGGTTTTCTTTTAAGAAGACAGGGAAACCATGCATAATTCTCCATCCTGAGTGAGAATAAGCAGTTTCCATGTTCATCAAGGTTATTAAAGGGAGCCAGAAACAGAGGGTGGGGAGACCACCAGAATGCGGGTCTATCCAGTCCTGGGTGAGACAGCATGGGGAGACCACTAAGAATGGACACCCAGTCCTGGGTGAGGCGGGGTCGGGGATACCACCGAGAATGCGGGTTCTCTGGGACTCTGTCTGTGAGGACCCTGCACTAGTGTTCCTTCCTGACAGGCGAAGACGTGGGGATGAGGAGGATGTGGCCTGGTCGTGACTCTGGCAGGCTGAGCTCTACAATAAGCTTGTCCTCAAAGCTGAGGGTCAATGCCCTTTTAGGGTTGCGTGGGGCACTTCAAATTCCCTTGGATCACCAAAACAGCCATTATTATTGTTGTTGCTTTTGTTTTTGGGTCCCCATGCCTGGTACTGCTCAGAGATTACTCCTGGCTCTGTGTTCAGTAGTGCCCCTTGCAGGGCTTGGGGGGTCCATATGTGGTATTGGGATTCAACTGGGGTCTGTGGGATGCAAGGGAAATGCCAGGTAACTATACTCTCTCTCCATATGCAACAAGTTTGATTTTAAGAAACAATTAGAACAGGTTTCTGGCAAGGACTCTAGAGTACTTTGTGGCTTAGATTTAACATTCTGGATCCCTGAGCTTTACTTATTGATACCACAGACAACTGCAGACCCTGGGCAGATGCCTACTTGCACACCAACAACACCGCAATGCCCCACCCCTCTGGCTGCAGCCTTACAATTTTAATTTTTTGGTTTCTGGGCCCTACACAGCAGTGCTCAGTGCTTACCTCGGATTCTGTGCTCAGGGAGCAATCTTGGTGGGGTTCTAGGGACAAGATGGGAAGCCAGGGATGGAACCCGCCACATTGGCCACATGTAAGGTGAGTGCCTTGCCTGCTGGATTCCAGGGGAACAATTCCAGGGTTTGCCCCAATTCCAGGGTTTCAGAAGGCAATGGAGAACTCTACTAACCAGAACCATGTGGTAAAGAAACCATGTTTTTATATTTTAGTATAATCGTCTTATCACTTCCCAGAAGATAAGGAAATAAAAGGCAAAGTAACTAATGTCAGATGATACTATTTATTTGGAGGTCAGAGGGGACTGAGATCCCACGGGATGTCAAAAGATCACGTGGCAGCCCACCTACAAGATGGTCAGACTTCCTTGTTAAGACCCTGAAGGAATGGTTTGAGGCTCTTCATATTCCTGAATCAACCAGATGCCATTGGGCTACACTGGCACGTGATAGGTCCAATGGAAATGTTACTGGCGCCCGCTTGAGCAAATCGATGAATAATGGGATTCAAGTGATCAAGTGATCAAGTGATCAGAGGGGCCACTGGAAACACTTGGTGCAATTTCCACCTTATTATCAAACGTTATTCTGATGCAGCAGTGATAGTACGTGAGCGCTTAGTAACCCCAGTTTGGGTCTGATTCAAGACATAGGATCGTACCCCCGGGCATGATGAGCCCTGAAGACTCTCCTCAGCCCAGGTACTGCTGGGTAGTCCAGGTAATCCCTGACACCACAGAGCCTAAGCAGCAGCTTCTGTCTCTCACAGACTTATGGCTGAGACTCCTTGGAAAGGGCCCCAAGCCTCCTGATCACCACTTGGGAAACCAAAAGCAAAAATAATAATAAAAGTAATTTGGGTCCAAGAGAGAGTACAGGGGTTAGCTGAGCCAGTTTATTCTGCAGCCCCACCTAGTCCCTTGGGTCCCACTAGGAGTGATGCCTTAGTGCAGAGCCAGGAGGAAAGTCTGTGTTCCCCAAACAAAAAATGGGGTAGGGGATTGTTAGTTATGAAGATCGCTCTGGTTCCCTCTCTAAAATTGGGCGCACTTTGCTGGAATAGCCTCTCCACAGGGAGATGGCCCCTTAGACAGTCTACAGCACTGCCATTTTACCCCCATGAGCTCAACTCAGGCTTAGCACATCAGCGTCTCAGGCTCCTGGGGCCGACCAGCTCCACAGATAGAGCAGCAACATGGAGTATTCTGGAACATTCCTATATTTTGGCACACAGTGAGGTAGCTACTGTGAGCCAAGGCGTCCAGACTGCTCGGCCACACGCAAAGAGCTGACAGTATAAGACAGGCCTATGTGGACCAAACCTTCCCCAATTTCTTTATTCCCTTACATGCAGCTCCTCCACCCTGCCCCTTCCTAACATGGCAGTATCTAGGGAGATGATCTATTTTATGATGACAAATGCAATTCCTAGTTAAGAAAGAAAAACCCAGTGTAGTTAAGGTTATAATACCATACATACCATTTTTTCAAAGTTTACTAGATTGTCAATGAATGTCTTGTTTCCCTCATGAGTGAATGTCATATCTGCAAAGAAATACAGGTCGCATTCTAGTCACTTACAGAAATATGTCACAGAAAGAAAGCACAATAGCGCCATTAGATTATGCCGGAGGATTTGCATAATACTGCAGTTGAAAAAGCTGATAATAGGCCCCCCTTTATGCTTTTATGTGCGGTGTTTAACTTTCTAAAACATTTTACCTGAGATTAGTAAAATTTCTGAATGCACCCCCTGAGTCCCTTCCCCCCCATCACTGCTGCCTGCTCCAAAAATCCTCTCCCCAGTTCTTTTTAGGAGCTTTCAGGGGCCGGGCAATCAAGGAGGAAAAGACTGGAGCCACCTTCCAAGGAGGCAGGTCTGCCTAGGCTCTGGCCCGTTCTCCTGCCCACCCACTCATCATTCCCTTGACCCATGCATTTTCTGAAGATTACCTTTAATGAGCAAAGGCATGAAGGGGGTGAGCGGAGGCTCCAGCTTGGCTACCGTCAGCCTGTAGGCCCTGTGATTTCTTGAAGGATCCTTCCAGGAAACAAAAAGGCGCTGGTTAATGACCAGTGAGTTGACACCAACACCACCCTCTCAACTTCCTAACACACCCACAGCTCTGCATCTGCAAGCAGGGAACTGTGAGTCAGGAGTAGCTATAGTAGACTTGATTAAACAAACTGATGTATGCAATGTCAGGAATGGCAGAACGACCTTTCTCTTTGGGTGACGCCTGCAGGGATCCCAGGGAGCTACCCACTGGGGGCAGATGTGATGACGAATGTGCACAATCAGTTCTAACCAGGAGGTCCCTCTTCAGTCCCTCTTCTGAAGCCTCCACGTCCTCCCTGGGTGTCTACACCCACTTTCTCTGTGCCCAACACAGCCAGTCTCAACTTGCCGGCTCTGAAACAATCCCATAACTCTTGCCAAGTCCCTCTCACTCCTCTTCTGTCTGTTAACACCTCCCAGGCAACAGGGGTGAAATAATTTTGGCCAGCCTAAGAGAATGTAGCGGCCAATCCACGGCCAAACCCCGCTGGGTGGAAAGGGTCCCATGTCCCTGCTTTTCTTAGCTACACAAATTGACCTTATGTGGTACATAAGTCCTCTTTAAGTTAGCTCCTGAGGGTGCCATCCATTAGTCAGACATGCTTGTTTTAGCAGCACTAAAACGGGATCATAAACTTCTTAAAGTCATACAAGGACAGATGAAATTTCTGAAATGAGAACTTCAATTCAGCTAATCAGATACTGGATTAATGCAGACAGGGAACAGAACCAGGAGCCGGCTGTCACTTACCATTAAACTTTCAAACTCCGCATAGAACTTCTTGAACTTGCTCGGCAGTTTCTGTTAATGAAATGAAAATGCCGTGATCATATGTCAGCGTCAACGCTGGGCTAGGTAATGGGGGCCACCATTTCTAAAGGGAATGCATTTCCTTTGGCTCTAATCAAACAGCTCTGAGACAGGCTGGACAGAAATCTGCCTTGTCATCTAAGGAAAGTCTTGCAGAATAGAGAGAACTGGACCTTTCAAAAGTCAACCTAGTTGAACCAAAAGTAACTACAGATGCTTTGATCTTACGCTTTATAAAATGTTTTCCGAAATGGATTCATACAGAGACCTGTATTCCCAGGCTGGAAGAGGCTTGGAATTAATCTTCCACCTCACTTTTAAGCTCGCTGATCTCCACAACTGGGAATTTAGCCAGAGAAGCTACTCTATGCTTTTCTACATGAGCCTTTATTATGCTATGTGCTCTGTGCCCTTCTACAAAAACGCATAGTCTGCCAACTTAATTCTTTTTGTGGGAGGGGTGGGTACACCTGTGCTTAGAGACCCTGTTGGCAGTGCATAGGAGAACTATAAACAGAGCTGGAGATTGGACCAGGGTTGGCTGTGAGCAAGGGCAGCACCTTAACTTCTGTGCTATCTCTCTGGCCCTGTTCTAGCAATTTTGTAATTTCTCAAGTTTCTATTTTGGCATATGATTCAGTGCCATTGACTGTAGCTGTGTGTATCGACACCAGTATGCCGGTTTCCAAACATCTTCCCATCTCTTGGCTCTTAACTTGGCTTGGGTCCTGAAGTTTTGGTAAGATGCAGCCTCTCTTCTCCGGCAGGCCCACTCATGTGAAACAGAATTATGAAACAGAATCTTCCTGACATTGGTGCCATCCTGAGACCTGGGAAGCTCCAACACGTCTAGAGCTGTTTCACATGGAGCACTCTCGCACCCACAGTCCACTCACTCAGCTGCTCTCTGCATGCCAGGGAAGGCTCTATACTTCCTCTCTCTCCCTGTTCCCCCACCCCTCATCGGAATCTTGGTCATAGTCCCACATGAGCATTTGTTTCCAAGTCTTTTGTTTAGAGGAATGATTCTATAATTTCTTTTGCCTTTTTCTTTTCTACACTTTTTTTTAACTTTTATAGGACTAAAATCAGTTTCCAACACTATGAACTTTAGGAGTAGAGCTTCATACATAGAAAAATGTCTATAATGACTACCATTATTCTCATTACCAAAAGTCTAGTGACCATACGGTATCGTCCACAGGACCCCTCAGTCAATTCTTGCCTCTTGTTTCCTTTCAACTTAGACTTTAGGTATCCCAGAAATGCTTGGTTAGAGGAACTGACCAAATGAGTGCAAACTGGGCTGGACATCCGGGCTGCTAGGTGGACTGCTGTAGGTGTTGGAGCTAGTATGTTTGATGACCAGAAACTGTTCCATGACCAGAAACTGCTTTATATGATTTGTGGCGAATGATGTTTTGGCTAGAGCTGTCGTTCCAGATTTCTGGGGTCAGAGGTGGGAGGGCAGATAGTAACGAGCAAAAACTATGGCCCTTAATGCTCTTAGAGATCTATACCCAATTCCGAGTGTTCACCAGGGCAAACACTGCAAACGCCCATGCCCCTACCCCTTACCGGGGTCAGCAGCCCTCACAAGCACAATGGGAAGGGGTTAAGGAGAGCTACTGCTGGTGCCAGTGGGCAGAGGCCAGAGTTCCTGCTGGGCATCTAGCACTGTACAGGTCTGCACCCTCTGCCCTGAGTCCCCAAGCACCAGTCTGCCATGGACGGAGATTCAGCTCCAGGTGACCTCCCATTAGCTGTAGCTCAGATCCTTCTTTCCCACCCTGCAGAGCTTTGCTGTGCGGGTGTAATGTTATTTCCTGTTTGGATTATTGCAGTCTTTATCCCTGTGAGTCAGGCTCTGGGCCTCACACTACAAGCAGCCTTGGGCTACATGCACCAGGGCTGTGAGGGATGACGGGGAGAACATGACCAAATCCAAGCAGGAAGCCCAAAGCAAAGATGCAGATGAGAGGAGAGCTCTTCCCACAGAGGACATTATGGGAAAGTCACTATCCGCACTTAGGAGACTCAAGGCTGTGGGGCCAGGATGCGGCTCAGAGTGTGGACGGAGCTCAGGTCTGCCAGGTGTAAGACCCTAAGTTCGGTTCCTGGTGATGCTGGTTATGTTCCCAATTAAAAAATAAAGTTAAAAAATTAAACTAAATAAGGGTTTATAAATGAGGAAAGGTTAATCTGTTCTTTCCACCAACAAGCAAGGAGTAAAAATAGAAGTTCACAGAAGGATTTGTTCCTATCTCAGTGAAACTGAAGGACTGGCCGATTAACTCTTCTTTTTGCTGGCTGCAACACCCCTACTGAAAAATAGCCTTTGATAATATTTTCCACATTCTGGCCTGTGGGACCCACACTTGAACTTCCAGGACCCCCTTGGAGACTTGGAGTTGTCTTTGATTTTCCAACCAACTCGTTTGGTCTCTGGGTAGAAGAGCAGCTAGCACAGTTAGGTGAAGGGAAAGGTTAGGACGCTGCCTGAGCTGGAACCCTGGGGCTGCAGGTCTCCAAGGTCTGGGACTGTGGGCCGGGGAGGTGCCCGTCCTCTCTTGCTGGCTCAGGCTCACTGGCAGCACCAACGCCAGCCGCCAGAGCTTCACATGGCACGCAGGCCTCCCGATTCCCTCATTCCTATATTCAGGGGATGAGCTGCTGTGTGCTGCATCTGCCTGGAATTTTCGGAGAAATCCAAGACAGGAGGGCTTGTGAGGACCTGCCCTATAAACAATGGAAACATTCAGGAGGCAGAAACAGTTCCAAGGGGGAGCAGGGAGAGAAGGGGCAGAGGTGCCAGCAGCAGCCGCTAAGTGCTGTTGCCATCGGTCTCCCTTCGCTTCCCCTCACAGGCATTTTAAAAAATGTTTAGTAAGAATCTATTTTTGTACATTCTATCAGAGGTTAGTCCTTTTTCAACTGTGCAGCATATGGAAGGGGTACGGGTCCTTTTTTGAGCTCTGAGCTAATGAAAACAGCTCTCTGGCCAAGGAGCTAACTCGCAACAATCACAGAACCTATTTTCTTGCAGAAATATTCAAAACGCCTGCATAACTTTGGACCCCAATTCAATTCAAGCCAGCTGCTGTGAGCGTTTGGCTTGAAACACACAGACACACAGACACACAGACACACAGACACACACACACACAGAGCGTCTTGCCAGGCCATAAAGAGAAACTTAGAGAAACTTAGTACTCAGCTGAGCCAAACAGTTGGCTTGCTGGCTAATTCTCCTAGGAGCAAAATGACTTCTGGGATAAAAATGGATCTTCTGTCCTGCCTTAATTATAGATAAGGCTTATTGCAAAAGCAGTATGCAGACATTTCAGGGAATAATGGAAACTAGGTGCAAAAAGCCTTGTAAGTCACCAAGCAATACTGTTGAATCATGTCAGACCTAGGAAATATTATTTACGTTGGTTGAGGAGACAGAGCTGAGACCAGCCCCCTACATAAAGGGACAAGGCCTTTTTAAATTCATCCTCGGAGGCAACTTGAAAAAGAAGACAGGTCAGCTCCCTCGAAATGTGGCATCTTTCCCATTGTTCCCTGAGTGTGAGTGATATTTCTCTAAGAAAAGCCCACTGGTGAGTCCGTGTTTTATTCTTAAGGCAAAAGTCACAGCTGGATCTCAGCTGAAGCTTACCTCCCACGTGAGTGCCAACCGGCTCACAGCAACGTTACTTAGTCCCATGACGATGGCAAAAAAGGAATTCAGGTTTTTGTACTCCTTACAGCTGAAACACAAGAGGCGCATGTTTGGGTAAAATGCTACAATGGAGGAAAACACACGACAAACCAGAGTTCTCGCCTCTGATGCGGACTCCTGTTTGTCAGGACTCCTATGCAGAAAGGCACTTGGGAGATTTAAAGCAGTGTGGGTTCCCTGGCTGGCCATGTCCTGTTGGTGCCACCTACGTTCAGGTTTGTTAAGGAATTTCAAGACACCTACATTTAGGACATGGATTACGATCTCATCTCACACTGTCTCAGACATGGAAGGCGTGATCTCATGGGGGGTGGGGGGAGACAGGGCAAAACGTCCCAGAAGACTTCTGGACATCCAATCTGAAGACAGACACCTCCTGGGGCGGTGTCAGAGAAAACTAAGGAGCAGCTCCTGAAATAGGGTCTAACCTGAAAACGCTTCTAACTATTGGCTGACAAGTACCAATTTCCAAGTCAAAATTCACATGGGCTCAAGGAGTTTTACTGTCAAGACAGAATCTAAGCTGACCCCAAAAATGCATCCCGATTTCTCTGTGGAACTGATGTGGAGAAAGCTGATCCTTTGGAGTCTGTTCTTGGCTATTACTGGGATGAATATACATTTGGGTATGAGAAACAAGGATGGCAACATTCAGCCCAAATTCTTGGCTTCACTTGGGAAGAAAATAAGGGAAAAGAATGGAATCTACAACTTTCCTTCGCATCAGTTCCTTGAAAAGGGAATAATTATTCATTTGTGTTACGTGCAAATCCTTCACCCCCCAAATCAATAACGTTCTCTAAATTAAGCACATAATAATTAAATCCTGTTTTAACATTTTTGCGAGAGGCTAAATCATTGCATTTGTTGCCTGTGTTCTTGCAGAAGTGCAATGAGAGACTCCTAAACGATGAGAAAACGGGAAAACAGGGTGTGGAGACTCTTGGGTGTCTAACCCCATAGTGAAGAGACAGCCAGGCCTTTGCTGCCAGAGGCTCAGCAACCACCATTTGTTTTGGGACTAAGTACCTACAGGTGTTGTCCTCTCTGCCCCTAGGGCTGCTCCTCCCTCCTAACTGTCCTCTTCCTTAAGTCTCAGTGTCTCAGACTCCTGCATACAGCTGGGCCATGGGGGAAGGCAAAGCAGCAACAGCATTTGAAACAACAACTGCACGAAGTCCTGGGAAGGCCAAAAAGCTTAACCAGAATATGCTTAACTTCTCCAAAAACACCACAGCTGCACTCCCGGCAAGAAAAGATTAGACCACCCTGCAGGTCTCGGTTTGTGAAAGCCAACAGTCGTGGGCTGGCGCAGGGCTCCACTGTAAAGTGAGGTGGCTCCTGCCTGACGGGCAGCCAGAGGAACCCTCTAGACCAGGGCCAGGGCCACTGACTCACTCACATCATCAGAAAGGAGACAGTGAAGAAAGGCAAAGAGCGAGAAAGGGAAAAAAAGAGCCTCTGAGGGTTTTTCTTTAAGGATCTTCCAGGTTGCGTGTGCCAAGTCACAGGATGAGGGACCAGTGGGGTTCCCAATCCCCCACCTTGGGTGTTGCTCGCCTCTCTCCGCACCACCGGGCTAAGGTGAAGAGAGAAATCTCCTAATAATGGTGAAGCACACGCTGTCACGGTCTCCACAATGTGCTCCCTCCAAACACTGAGGGTATCTGTCGCCTTGGAACAAGGCTGTTGAGAACACACTCGGGAAAGGAGTGCAGACACTCTAAGCACAGATTTGCAAAACACATGGAACCAAATCTTGCTTTCAGAAAGGCACATTTTCCAAATTAAGAGATGCCAGTGCTCAAATCCAAGGGGTTTTGAGATCCTGTTGAACCATCAATTTTTGTTTTTGGCAACATAATTCAGAGGTTTGGCAGGCTGATATCTATAAGGCTGTGGAGCAGCACAGACTTCTTTGTTTAGCTCTGGAAATCAACTCCATGGGATCTAAACTGTTTGGCTCACAAAAACTGCCTTGCTGGGGTCACTGGTGCCCCCACCGCCCGACTACAGTGCCCTGCATTTAGAAAGGAAAGAAGTCTCTCAGCCCCAAGCCACATTTAGCATTTTATTTTTAGCTTCGTGGTGATACCAAAAACACAGAAGTAAACAGGAGGTTGTCAGGCATATCTAAACAGCAGGAGAAGATTAAATTCATGTCAGGGAGAAATCTAACTGGCCTCTGCAGTAAATAAATTGTTTCCCATGAAGAGCCGTTAAATGGAATATTTATAAGATGCTTGCATTTTCTCCAGGTTTATGGAGACGATTTTCATGGACCGGGTTGACGAGCCTTTCTGCATTCTCTCTGGCTGACTGCAGTGAGAACCAACACACATGTTCCTACTGCCCTCTCCTGGCGGGAAGGCGCCGTGCTGGACACAGACTGGGCAGCAGAACTTTCTACTTCAGGACTTTAGTTGCAGAGGACCCGAACTTGAAGGAGGCACAAAGTTTGAGTAAACCAGAGCAAAAGAAAAAGAAAAAATTCACACTAGCATCAATTCTAATATTACTTTAGTTAGGTTGGTTTAAGTTATTTTAGTTTAGATTTTAGTTTAGACAGGGATGCCAAATATTACAAAAAGCTAGACAAAATTAATTTTTCACAAGTGTTTGGTTTCTGTGCCTAGGGAGCTCTTAAGTCTTACTTTTTCCCTTTTGCATTATGATAGGAACAAAATGAAAATGCAGCTGAAATACTTTCCTTTCCCAGACAAATGATACTTACTGGGCCGCTATCTTAATGAATTTTTTTAAGAGCTGAACACGCTTGCTGAGCTGGGAACAAAGGCAAATCTCAGTGACAACCCAAAACTGAATTTCATTAAATCTCCTCAGGAATAAATCCAAGTTTGCTGTGGTCTTTTTAAAATTATGTCTTCCAAATGTGTGATATATTAGCTCCAACTAGAAAAGAAAGGAGAAAACAATTTCACTTCTCTGTTTTCCAGTCACAGTGCCAAGCAAACACTCCTCCCCCACCTCCTGGTCTGTCAAGACAAACTGACCCGGCACAGCAAGTGGACACAAATGCTGACCAACAGTCAACTCCACCACACACGTGAAGGACTTCAATGAGGCTTGATTGCTGCCCAACATAAACTAGTTGTAACAGGCTTAATGTATTCAGGAAGACGCAGCTCACCATGTCTTCATAAAGATTCATAAATCATAAGGCTCTCTTAAACACTCAAAGACTTTATAACAGGCTTTATTAATAAACTCCACGGTTTAAAAATCGTCATGTGGTTTCCATATTGTGGCCCGGATTAACATGTACCATTGCAGGAGGCTTCCACGAACTGCATGGTCTGCCACACGCTCCCCTCCCGAGCCTCACCTCGTGCACACAGCTGAAGAGTTCCCAGTCATAAACTGTCATCTGGTACGCTAAATCTTTGGAGCTCATCAGTTCAAAAGTTCCCACTGTTCCAACAGTTGGGCCTTCCTGTTCTGGCAAGGGAGTCTATGAATAATAATGCAAAAAAGACATCAGAATCTCAAAACAAGCACTTCACGCTGAAGGCTTACAGGCACTTCTGAGGAAAGGGGTTCTGGAAAGGTTTCTAGGGAGACTGTGAACCTTTGATTTTTTTTTTTCAGCGCCATAAAGAAAGATGCTTCTGCTTTAAATGCTCACTCGCTTCAGTGCCTTTTAGTCATCATCACTCTCTAATCAAGTCCGCTGGCTGGAAGGCTTTGGTATAACCCATGGGGCATCTCTTCTACTTGACCTGGGGGCTCCAAGGAAACAATTCCTTCTCCCTGGTAAAGCGACAAGAAGCCCATCTCCCTACTTTTCCATGGAAACTGTTCCTTGTGTGGCAGTCTGACACACTTAGCCATAGTGTGACCTCCTACGGTCACGCTGCGACACTCTGGTGAAGTGTCACATCTTGTTTTCTCAAAACACACTGCCCTGAGTGCTGCAGGTCCGAGGCACCTCTAGAAGTCCCCCCAGGATGTCTGTCTTTCCTGAGAGAAGCTGAGCTAAGCAGAAGCAAGTATGCAGTCAAGATGTCTTCACCAGAAAGCTAAGCAGAAGCAAGCATGCAGTCAAGATGTCTTCACCAGAAAGCTAAGCAGTATTGATTTCTGGAAGACCCACAGTCAAACTTCCAGTGTGACTTCCTAGCTCACCTTTCTAAGCAACGAGCTCCGGTACTTTTTCTAAATAACAAGAAGGATCTATCCACTGAAAACAAAGGCATGGTGGATTTTTACCTAGCCGTAACACAGACATGAACAAAGGTAAGGATCTCAAGATTGTAAGAGAATCTGTCCAACAGATGCCGACTCTGTCCGTCCATTCAGCACTAAGGCAGAAACCTAGCTATCGCCATTGCCTCTGACGATTCCTTTCTGCGAGTGCCTGCGGCCATCTGTCAAAAAAATAACACTTTCAGGTTGGAGGTGGTACCTGCATTTGAAAGTATCTGGCCTAGAAAAAGAGGGTCCTCACCAGCAAGAGAGCTGGCAGTAACACACAGAAAAAGACACAGCCAGGCAAAGCCTCCACCCTCACCCACCTCCCAGATTCACAGGAAACGGAGGATGTGGAAGAGGGCTAGTGTCAAGAGTCAGCAGGCAAGTGGAATGGAGGTGTGAGGAGAATGCCCAAGGTTGCCAGAGTGCTCTAAACACCAAGATTCCTCGAGGGGGTGAGCCTCAGAGTAAGGCTGTCCCTGAGCACCAAGGAGGAGCTGCTGCAGGGATAAGGGTGGCAAGGCTGGCAGCAAACCTGCTGGGAAGGAGCAGCACACTCAGGTAAACACACACACATGGCTTAAACGCATTCTGGTCGGTCTCTGAGTCCAGAATAAGGAGCTGGGTTTTACAACAGGTTGTGCCCTTCTACACAAGTCCTGAACACCAGGCGCAGTCCCTATATCTACAGAGCAGGACACAAATTTGAGGCTCCTGAAGGTGTTTTCAACTCTAATGAGTTGGGGTCAGCCTACCCTGACTCAGTGTCCCCCAGCACAGAGCAGGTCTCTACTCCTGTGCACCCCTCACAGCGGCTGTCCTGCCACAATGCAAAGGGACAGGAAGATGTGGCCAGTGCAACTCCTGGACATAAGAGCTCAATATGACTGTTGCAGGGAAACAGAGACCAGAGATGACCAACCCAATCCCCAAGTTTCCAGCTTAGGGAAACAAGCTGACAGTGAGAAGTGGGTAGACGGAGAATGGCCCTGGGGAGGAGAGATGTGAGGTAGAAGAGTAGTGAGTGCTTTGAGACACTAGGTCCGCTGACACCTCTCCGGGCATGGGCTGGCCACAGTCTCCCTTCCCTTTCGCAGCTGCTCCTGAAAGTGCAGCCCCTCTTCCTCCTGAGAATCTGCTTCTCCCAGTCCACGCCTCAGCTGCTGCCCCCCAAAGAGCTCTCTCTCTCTCTCTCTCTCTCTCTCTCCATAAAAGGCACATGCTAACCTGACACTGAGAAACACACATAATTCTTTATTTGTTGGCGGTTTGGGGACTATATCTAGCAGTGCTCATGAATTACTCCTGGCTCTGTGCTCAGGAGTCACTCCTGGTGGGCTTTGGGGGCCATGTAGGTGTTGGGGATCGAACCTGGGTCTGCTACATGCGAGGCAAGTACCTTACCTGCTCTATCATCTCTACAGCTCACAAAATTCTTTTAATCATGATTGCTGGTCTGTCATTCCTGCGTCCATTTTGAGGGCACAGCAAGATGCCATGGGATCCCCAGGGATGAGTGAGAAGTGTTGGCCCTGCCATCACTCTGTAGTTTTGTACCAGCTCTGTAGTTTGTATCACTTTTCCTGGTGCTACCCCAGAGACTGTCTGAGTAGCAAGTGGTCCTCTAGCAAAGCATCCCTGTGAGCTGTTTCTCGTGATATCCCTGTGGGTTATGTCTGGCACATCAGGCACAGCGAGAGGATGTGGACAGAGAGCTGTAAACAATGGCCTTCAGAGACAGACGCACACGGACTCTCCCTGCTGTCTGACAGCTGGCTGCGTGGTTGAGCTTGTACCCAGAGGGCACGTTGTTTCCCCTCCCAGATGGAGAACCATGGCATAAGGAGGACGTGCTGATTGCCAACGACAAAGGGATGGCTAAGCTCCCCGCCCTGCAGCACCCTGTCTTTTCTAAGGCCCTTGCATGCTCTGTGTTTCACTCTACAATGGCATTAGTCACCGTGGATCCTCATGACACTCTGGTGTCTCTACATTGTGAGCTCGACACTCTGGTGTTCCTAGCTACCTTGTGAGCTCCTTGAGACACACACAAGGACTATGACAAGGTCTTTTTCAAGTCAGGAATGATAATGTTACAGACACTGTAACACTGCAAAGTCTCGGGAGCCAGTGAGTGTATAGGGATAGGACAGCCGTGTTTGGTCGTCACTTTCTCAGGAGCCAGTGAGTGGGTAGGGATAGGACAGCCGTTGCCGTGTTTGGTCGTCATTTTCTCTGTGCTCAAATTGATGATGTGAAGGGAGGAAACAAGACTCAGAACCTAAGCCCTGCACCGCAAGGATGTCAGCTGAACCAGGTCCACTCCTGACCACGCTACACAGCACCACAATTCGCTCCTCTCCTGACAGTCTGGGCTGTGCTTCCTACTGTGCTGGCAGTCACTGTTCCAAGGACAGAGGCTTGGAGACGCTGGTCATGAGCCACACAGAAGCCAGCCCAGCCTGAGTGCAGAGCAGACAGTTCATAAGGAGGAGCTGATGGAGCAAAGGGGCTGGCTTGCACTCCATACTATGAGCTCTTCCTCGAAAGTTCCATCAGAGAAATCTTCCCTCAGCCAGAAAAGGAGTTCCAGGCCCACCTGCTGGGCGAAAACAGGTAACGTTCAACCAAGAGCGGGAACAAGCAGCCGTGGGGACAGTGGAGCAGAGAGAGAACTAGAGTTCAACAAGGTCATGCCCTGTGTCCTGGTGGCTACATACATTCCCTTCAATTACTTAGGCCTTAACAAGGAAGACCGCAAGGACTGAGCCCTTGTCAGGCTGCAGGCTGATGTGCCAATAAACAGGCTTACAGAGTCCGCCTCTGCTCCCCCAGGGAGCTGGAGACAGCCCACAGGCGCCATCTGTAAAAATCACATGACTATTTGCAGTGGCCAAGAGGCAGCTGGCCTGAGTGCCTGGTGACAAACACCATACAGCACCTCCCACAGGCTGCAGGAACCTGGCTCTGAGCACTTTGGCTTCTAGGGGAGGGGAGCACAGCTCCTTCACATCACCAAGCACCCAGTCACTGCTCAGAAAGCAACAGCTGGTGAGGAATGAAAATACAGAAGAAGGACGTGACAGCCGGATTTTCTGGCCCCAGTAGCTGAGGACAGGAAGTGGGTTAGATGAGGGCCAGTAGAACAAATGACACCTTTGCTATTCCCTTCCCTGAGGGAAGCCAAGACACAGTGGGGCTTTTGTTTGTGTTTGTTTGATTGTGGGCCACACCTGGCAATGCTCAAGGGTTACCCCTGGCTCTGCACTCAGGAACTACGCCTGGCAGTGCTCAGGGATGAGGGATCCCGAGGATCAACCTGGGACTGCCGCATGGAAGGCAAACAGCCACTATGCTATCAATCCGGCCCCATGCCAAGACACAGTGAAAGATCCACTTCACTGTACCAAGCAGTTCCCCCAAACTGGAAAGATGAGGATGATAATGAAGGCTAACACAGGCTCTGAAGAGTCCAAGCAGAGGAATCCTGGTGCACCATTTGTTGGAACGTGAACATCGCCGTGACCCACTCCTGACTCTGCTTTTCTGGGGTCATGCATCTGGAGGCGAATCAGGTGCACTCCCTGGGCTAAAAACTGCACCTGATAAGCAGCTTTCAGAGCTACTCCCTCCATGCCCAGTTCCTTGGGATAAACCACAGACATGAGCCCCACCACCCCAATACAAGAGTGAGCTGCCCTATTATTAGCACGCCGGGTGTGGCACTAATGCCCTGAGAGCTCCGCCAGGCAGGAATAAAGGTTTGGGGTAGCGGGGGAAGACCTGGGCGCCCCTGCCCGAGCACGACAGACAGCACATTCTGCCAGTGGCGCCTCGCTCAGAACGCAGAACGCTTCTGACAAAATGCGTGTCTGTACCCACCCCTATGCCCCACCCCAACGGAGGCTTAACCATCCCTAGAGCTTGTCTTAGAAATAATTTTCCTCCTGGTTAAAGTATTTCAAGTTGTAATAAGAATATTTAAGTCGAGGGCATTTCAAGGAGATGATCCCCAGCAGGCATTCTGAAAGCTGAATTACACCCAATAGCGGCGTTCTTGGCTGGTTTCCACAGGAGTCTGAAGCAGCATCTTCAGCCCCACCTGAGGCTTCCTAGTCAACACAGTGAAAACTAAAGCTTAGGCACATTCAACACTTTTTAGCCACTACGTTCAACGTGCCTGGAAAATTAAGCTCCAGACAAGTTTTTCTGATTGCCCACACTGCTCTGAGGAGGCCATCCGCACCTACCAGTGAATCGAACTGCTCTCGTGGGCAAGCAAACAGGCGTCCGTTAATGGTGAGCGTCGTAAACACGGAAACATCATTAGGTTTGAGCACCACCTTTTCTGTGAACATAAAAAGCATGAGATTGCCTATTAAATGCATCTCAGATTGGCTGCACTGCCCTAATCACACCAACAAATTGCCAGCTCAAAGAATTACCAGAACACGCAGAGCGACTGCATAAAACATAGCACTGAATGGACTCGCTGAATAAAACAGACAGCATTCACGTGGGCACCGGGTGCCATCAGGAACTGCCACACACAAGCCAGGAAAGACCTAAGGGCCAGTCCCCCAGTTCTATGCTGCGGTTGTGATGCTGCACCCCACTCATTATTGACAAAACCACACTCAACATTTATAGCCATGAAGCCCAGCGCTCTATGGGAAGGTCACTTTAAGAAAACTTAGGGATGTGGGAAATGGTAATGACAGACTAGAACTCACCATTGAATATACACAAAGAGACTTACATAATAAACACTAAATGTCTGTAGGGCTAGCCACAATGTGTAAGAAGAGAGAGCGATACAGAGACAGAGACAGAGACAGAGATAGATAGCTAGATAGCTAGCTAGCTAGAGATAGAGAGAGAGAGAGAGAAAGAGAAGAAAAGAAGGTGCCTGCTATAGAGGCAGGCTGGGGGGTGGGTGGGAGGGAATGTGGGGACATTAGTGACAGGAATGGGGCACTGGTGGAGGGATGGGTGTTGGAACACTGTATTACTGAGAACCAATTATGAACACCTTTATAATTGTATATCTCACAGTGGTATAATAAAAAAATTTTTTAAAAAAGAAAACTTAGGGAGTCCACAAGATGCCAAATGCAAAATTCATTCTTTCTTCTATTTGTTCCCTAATTTGGAAGACGATTAAATTACTGATGCAAGGTCTTATACATATGGGGGGGCTTTCAGAAAGCGTTTATCAGGTCCAGGGACCACTGCCAGCAATACTCAGCCTGGCTCTGCAGACCAGGAAACTCTTAGGTTTGAGTATCAGTGTTTCTGTGAGCATAAAAGGCCTGAGTTAGTCTATTAAATTGCATTTCAGCTCATTACTTGGGTCCAGCAATGCGGTTCTGTTTGGGCTTAGTGCTTTTGGGGGTACCAAGGACCTCCTGGTGCTGCCCAGGGAATCATGCAGAAGCAGGGATCCAACTCTGGGCCTTTGCCTGTCAAACGTGAGCTCCAGTCCTTCGAGTTAGCTCTCCAGTCCCAGTTTCTTACGAGACATTTATTTCTATAAAAACTTATTTCACATTTACTATGTGCCAGACAACACTTGAGGCATTAAGAAGTCCAGAGAGATCATCCGTCCTATGAGGGATGCAGGATAAAAAGAAAAGTATCAGAAAGAGAAAGGGCTGAGCTGGTGGCGGGGAGCTCCAATTCCGAAGGAAAAGAGGAGCTTGGTGGCTCTGGGCTTTGGGTACAGACCTTAGGCAAGTGAGGGGAAGCCCCAGGGGAGCTTAGGGAAGAAAGTGATGGAAACAGGTGTGAGAACAGACATCCTGGGTCCTGTGTTCAGGACAGATATGCCATCAGAGGTACCTGGGACTCCAACATGTGTTTAGAAAGTCTGCAGGCAAAGGGGTCAATTGATATTGAGTGGAAAGCAGATTTCTGGGACTGCTCAAAGCACAATCCATATAGAGCCTGAACTAGAAAGCTGCAGGTCTAAAATGTTAAACCCCAAAGAAAATAAGGTGAAACAAACTCTTGGATTAGGACAAACGGTTCCTCCCCAGCAGAAGAGCGGAGGGAGGGAACTGGGACTGGCTAAATCTGGTAAAGAGGATAGATGTAAACTAAACTTTTTGGGGTTGGGGCTGGAGTGATAGCACAGTGGGTAGGGCGTTTGCCTTGCACACGGCCGACCTGGGTTTGATCCCCGTCATCCCATATGGTCCCCTAGCACTGCCGGGAGTAATTCCTGAGCAAAGAGCCAGGAAGTAACCCCTGAGCGCCGCCGGTGTGACCCAAAAAAGAAAAAATAATAATTAAATAAATAAATAAACTTTTTGGGGTTGCAAAGACAGATGCTGAACTCCAATATTGCTCCCCACCCCACCAACCTAAGCAATGTGATAATCCAAAGCTACATCAACACAAATCCAACAAATCAAATCAAACCTGTGTCCCTAGTAACATTTGTTTTCAATCACAACCGAAATGGTTCCTGATGCCAGAAGATCCCTTGAGTGGCTGCTGAATCCTGCTCTTTCCTTTGTGGACTCTCACCTGTCATGTGTGCTGACTTTTTGTACATTCCTGCCTGTGTTTCTGTTTCATCTCCCTCTCACTGGCCCGAAGCTCAGCCTGGCTGTATCTACCGCACCCTCTCCCATACAGTCATGCTAACCATGCTAGTCAGGCTAGTGAGAATACGCGATAAGTGGATGAGAGATTCTAGAAAGAGCAGATAGTAGCTAATAAATCCATGTGTGCACATGTGCGGGTGGTGGCGTGGGGATACTCCTGATTTCATTCAGAGCGATGGGGTTCCTACCCTCTTAGACTTACAATCTACCGAAAAGATCTAGCCTATCCCTGCCTCTCACGCACAACTGCGAAAACAGATGCCTTCTGCCTGTCAGCCTAGAAGTTCTCTTATAGTCCACACTTGGAAGGGAAAACTAGGCTTCAGGCTTTGTTCAGGTAGTGTTATAGGGAGGGAACTCAGCCATTCGCCTTGGAGGCCTTAGCTCTAGACCTTAGATAGAGATTGCTTGGTGTCTTGCTCTGGAACAGGGATACTGGCTGTTTACCAATTCCCGTCTACTGTGTGCTCCCTGGAAATCACACTTCTCAGTGATTTCTCTGTGATCCAGGGGAGCACACAGTAGCACTCTTTCCCTTTGCAGCAGCCTGAAGGTCACACTTCCCCAACGGAAGCCCTGAGTATTACCTCCTCCGAACTCATCTTGACTACGATCAGGCCTTCCCCTGAACCCAGTTTGTCCGCCACTGCACTGATGACTTCCTTCACAGAAGCAGCTACCGGTACCCGGATGGTGGTGTAGGTGTGGTCCAGGCAATAGACCTTGAACAGCACTGTAGGAAGGCAATGGGAAACAGGTCAGTTTGGCCTGCAGGAGTGTTAAAACAAAATCATAAGCAGAGCAAACCACCTGGTTGTCCTCCGAAGCATGTGGCACCTTGACACTTGTCCTATTGCCTTCATTTGCATACACCTGCGCTTCTGAGGTGCCACAGCTGAGCATACGCTAAGAACAGAGATAAATCCTTCGCCTCCCACTACCTGATTCTGCACTGGCTCCAAGCCCTTCTCTTGCCCTCTATGGGCTGTGTTTTGGGCTGGTGCACTCATCCCTGGAAACTGCCCAAGCGGCAAGGAACCCAGAAAAGCCCCTCAGCAAACAGGGCTGCTTCTGTTGGAGGCTACTGTTCTTCTTGCTCATCTACCCACTGGTGTGTGTGTGTCTGTGTGCGTGCGCGTGTGTGTGTGCATGCACGCGTTTGTGCATGTGCACGTGCTAAGGCTGAGTCTAAATGCCCAGAATTTAGTTGAGGGAACCTGAAGGTGAAGCCTATAGGGTCACACCTGAACCCTCCACATTCCATAATCAAATCCAGCTCAGCCATGCTCTAAGTTCGAGACACTCTGCTTTGCTAAGAGGCTTGTGGCCTCAAAGGACAATGCTGTCACTGCTACTCATTTCACTTTGGTTGTGGTTCTGGAATGAAACCTTGAAAATGCCAAAGACACCAGTGCCTGGACCTTGCTGTGATAGCTACTGAGGCCAAGCCGTGCAGTGGCGAGCCCAGTCCTGCAGGCCAGCCTGGCCCCCACTTCTGCAAGGAAGATACAGAGCACCAGTCACTGCACACACTCTCCCCAGAACTGGGCAACCATGATGAGGTGGCTCCACGAAAGCCATGTCTGCTGAGACGAGTGAAGGCACGCAAAAGGGGACCACCCCCAAACTATTCTGTGAGCCTGAGGTAATGATTTCAGGGAGGGATTTTATTCTGAGTTTAGTCAACGCAGCTGTGAGTGGAAAGAGCATCCTCACCTTCATCAGAGCCACGGACGGGAGGCGTTTCTGCATCCTTTCATCTCCTGTGTTGAACTGCTGCAGAAGAACTTTGTGCTGTGGAAAAAACAAACAAACAAAACCCCTCTAAACACAGGAGCAGCTGTTGTTAGTGGAGCATGAGCAGCTTTTGAGGAGAGGCCAGACAGGCATGTCCTGGAATGACAGAGCTCCCCTGGGAGCTGAGCTGGGGTGTGGCCTTTACACACGGCAATGTGGTATTTCTGGGGAAGTATGCACAGGGCACAGGCCAGCTGAGAATCCAAATCCATCACCACTTACCTTCTTTTGTGGAGCTTTTGCATCTTCTGAACTACGAGAAACAGAGAAAGTGCATTATTTAATACCGTGAGCCTGATGATTTCAAATTGCTTCATTTGTTTATAATGCTAATCTTATGTTAGAAAATGAAATCTCAGGAGACAATTCGAATCTCCTTATTTTTAACAGAGACAGACGGGAGAGGTGCCTATAGAGAGTTGGACTTTGTTCATGGCGGATCCCAGACAAGAAAGTCCAAAGGCAAAGTTACAGCAGGGGGTGGAGGCAGCTTTGCTCACTCCAGCCCTCACAATGGCATGAGGAAGAGCACGTAAAGCCATTACTATCCCAAAGGGGACATACATATTCACCACCAACAGCGAGTGCAGCAGAAAGCGAATGTGTCCTATAAGTGATTCCACTCTAAATGCCACTGATCATTCAATGACTGGATTTACTGCTGTGAGCCAAAGGACCTGGATACCCCCATTTATTGAGCTAGTGAGGAGGACTCTGCCCCTCTCAGGCTTTCTCTTGGCTGGTGTTCAGAAGGGCAGGGCAGCTCTC
Source organism: Cryptotis parvus (assembly GCA_021461705.1). NCBI lineage: Eukaryota > Metazoa > Chordata > Mammalia > Eulipotyphla > Soricidae > Cryptotis > Cryptotis parvus. The sequence goes on from JAJIBD010030799.1 coordinate 93,130, forward strand.
TTTGCGCTCTGCTCATCTGACCTACCGTGTTACCTGTGTGTGAGCCAGAGGTGCTCAGATGAGCATTTGTGGGCTAATGGACTCAGGGCATGTGTCTGTGATGGGGAGGAAGACACACCCCCAGAGCCGAGCCCGTGCTTACATTTGCTTCACAATCTTCTCCAAGTCAGGCAGTTGGTCTTTAAGGGCAGTGATCATCCGGGCATCATCTGATACAGACACATAAAACTCCTGCAATTGGCAAAGGTCACAGACTTTTAACAAGAGTCACCGAGGTATTTGTAGAGAGCAGGTGCTCGAGACAAAAGTACAGTGGGTAAGGTGCTTGCTGCACGCGAACCCAGGTTTGACGTCTGGCATCTTACACAGTGCCTCCTCGTCCACCTCCTCCACATCTAAGCAGTGCTAGGAGCAATTCCGAGCATGGAGCCAGAAGTAAGCTCTGAGCACTGCTGGGTGTAGGGCAAAAGCAACAGTTTTGTAAGGAACAACAGGAAACGCCTCTATGCCATGGGCTTCGCTCACTCCTCAGACCACGGGTATATGGCTGTGCTGAGGAAGAGCATCGCTGTCTGTCTACGTTTGAGAATGCAAAAAGAATCAGGGTTTTGGAAACAGTGGTACTGTGTGCATAGCACTATGAACACAGTGAATGCCCATGAACTGAAGACATAGTAGGGCCTTAAGGCAATCACCTAGCATGTGGCTGACTCCAGTTTAACTGCGTGACATATGATAGCCTGAGCACCAGGATTGACCCCTAAGCATAGAATTAGGAGTGAACCCTGAGCATAGTAGGCTGTGCCCCTCCCACTAAAATCAAACATTAAAATAAGACTGAGGACATAGTAGAGTGCCTTATACGTGGGAGGCTCTGGGTTCATTTCCTAACACTGCAAGAGTTAAAATGGCAAGTTTTAACAGATACCTTTATCACACATACATAGATTTCAAAAGATTTTTAAAGATTGTATATAAATTGGTTGTATGAAATATGATATAATGCAAGGCTCTGGCATTTGTGCTCTTACTTGGTCAGGGGGAGGTTTCCCAAATGGTACTTGGGTGACCCAGGACCACAATGGTCACTGCCACTGAGGCCCACAGATCAATGCAAGGCCCTGCTGTGCTGTGCCAGGGATCCTCCAGGGCCGGTGTTGCTGGGGGCTTCTGGGCTGTGCCCAGCAATACTCCAGGGTACATATAGTGCTAAGAATTGAACCGGAGTCGCCCACATGTTAGACCTGTGCCTAACCACTGTTCTCTCCCAGCTCGCCAGAGCTGCAACTTCTTCCCTCCTCCTCGCTGTTTTGTTTTGATTTTGTTTTGGGGCCACCCCCAACAGTGTGTAGGGATTATTCCCAGCTCTGAGCTCAGGGAAAACTCTTGGTGGCATTCAGGGGTCAGCCCTGAGGCCAGGACTTGAACCCAGGTCCAGACTATACGGTCTCTCCAGCCCAAGAGCTTCTCTTCATGCTTTTCTCCACGGGAACTTTAGTATTTCTAATGAATATGAGTTTAGTACTCACTGAGTATTTACCCTAGTTGAAGCTCATTGTTGACAGTAACCTCCAGCCCCTTTAGCATCGCCCGGCATTTTTTGCAGCATTAGGGCCACCGAGCCCAGGCTCTCTGTGAAGCCGTGGACCCTGGCAGTGCTGCCTGCCTTGCTCTGCCCCTCTCCACCCAGGGGCAGTGGCAGTCCAGGCAGAAGAGAGACATCGCCTATTAAACCACTATTGGCTCATCAAAAAAAAAAGTTTCTTCACTCTATTAGGTAATGACCAGGAGCCCACCCTTATGACCCACTTCCTTCACTTTCAAAATACTTTGTCCTACAGTTTTGGAGAACTCTCACAATCAACTGCACCTCACCTCTCTGCTGCCACATGTGGTTTGTTGGATTTGAGGCTATACCCCGCAGAGCTCAGGGGGATACTCTGGTGGTACTCGGGAGACCATGTGGTGAAGGAGATCAAATCCCTTTGCATGCTCTCTCCAGTCCTGGCTGATTAATTCCTCAACCCAGAGACAAATCAAAGTTTGGCCTAGATGCCCCACTGCCTTTGTCCCGCACAGAAATAAGCTCCTCCTCTAAGTTTTCACACAAATAAGCTCCTCCTCTAAGTTTTGGAGAACAGAATGGGTCCTCAAGGGTTAAATATGAGAGTGAAAGGCGCCACATGGGTCTGGAGCCAGGGGAAGAAGAGGAAAGTCAGTTTCAGGTGGGGTTTCACCAGGTAAAACCACCTTCCCTCAGAAAGATCGTCACAGTTCTGGTGATTCCTCAATAAAATGATCAGCTTCTCTGTCCCCAAATATCTATCATTTGACTTAGGGACCCCAAAATTCCATCTCAAGGAATGTAACTAAGGACTTGTGTAGAATCTTCAAGCATGGCTATTCCAGGAAGGTGGGTGCTAAAAATGATACAGATATGCAGAAATAGGTGATCAGAAATGACCTGTGGCACTCAGAGCTCATTAGACATATTTCCCGTTATTTATTTTTTTTCAGGGCCATACCCAGTAGTGTTCAGAGCTTACTTCTGGCTCTGTGCTCAGAGATTACTCCTGGCTGTATCTGGTGGACCATGTGGAGTGCAGAGAACTGAACCCGAGTCAGCTGCATGCAAGGCAAGTGCCCTACCCACTGTACTATTACTCCAGCCCCTGGTCATTTGAAATCTTTATCATCAAAATTATACTGACGGGGAAAAATCCTTATAGAAGCAGAAGTGGGAAAAGCAGACTGTAAACAATGGGTATTAAAAGAGCAAAGGAAAATATTTTAATAGGCTACCAGACATTGAATTAGAGGGGTGAGATCACGAATGACTCTTTAAAAAAAATTTACTTTCTTGACTGTAACTTTTTGAATACCAAACACGAATAGAGCTTAGAACCACAATTACAGTTTCCATGGGAGGTGCCTCTGGGGAGCCCCTACATGGAGACAATGCTGGGGGGATGGGGAGGGAGCACAGTGGCAGAGCACACGTCTTGCCCATACGAGGCCCTGGGTTCCATCCGCAGCCTCCTCCCCCAGCCCCAAATCAAACCGAGACAAGTCACATGCTTGAGCGGAAGGGCAATCACGCACCTCCAGGAACGCCATGGCCGCCTCATCCTCTTGGAGGAGGTCTCCCGTACATGGCAGCCCACTGCAAAACCAGGCGGATGACACGCCTCTTGTTGTTGAGGGCATAATCCATCTTCTCCTGCTCCGTGCCCTGGGAAGGCTGTGCATGGTAAGTGGCCAGGAGTCAAGGAAAAACTCACACTTGCAAAGGCAGAGAGTGACAGGCCTCCGTGTCAGAAAGTGTCCTCTGGATGGATGGAATTCTTCTGCCCTGCGGAAATGCCCTGCCTGGCCGCAGGAAACATCTGGAGCAAATCTTCCCCAACCCCCTCCCCTTGCTCTTTCTGCAGATTCTAACCTGAGAGCTCACACACAGTTGTGCCTGCTCCAGCTCCAGGGAACAACAGCTTGTGCACGAGCATTGTGTGGCCAGCCCCACTCCTCTACCCTGCCCTTCACCTCTGAGGCTGGTAATATTTCCTGCTGCGGTTTACCTCAGGAGTTTGCCACCTCTTATTGGTTCCCATATGCTTGCAACATGCTTAGAATCCTCTTCGGTCTATATACATTCAGTCAAACCTGACCTGTGGCTGATAGAGGATGTGGCCACAGGGGTGGGGTCGGCTCATCCACTGTTAGGAAGAGAAAAGCTTCCTGTGATCCATTTTCTGGGAAAAGACGACTAAGATTCTTTATCCTACCTTCTCCCCTTCTCCAGAGTCTCAACTTCACTCAACTGGCCGTTGATGCATTTGTGACTCTTTCACTTAATCATGTTTCATGTTCCCGTAAAGTTTGGGAGGATTCTGGACCATGTCTGGCACAGCAACTCAACTAGAGTTCTAATTTCTTCATTCAGCTAACAAACAAGTGAATGCTTACAGTGTACATCAGTAATGGTCCCCACTCTTGGCTTATAGTCTCGTAAGCTATGGTAAGAACAGTCTAGGCAATGAGGAAAACTCCCCCATTTAGACATACTATTCTTTCCTCAAGACTTTACAGAAATTCAGGTTATAGCAGTCTATAAAGAAACTTCCTCCTTATACCTTACCGATTACTGTGTACATGGAGACCTTTAGCTCTGTTGTAATAACAGCAGCATTCCCTTCCTGTAAGTTGGTAGATGGGTGGCAAAGGGGCATCAACACAGGGCTATGTAGCTTGAAAAGCTGGTTTTGAACCCAGGACTCTTCCAATTCTAATCAGACCCTCCACATACCAACACATCGGGCCTCCCAGCTGGCTCTAAGGCTGGTCATGCCTTTGCTTACGCCCACTACTTAAAAGGTACCATAGCAAAGTGCCCCATGGCTCTGCTATGTGTGAGAGCCTGACCAGTAAAGGGCCTTCCTACAGGGGCTATAAATAATCACGATCAAGGTAAATGACAGAGCCTTAAAGCTTTAAAGGTTTACTACATGTAAATGGGTTGCAAAATGGCTTTCGTAAATTGAACACGGGATTCATAAAAAAGAAAATTGCTCAAACCTGCATTGCTACAATTCTCCCTGAGCTTACAATAAAAAAAGGAAGAAATATCACTTTGTGTGAAAATTATTTCTTTTGTGATTAACCCTTTGGTCTCTTACATACGTAACTAGTTTTCCTTTCAAGAAACTAATACTGGCACTAAATTCTATCACAATTTTTTGGGTACTTATCAGCAGAGTCAGGTACTAATGGGCAGCAAATGAGTAAATCTTGGTTGATTGGAAAATATGGAGGGGAGGAAGGGGATGAGGGAGGGAAAGAGAGGCACATACAGAGAGAGACAGATACGTGTGCTGAAGAGACAGCACAGTGCTTACCTTGACCAGAGCCGACCTGGGTTTTGTCCCTAATGCCCCGTTCGATCTCTAAGCTCCCCATCAGTGATTACTGAGTGCCAAGCCAGGAGTAACCCTAACCACCGCTAGGTTTGCCCCACTCCATGCAATTACTACACCTCCAAGAAAGAAACACAGAAACAGACACAGAGACTATAGAGAGGGCGAGAGAAAGAGAGAGACAGAGACAGAGACAGAAGAAGAAATAGTCTTTGACTCAATTTTGCAGCTGAATGAAGCTAAAATGTAATGAAGCTGAAATGACTTGAAATACCAAGTTGATATTAGTGGCTGTGACCTGCTATTTCCAGGTTTCCCAACTTGGGCTTTAAACAGCAAATGCTCGTGTATAAGCTCCAGTGGTGGGACAGGAACGGCTGTGGCTGTTCCACAAGGCCTTCGGACAGGAGAACAAAACTTGCATTATCTTTGTAGGTCAGGACAAGCATTTTTCTTGTCCTCTTTCCTGCTGAGGAAATCTGCCTTTTGTCTATGATAAAAGAGAGAATGCACAATTGCAAGGGATTAAAATAATAACACTTCAAATGTACTCAGTGCTTTGTAGTTTATAATAAATACACCAATGTACTCACAAACTCATACAACATTGTCCAGAATGTGAAGGGAAAATACCTTGGATACATTTAACAAAAGAGGCGAAAGACCCATGTAACAAAAACTATAAGACACTCTCTTAATGCAAGGCATTACGAGGAGAGATATTCCATGTACATGAATGGAGAAAATTAATATAGTCAAAATGTCCATTGTACCAAAAGCAATACATAGATCAAATGCAATTCCTATTACAGCTGCAACAGCTTGCTTAAATAGGGGTCACACCTGAAAGTGCTCTGGGTTCCAGGGTTACTCCTGGAAGAGCTCAGCCTGGCACAGGTTGACAGTGCTCAGGGACATTTGGTCTCACTGTAACAGGGGACTGCGAGGGCCACAAATGGAAGTTCTGGGGGCACCAGCAGCTCTTGGCAGGGCATGAAGAACTCAGGATGAACTCAGAGCTTTGCTGCATGTAGGGCACGTGCTCTACCACCTGAACCATCTCCCTGGCCCTGCCAATGACACTTTTAAGGAAACAGAACCAAAAAATCACTGCCATTTAAATGGAGTCATGAAAGGTCTCAAATAGCTCTCACAAGCTTCAATATGGAAGAAAACACAGGGTCAAAATGTTTCCCAACTTAAAATCACAATACAAAGCAACATTAATTGCCATGGTATGATATGGGAATAAAAATTAGCACAGAGCAATGGGAAAGTTCAGAAATAAACCCATATTTATTCATATATAATTTGTGACAGAGGATCCAAACCACAGAGTGGTAAAGGAAGACTCTTCAACAAATGTTGGAAATGTTGAACAACCACATGCAAATTAATCTCTCTAACCCCATATACAACAGTAAATTAAAAATGCATTGAAATGGAATACAAGACCCCCAAACCAGAGAGTACCTAGATAATAAACAAAGGCAAACATAAATAAAGGTAAACAGAGATATTTTGAGGACTAAACCCCAAAGCAAGGAAATGACATTAAACAAATAAGACTATATTAAAATGAAAAGTAGGCTGGAGCGATAGCCCAGTGGTTAGGGCATTTGCCTTGCACGCGGCCAGCTAATGCCGGCCTGGGTTCGATCCCCAGCATCCCATATGGTCCCCGAGCACCGCCAGGAGTAATTCCTGAGTGCAGAGCCAGGAGTAGCCCCTGAGCATTGCCGGGTGTGACCCAAAAAGCAAAAAAAAAAAAAAATAAAAAAATAAATAAAATGAAAAGCTTTTGTAAGACCTGAGGCAGAGATTGCTCAATGGGATTCAGCAAATGCTTTACATATTCAAGGCCTGACTTTGACCCCAGCACCTCACAGTCCCTGAGGAATGCCAGGAGCAACACCCTAGCACCTCAGAAGTAGATGCTGAGTACTAACAGGTGTGGTTCCAAAATAAACATTAAAAACACCTTTGTACAACAAAAGAAAATATAAACAGAATGTAAAGACCACAGTGGAACAGGAGAAGGTAACTGTACTCTGACAGCTGTTAAGGGCCAATGCCCAAAGTTCACAAACATATTCACACTAGCATAGACATAAAAACAAGCAAACAACCCACCAAACACAGGCAGAAGACCTCACTGAATACATCTGCCAAGAGGACATGTAGTGGCTGAGGAGCACGAGGAAAATGCATTCATCCTCACTGATCCTAGGGAAATGCAAATAGGTCTATAGTGAGATACCAACTCCTAGCCCTGAAAGAGCTACCAAAAGCAATAGTGACAAGTGTTGGTGAGGGTATAGGAGAAGGAGCTCCCATACACTGCTGGTAGAACTGTAGATCGTGCTTTTTATAAAATGCTACGGAGCTTCCTTAAAAAAGCTAAAGATGGGGTCAGTGCTTCTGCACATGCTTTGCATATGGGAGGTTCTGGGTTTCTGTCCCTCCAGCACTACAAGGATAGCCCTGGTGGTCCTGAAACACTTTTGGAAGTATCTCTCCTCCCCCAAAATAAATCAAAGATAAAGCTACTATATGATCTAGCAAGCAAGTCGACTTTTGGGTAACTGTCCAAAGAGCATGAAACTATTAACTCAGAAGGTTGTATCCACCCCAGAGTTTGCTGCAGCTCTGTTTACAAGAGTTGCCATAAGCAAGCAGCTGACATACCCAGTGCAGATGATGGGTGCAAGAAGATATCGTGAATTCAGACTACAAAATTCGTGAACTCAGCGACTTAAAAAAAGGGAATGTTTTCCATTTGCAGCAAAATGGAAGTCACTTAAGGGGAATATGCAAAACAAAAAGTACCTGAGGGTAAAAAGACAGGAATTGGATGATTTCACCTGTGTGTGCAATAGGCTAATACAATCGAGATGGACCAAACACAGTAAAGGCAGAGTAGCAACACTGATAGTAGATCAAGGTTATCTGAGGCTAAGCGGGTGTGGGGAAGGTTAGAGAAAAAACAAAGGAGAAATACTGACAGACGAGGAAGGTGGTCCCGAGTTGAGGCAGGACGCATACACCCCAGATGTGCCCTGCCCACCCCAGTGTTACAGCACTGACACAGTGCACGGGGTCATGGCATTGCTACAAGCAGTTACAACCAGGAAGCCAGAATTCTAGTAAAGGCAGATTTCAGAGCCACGGAGGGGTTAAAGAGCTGGAAGTGGGAGAGTGGCTAGCCACGTCTGAAAAGAGAAAGAAAGAAAACAAAACCAAAGTAAGTTCTTTTTTTCTGTCTGAATCTCCAAGTTTTCTAGAGCTGATTTATAGTGTTGAGCGCCCACCCCAGAACTGAGCACCCTCTGCTCTTCCTAAGAAACCCTGCACCCCACTGAAACTGGGAGGAGGAGGAAGAGAAGGAGGAGGAGCAGAGGGAAGAGGAGAAAGAAAAGGCAGCTTCTTCCTTTATCTTTTGAAAGTAAAAGATCTTTGCCCTTGGAAACACAAACTGATTTGTTTTGCAAAAAGCACTTTCCACGGTTCAGAAGTGTAGTTGCTAAAACAGGGGTGGGGCACTCCAGGTGCCGCCCTGCAGAGGCCTCATGCTCGCTCTGCTCGGAGTTTGTGTGGCAGATTCTTAAGGGACTTGGAGTCGATTTTGTATGTGACTGATTGTGCCTGAAGTGGCTACAGATGAGGTGCTAATTATTCCCATAATAATCTCCCTGGCTTGAAAAAGATTTACATGATTTTTAGATTTTATTAAACCCTATCAAAAACAGTGGGGAGGGGGGAAAATGACATTCCTTTCAGACTGTAGCCTAGAGTAAAGATCATGTCACCAGATTCTTTGTCTCAGTCTAATATGACAAAAGCAAACGAATGGGCTGGGGCTGGCTGGACACAGCCACTAGCTCTGCAAGTGTAGGTATGTATAAGATCAATCCCTGGTGCTGCTCCCGCGGTGGACACAGCCCAGTCGCAGCTCTCTGATTCGGATCCCTGGTGCCCCAAGACTGTGTTTTCCAGGGCATGAGAATGTCTGTGGGATGGCTGTGGCCAGAAAGCCATTCAGGTGCTCATGAGGGAGCACTGCTCTACGGTGGCTCTCAGAGAGGAGCTGCGGGTTTAACCAGAATGAGCTTAAATACCGGAAAGTAAGAGGTGCCACCATTCAAGGGTGTGCAGACTGGGCCAATGCAGCACCTGCAACACAGGGGCAGGACGGATGCAGAACAAGAGTTACATTCTTAATATGAGATTAGCAAATTTAAAAAGGATCAGGAAGGCGCAGAAACCATTGCTGTCTCTGATGCATTCTAGTTAATGGAAAAAGGTGGAACAGAAATCCACACATAAGACCTGTTTAACACCGTATATTTCTTTTTTAAATTTTTCAAATTTTTAAAAGTATTTTATTATACCACTGTGAGATATACAATTACAAAGATATACAATTAAAAAGTGCATACCTGGGTTTTGGTCATACAGTGTTCCAGCACCCGTCCCTCCAACAGTGCCCATCTCCCACCACCAATGTCCTCGGTTCCCCCCCCTCCCCCAGCCCTCCTCCATGGCAGGTTCTTTATTTCTTTCCCTTTCTCTGTCTTTCTCTTTTCCTTCCCTTCCAGACTATGGATTACAGAACATACATTAAAGGGTTGTCATGTGTATCATTTTGCCTCTATTTAATGCTCAGTTCTAGGTTGGTATTAGTACCCTCGACAATTGTTAGCACACTGTTCCATTTTCTGTCTTACCTAGCCTCTGACTCCCACACGTTTGTGAAAATTTCCACCTTTGACAAGACCTCCTGTTACAAGGTCATGTTTCACTTGACCTTCAATATTGATATCATAATATGTACATATATTTTATGTCATGCAAATAAATGCAGTCATTCTGTATCTGTCTCTCTCCTTCTGGCTAATTTCACTCAACATAATCTTCTCCATGTCCATCCATTTATAGGCAAATTTTATAACTTCATTCTTCCTAACAGCTGCATAGTATTCCATTGTGCAGATGTACCAAAGCGTCTTTATCCAGTCATCAATTCTAGGGCACTCTGGTTGTTTCCAGATTCTGGCTCTTGTGAATAATGATGCTATGAACATAAAAGTAGGGATGGTGTTTTTCTGCTGTATATTTTTGGCTTCCCAGAGTATATTTCCAGGAGTGGTATGGCTGGGTCAAATGGGAGTTCAATTTCTAGTCTTCGGAGGAATGTCCATATTGTTTTCCAGAAAGGCTGTACCAGCCGGCATTCCCACCAACAATGGATGAGTGTCTCCCTTTTCCCCACATCCACGCCAGCACTGGTTGTTCTTGCTCTTTTTAAATATGTGCCAGTCTCTGTGGTGTAAAGTGATATTCCATTGTTGTTTTGATTTGCATCTCTCTGGTGATTAGTGATGATGAGCATTTTTTCATATTTTTTTTGGCCATTCGAATTTCTTCCTTGTTGTAGTTTCTGTTCATTTCTTCTCCCCATTTTTTGATGGGGTTGAAGAGAGAGAAAGGAAAGAAATAAAAACCTGCCATGGAGGCAGGCTGGGGGAGGGGGAGGAAACTGGGTAGTTGGTGGTGGGAGATGGGCACTGGTGGAGGGATGGGTGCTGGAACACTGTATGACCAAAACCCAAATATGAACTTTTTAATTGCATATCTTTGTAATTGTATATCTCACAGTGGTATAATAAAATACTTAAAAAAAAAAAAAAAACTCCTGGAAACAAGACACATATAGTAGAGTGGCAGGATACAAAATCAACACCCAAAAGTCGGTGGCTTTCCTATATACAAATAACGAAAGAGAAGAAAGGAATATTATGGAAACGATTCCATTCACAATTGTGCCACAGAAAATCAAATACCTAGGAATCAACTTAACCAAGTGTGTAAAGTACCTGTACAAAGAAAACTACAAGACACTGCTCCAAGAGATAAAAGAGGACACAAGGAAATGGAAACACGTTCCCTGTTCATGGATGGGGGAGAATCAACATTGTCAAAATGGTAATACTCCCTAGAGCTCTGTACAGATTCAATGCAGTCCCTAGAAGGATACCCATGACATTCTTCAAAGAAATTGACTAAACACTCCTGAAATTTGTATGGAACAATAAAACCCCAAGGATAGCTAAAACAATCCTCGGGAAAAAAAGAAGATGGGAGGCATCACCTTTCCCAACTTTAAACTGTACTACAAGGCAGTAGTAATTAAAACAGCATGGTATTGGAATAAAAACAGACCTGGGGACCTATGGAATAGAATTGAGTATCCTGACACCCAACCTCAAACACATGATCATTTAATCTTTGATAAAGGTGCAAAGAGTCCAAAATGGAGTAAGGGAAAGCCTCTTCAACAAGTGGTGTTGGGAAAACTGGGCAGCGACATGTAAAAAAATGAATTTGGACCTGTGTCTAACACCATGCACAAAAATCAGATCAAAATGGATTAAAGATCTCAATATCAGACTTGAATCCATAAAGTACATTGAAGAAAATATAGGAAAAACCCTCCACAACATTGAAGCTAATGGCATCTTCAAAGGTGAAACATCACTAACAAAGCAACTAGAAGAAAAGATAAACATATGGGACTACATGAAACTAAAAAGCTTCCGAACCTCAAAAGAAACAGTGACTAAGATGAGTCCACAGAATGGGAAAGAATATTCACCAAATACCCATCTGATAAGGGGTTAATATCCAGGATATAACACCGAATATTTTACATATTTGAAATATATGCTTAACTCGTGTAAAGATTAAAAGAAGAATAGTGAAAAGTCAAGTATATAATAATCCAGTGATTTTGACAAATGGTAAGAAAAGTTTTGAATAAGGCCACAGCTTCCAAAAACATAGAAGCTGGCTGCAGCAAGAAGCAATATGGTGCTGTTGGAACATTGTAGACATGAAATGCTATCATGAACAGTATTATAAATCACAGAGCTTCAAATAAAAATTAAATTAAAATTAAAATATAAGGAAGAAATATTAGAACTGATGAGTCAGAGAAACACACATGGGCTAAGAAGGTTGGCTGGCAAGTGGCTGAGCTGAGTTTAATTCCTGAAACTACCTGGTGCCATAAGCATTACTAGCAGGTAATCCCTGGTGCTGCAGGGTCAGAGCACCATATCCTTGGACTCTGTCCTTAAACCGCCTGCCCATTTGGCCAAGAATTGCTAGGAAAGGCCTCTGGACAAAGCAGCAGCAGCAGCAGAGCTATGAATGGGAGAAAGAGACATGTGTAAAATATGGCTCTGCTGTTGCAGAGAGATGCATGTAAACTATGGATCTGTTAGTTCAGAGTGATGGTGAAAGGAGGTGAGAGAATCTGAAATAACTCACTAAGCTGCTGTTTTAAACATAAGAAAGGAAAGACTCTGTCTTAGTGGCCCAACTCCTACCAACATACTGGGCTGACTTTAGATGCGCCACAGTCCTAGAATCTAGGAGTTGCAAAAGGTCTTTAATTGCATCTCCTTGGGACTCTTGGGACTGGGACTCTTGGAACTTAAACTCAGTTCTTTCAACCTCTTCCTCAGTATTCTTTTGCATGTTGATGCTGATGTCTTTGGGTGACCTTAATGTTTTTTATTCAAACGTGGTATATAGTAGAACTGGGTGATTTAGAAGCTGGGCAGATAAGATGGTTAGCATCTAAGATGGAGAAACTGATCCACTGCTCAACTCCTCAAAGAAATCTAAATATGCAAAAAAACTCCAGTTTATTGACTGTTACAAACCTGTCAGTCTGGCATCAGGGGAGAGGGGAGTTTGCAGAGTTTCTAGTGCTGAATTCAGTCCTGTCATAGCCTCAAATGCCTCTATTCGGTCATCACCGTCTGCAGATCTAGAACACAGCTTATCATACTGACCAATTCTTAAATCTTCTGAACATTCCAATCTGAGCTCTCCCTTAGAGTCAAAAGTGTTTTACCATCTAGCAGCATTCAAACAGAACCCAGAACAGGAGGTATCAAGTCCTAACATTTATTATGAATCTACATTTTCAAGTCAATGGCTGGGCATTTGCAGACATAAAAAGCCTTCAATGTTTATTGATTGACTGATTCCCTTAAACAATTCAATCTCTCTGTTTGGCGTGATATATATAACACAATTTCATTTTTTAAAAACTCCACAGCTCTTTCAAGCTTTTAATCTACGTGAAATGCCGCCTTTCTCAGAAAGCCAGACACAGATCAGAGACACATTCGAAACAAGCTCATAGAGCCATTATGTTAACAAAGTGGGCACAAATGCCGACGTATTTAGAGCTCAAACCTTTAGAGCAGAATTTTCAGTGATCGGGCATTATCTACAGAATGACTGAAATCTCCTGCAATTGGCCTAGCCCCTCTGGCTGAGGGCAGACTACATCTATTTTCGGTGAGGTAACAGTGATAAGAATGAGAGGAGGTGAAGGCCAGGGTGCAGACTCCAGTCTGCCAACCCTGCCAACAGCAGCCTGAATATTCCATTGAGTCATTTTCCTCATGCCGGCTCTGCCGTTCAAACACTGTAATTATTTCATATATTTTTACCTAGTTATTATCTTACTCACCACAGGCACCTGTAATTTTTCTGTATTTTTTTTTACTGCTCATTTACTTATTCTTAATTCAGCTAATAATGGTTCCATGTTTTAAAATTATCATGGGGAAAGTAAGTGAAAACCTCCCAGGATGTAGAAGCAGCAGATTCATTACAGCCTACAACAGGGAATAAAATATTATGTATACTTTTTGCAGTAAGTACATGCTAATTATGCAGCTATTTATAAAACACTTATCAACATTCAAACTGATACTCTTCAATGTTGTTGTTTTTAAAAACCCTGCTTTGCATACAAGATCTCTGCCTGCAGCAGAAAACAAACTTTGGGGGGTCACTTGCCCTCTGACTACACTAAGTCTTTTATATTCTTTACGTTAGGCCGATTCCTCTCATGATTAATTAATAGTATTAGCAATATTTATATGGGCCTTTAAGTTTTATAATGTACTTTCACACACATCACCTCATTTGAGCTTCATAAGAGGCCAGTGAGGTGGGTAGGGCAGGTTTAATTAACCCTATTATTCAGAAGAGGGTCAGGAAGGTGAAGGATGACCGCTGAGCAATCTGGCGTCCTAAGATATAGGTCCCAAGCACAGGACTGGTGGCAGAACTCTAACTTTTTCCACTGTTTATTTCCCCACTACGTGCCCCTGCGTAAAAATAGGGAATGTATCACCACCCTGAGCATCAGAGCTGTTCCTTCCTGAAGGCAGTAGGTGCTTGGAAATGCAAGTTCTGGAATCAACCCACTGGATTCATAGCCTGACTTCCCACAGATGAGTTATAAGATTCATGTCCAATTAACTGGCCATGCTGAGCCTCGGTTTTTCTCATGAGCAAGCTTCGTAAAATCATGGTTAAGGCTAAGAGGAGACAATATTGGCAAACCATGCAGAACAGTGTCTGAGATATAGTATAAGTAGACTGATCATTATAACTAGAACACCTCTATTATAGTCCTTTGTGAGCCATTTCACACCTTTTAAATAGATTTTTTTTTTGTAATTTCTCCTAAGGCTTAACATTTCTGCTCCTACCGGCATAGGCTGTCCTGGGCTTGTATGCACCAAATAACTCTGAGCTTTCAGGCAAGCTTTTGGCACTGACATTTTCTTAAGATGCCTCCCATTTTCATCTAGCTCAGAATATTTCCCCTGTTGGCTTACCCTTTGTTTACAGCCCTCTGAATTCTACTTTCCAGCCCCGGGTTCTGTATTGTGAAATGTTGTTTCCTGTATGCCCTTTGTATATTCTTATGTTAGAGCAAAGGCCTTTTGCAGAGAGACAGTTAAGGCTATGCATTTGTGATATAGGAGTTAATTAAGTCTGAAATATTTACTCTTGGGCATCCGTTCTATTTCCTAACTTAAAACTTCAATTTCCCTTAGATTAATTCTAGTTTCTTAGACCCCAAAAGAAGGATCCCATCGTGGGACTTGGATGGACCCAGGGCAAGCCACGAGTAAGCTACTACCCTGGCCTCGACATGGGGCAGACTAAGTATCTTAAGCAGGATAACAAGCTAAGAGCAAGGTCATGGAGCAAACTCTGTCCTGACCCAAAGATAAAAACCTGATTTCAGACCAGTCTGGGGTTAAGGATAAAATTAATCTGATTAACCTGGCCTGAGGACTATAGTCTGGAATATATAGAGGAGATGTCCCCAGCGAAAGCCACCCTTTATGAATGTATGTATCTCTTATTGTGTTTATATGAAATTACTAGAAATATTACTGAGATGATTGTTTACCAGCTAAGGAAAGGAGAAAACAACATTCCAGGATTCTGCCTCTGTCCAGGGCAGGTCTAGTGCCCCAGGGTAGGATTCTATTGGGGGGGAGGTCCCCAGTAGACAGCTCCTGGAAGCAGGGACATTTACACCTTCTCATTGGATCATGGTCCATTCACCTTCTGCATCTCCTAACCCTCAACCTTTGGGAGCATAAAATTCACAGACTTGACTTGAATAAAGTGCTAGGGCCTCAAACTATGAAGCAGTCTGTGGTCTTGTTCCTTTATCCATAAGTGGAGGGGTGGTGCGGGGAATGGTTCTTGGCCCCGAATGTACCAAGGGACCCTGAAAAACCCGAATATCTGTGGGGGACCCCACTGAGCACCAACCCCCCCAACTAATGTTTAGAATTATCTCCATTTTTTAGGAGCCACTAGCTCTTGGTTCCTTTTTATTTCTTTTTAGTCTAAAGGCTTATGGTCATAGCTGAGTAGTTAAGGCAGCACAATGGGTTCAAATCTTACTCCAACACTTATTGCTGTAGAACTTGGAGCAAAACCTTACTGCCCAGTGTCATTCCTTATAAAAAGAATACAGAAATGATAGTCTTAAAAATGCAAAGAACTTACTTCGTAGAAAACATCTACATGTATATATATATATATATATATATATGCATATATATGTATATCAGAATATTTTCCCAGGGAGCACAACATATTTATAATCACAAAACCAAGACTTCCTTATCAGAAATAAAGTCTCAAATTGCATATCTGCAGATGTAAATGGCTCTGATAGTGACATATGTATTACCTTCATTCTGGAACTACATGGTGGATGATGGGGGGGTGATGACTAGAATAGGAAAATTTAGCTACATTAAAATTTAAGTCAACAACGTTCCTTAGAAACCCAAAGAATGATCCTAAAACCTTAGCTTCATCTAAAGAATAAGAAACTGATTTTCTTGCTTGTGAGAGATTTTCAAATTTTCAAACAAGAAAATCAAGCTTTCATGTTTCTTCTCGAAGGAAACTATGGGCCAAACCCTCCATGATATTAAAGTTAAAAGCATTTAAAGATGTAACACCACCGACCAAGCAAATAGAAGCAAAGATAAACAACTGAAACTACATTAAATTAAGAAGCTTCTACACGTCTTCAAAACAGTGATCAAAGTACAAAGACAGCTCACAGATTAGGGAAAAAATTGTCAAATGCATGTCTAATAAGGGGTTAATCACTGTCACTGTCTTCCCGTTCATCATCGATTTGCTCGAGCGGGCGCCAGTAACATCTCCATATGTCCTATCTCATGGTAGTAGAGCCCAAGGGCATCTGCTTGCTCCAGGAACATAAAGAGCCTCAAACCATTCCAGAATGAGGTCTATAATTGTTACTGGTATTTGGCATATATATCAAATACAACACGGGTAGCTTGCCAGGCTCTGCCGTGCAGGTAGCATACTCTTGTAGTCATCTCTAAGTCCAGCATTTATTGATGAACCGCGTGGCCGCTTGCGCGCAAGCCGGGCTGTGATAGGCTGGTCTGCTGAGTGGAGATAATATCCAAGGTATATAAGGCACTGGTAGAACTTTACAAAAAAAAAAAAAACCATACAACCCAATTAGAAAAATGGGGAGAAGAAATGAACAGAAACTCTTCAAAGAAGAAATACAAACAGCCATATGAAAAATGCTCTACACCGCTAATCATCAGGGAGATGCAAATCAAAACAACAATGAGATATCATCTCACACCACAGAGACTGGCACACATCCAAAGACCAAGAACAACAGTGCTGGTGTGGATGCGGGAGGAAAGGGACTCTCCTTCATTGTTAGTGGGAGTGCTGAATGATCCAGCCTTTTTGGAAAACAATATGGACATTCCTCCAAAAACTAGAAATTGAGTTCCCATTTGACCCAGCAGTACCACTTCTGGGAATATACCCTGGGGGCTCAACGACATAGCAGAAACACCATCTGCAATTCTATGTTTATTGCAGCACTATTCACAGTAGTCCGAATCTGGAAACAACTTGAGTGCCCAAGAACTGACGTCTGGATAAAGAAACTATGGTACATCTACACAACAGAATAGTAGATAGGTGTTAGGACAAATGAAGTCATGAAATTTGCTTACATGGATGGACATGGATAGTATCTTGCTGTGTGAAATTAGTCACTCATTTCCGTTTCAATGAAAGGAGAGGGACAGACATGGAAGGACTGCACTCATTTGTGGTATGTAAAAAGACATAATATGAACCAATACCTAGGACAGTAGAAGCAAGGACAGGGGGATTTGTTCATGGTTGGATGCCTACTTCAAGTGCTTGGGGAAAAAGGCAGCTGGGATATGGAAGGAACCACTATGACAAAGGTACTTGTAACGCATCACTCTGGAGAGAACTGAGTGCTGAAAGCAGGTAAAGGAACAAACGTGATGACTTCTTAATGTCTATATTGCAAACCATAATGCCCAAGGGGGAGAGGGAGAGGAAGAGAAGACAAGTTCCCGCCATAGAGACAGGCTGGGTGGGGGACAGCAGGAGGGAGAAAGGAGACGTTGTGGAGGGATGGGTGTTGGAGCATTTATGACTGAAACCCTGTCATGAACAGACTTGTAACTGTGTACCTCATGGTGATTCAATGAAAATAAAAGAAGCTTATCCTAGAGAATCCAAATCAACTTTTTATCACCTCAGGTTAACTTCACTAGAAATAAATAATGAAGGGTTTGCCTCTTTAGTAAGGAAAGCAGGTGAATTTACTTTGTTTCTGTGTGTATAAAGATTATAAAATCTCATAAAGTTTAGCTTTAGCAGGTGAATTTACTTTGTTTCTGTGTGTATAAAGATTATAAAATCTCATAAAGTTTAGCTTTAGCTAAATTTTAGTTTAGCTAATCTCATAAAGATTAGCCAAATCTGTCATCCAACAATGCCCTATATCTTAAAGACCCTAAACAGTCTTATTCTATACCTGCCTGAATGCATCTTTGCAGCCAGCAGATATTTGTTATCTATTTTATTCTTTGCTACTATATTATTTTTTCCTACGTGCATTTTTGCAAACCCTTGGCATTCCCATACCTAAACTCTCTCACCTCAAGACCTCTCCCATCCTTGGGGTTTATTGTTAATGGGGAACATTTTCCACAGTGAATGACCATGTGCCTGCATGGCAGAGCCTGGCAAGCTGTCCGATGCGTGTTCGATATGCCAAATCCAGTAACAGAAATGTTTATTTTCCTGACCCCGAAAGAGCCCTTAATACGGCAGCAGTAAGAAAGGCAAACAAGCAGTGCCTGATAAAATTTCATGGCCGTCCTAGACTGCCAAAACGAAGAAGGACTATCAACCAGATGCCATTGGGCTACATTGGCACGTGATAGGGTCCAATGGAAATGTTACTGGCGCCCGCTCGAGCAAATCGATGAATAAAGGGATTCAAGTGATCAAGTGATAAAGTTTAGCTAAAATAGTGGAAATTTCATATTCTATTTTTTAGCTCAAGTATATAATAGGTTTATCTCCTTGCCAAAGGCATGCAATTTGTGTTAAATACACAGTAAAAACAAATAATAAGAACATTAGGAGAAAACATTTGACCAAGATTATCACTGTATCTAAATTTTTACAAATTTAAGTATAAGAAATTTATCACTATGGTTATTTCTCTCCTAAGTAGTAAACTTGCATTTGTTGACAGAACATGCGATCAGCAGAGCAAGCTCTGAGATTAGTTTAAATGTTAACAATATTATCAGAGACTCCTTTTTTTTCCTTGATTCTCCATGTATCTTACTTTTGTCATTGGGCTCATACCCCTAAGAGCTACAGGAAGACTGATACCAGTAACTGGGACTATAGGCTTTCTATTCCCCTTAAAAAGAAGAGAGAAGAAAGCATTTTACCTAGAAGCCTTGGGAAATTTCTCTTTGAATCTTATTAGCCCACTCTAACTTGAGCCCACATTTGAGAATCAATCATGATTAAGGGCAGTCAGCTGCTCTGAATAGCTAGACTGGTCAACGGAAATGTACTGAGGCTGAGAGTTATAACAATGCCTCAGCAAATAGAATGACATCAGTGTTACATGGAGTGTCTCCAAATGTCTAGTCTGGGCAAAATCTTAGGTGGTAATTTGGCTTCCATGTGTCTTGAGCCCTCTGACATGTAAAATAAAATAAATACAACAACATTTCTTTTTTGCCTCCCATGTCTAGATTGGTGTTGGAAAGATAAAGTAACTGCAAAGGTGCGATGCATCATAGATAGTTGTTCAATTTTTGTTTTGTTTTGTCTTGGGGCACCACACCCAGTATGCTCAGGACTTACTCCTGACTGCACATAGGAATTACTCATGGTGGTGCTTGGGGGCCCATCTGGAATGCCAGGGATTGAACCCAGGTTGCCTTGTGCAAGGCAAGGGACCTACCAGCTCTACTCTTGCTCCAGTTGTTCAAGTTTGTTTGTTTGTTTTATTTATTTTATTTACCTTTTTTTTTTGGGGTCACATTCGGCAATGCTCAGGGGTTTCTCCTGGCTCTGCACTCAGGGAATTACTCCCTGGCGGTACTTGAGGGACCATATGGGATGCCAGGGATCGAACCCGGGCCGGCATGGATTGGCTGCGTGCAAGGCAAACGCCCTACCCGCTGGGCTATTGCTCCGGCCCCTAGTTGTTCAAGTTTAAATCAAATTTAAAATCTAAATTTAATTCAGTTGTGATAAGTCAAAGGCCTCCCTGTAATTGTAAAATCAAAATTACGGAAGTTTATTTATTTGTGTTGTGTGTGTGTGTGTGTGAAGCAAGGTAGATTTATTCAAAGTTATTTAGAACGATAGGAGGGAGACAATAGGGGAAGCGTCTGCTCGAGAGAGAACACAGATTTTCCAGCATGGACATAGGCAGGCAGAGAAGCAGCGACAAGTGAGCAAAACATGCATTCAAGGGACAGCATGGGCTTGGGGAGGAACTCAGACAGGGAAACGTTTAGTCGTTAACGAATTAAGATGATAGCAGATCATTTTGGTAACTTCAAATTGCCAAAATGTTTCACTTTTCCTTTAGAAAATTAATGTAAGAAATCATGCAATGTACACAAGGTTTTAGCTTGTAGGATGCCAATTTATCCCATTAAAATATGAAAACATCTATGCAATGAAAAGAATTTAAGAGAAATGATCTATCTACCATATGCTTTTATGAGCCAACAAAAATAGCTGCTATTCCTCATTTATCCTCTTTACCTGTTGCCCCAAGTTGTATGACACATTATAAGTATTTAATAAATGACAAATTATCTCGGGGAAGATGCAGTTTTATTTATAAATATTAGTTTGTAAAGAAACTAGTATATACCATTAAATAAAAATAACTTACCACAAAAATATATAATCTCACTTATATAAAATCACACTATATATTCTGTAAAATTTCTAGAAGTTTTTCCATAAAACTGGTGAAATACCAGGTGAATTTGGTCTCTCCATCTCCCATCAATTGAAATTTTTAGCAATGAAATTGTTTAATTTTTAAGGATGATAAAGTTATCTCTATGGAGGGGCCAGAGAGACAGCACGGCAGGTGGGGTGCTTTCCCTGCATGAGGCCACCCCAGGTTCAATCCTTAGTAGCCCATAAGGTCCTCAAGTCCCTCCAGGAGAGTGATTCCTGAGCTCAAAGCCCAGAGCACTTCTGGATATGGCCCCAAAACAAAACAAAACAAATTTTTCACTTCACTTGATCACTTGACATCCCGCTTACTTATCGATTTGCTCGAGCGGGCGCCAGTAACATTTCCATTTGACCCTATCACGTGCCAGTGTAGCCCAATGGCATCTGGCACAAAACAAAACAAATTTTTAAAAAAAAGGAAAGAAAAGGTGTGGAAAACCATTTAGTGTTAGAGAATGATATCTACAAAGTATTGTTTAGTGACAAAGAATACAGAATTATTTATGGTATGAATCCATCCTTAGAGTCAATACTATGGATCACAATGTATAGAAAAAGGACACATTCCAAAACGTTCACACTGGTTAATACCTGGTAGGGTTATAGGTGATTTTAATTTTCTTTTTAAATACTAATGGAAAACTGAAGTGAGTTTTTAGTTCAGATTTTTAAAAGATTAAAGAAACTAGAGATGAAAAGTATAGAAATTGAACAAATACAATTTTTCAAACTCATTATAAAGCACTTGTATTCATCAGGTCAAATCATGTTCCAAGCGTACTTAATGAATAGGGTCTTATTAGCACATAAAAGGCCTGAAAAATTCATTCTAAACAGAGTTCTGCCGTCTTCCTCTGTGCTCACAGTAAAACTGGAGGAGACACTATGTGGATTAAGGACAGAAGTAGGTGTCAGGGACTTGGGCTCATCTTTTCTGAACAAGTAATTACCTTTCTCTGAACAAATCATAATGTTTCATTATCCAAGTTTATTGATTTGGAGCGTGGTGAAATACTGACTGCTTCTCAGGGCTGCTATGGAAAGTCACAGATAGGAAGTACTTTTAAAGTGCTTAACCAAAGTAACTCTCCTTAACCTGAGTGCTTGCCTCAACATGGTGAAGTGTCTCACGATGCCCATATCCCATGTCAACAACATGGGGGTTAATCCACTTGCTCCACTTTCTATTAGAGCACCCTGCGGCTGTTCTGCCTGGCATAATAGTTTACTGGCTGGTTCCTAAAGACTTACCCTTTATTTTTCCATTTTTCTCTGTGTTCCTGTTGTCCGGGCTGTCCTGTCACTCAAAAGTGAGTGACCAGGGATGTGGGAATGAGATGAGGGCCCAGGAGGCTGAGAACAGATGCCCCCTAACACTAGGGTCCTTAGGGTCCTTTCTAAGGCTTAGGTTCTGCCAGGAACTCCTTCAATTCTCAGGGTTACCGTTTATTCATCTAATAAACTCTTCTATTGCTTGTCAGTTACGTTTACTTAATTTTTTTTTTTGCTTTTTGGGTCACATCCAGCAATGCTCAGGGGTTACTCCTGGCTCTGCACTCAGGAGTCACTCCTGGCGGTGCTCATGGGACCATATGGGATGCTGGGGATCAAACCCAGGTTGGCTTGCGTGCAAGGCAAACACCCTACCCACTGTACTACTGCTCGCCCCATTTGTCAGTTACATTTTATGTTACTTAGGGCTAAATAAAATCAGTTTATGAGCCCCCTATATAATATTCCTGGCGGGAATAAGGGACTGAAAAATTGAGTCCTCGAGTCCTTGTTCTGACATAGAAACTCAACTATGTAAGATGATCAGGAAGAACTTTTCTTTGCCTACTTGTAGTATAATGAGCTCCTGGCCTCTCAGCGGATGCTTTCTGAGTAATTTCAGAAAAGCAGTTTTTGTTCGAGGCATTTATTTCTAGTAGCCAAGGATTAGACTATGTCCATACAGTAACCACTAATCATATATGGCTATTTATACTAAACACACAAATGAAGTTAAAAATTCAGTTATAATAGTCCATTTCAAGGCCTATGGTTACTAGGCTACTATAAATCTAGAATAAGTCTATCACTGCAAACACTTCACTGGAGACTTCATTTACCTGCTTCTAACTCATTAATCCTCCTTTGGCTGTAGAGAACTGGACTACAGATGTGCAATGCACTGTAAATGTTTTAGTTTCTTAAGTTTTTAAGAAATAAGTTATTGAGATAAAAAGTGGTGTGTCCACAGAGTGACCTTTGGAATCATAAGATCTGGATAAATCTGTTCTCTACACTTGCCTTGAGCAGAGAAGTTGTTACTTTTCAGAGCCTCAGAATTCTCATTTGCAAAATAAAGCTCCTACTAATCCAACAGATTTCTATGTGGATGAAATGCAAGAAAGAGGTCAGGTGTCAACACGGTTTTTATGGTGGCGCCTGACCCAAAGAGGGAGCTAATTCCAGGGATAACAGTGCACTGAGTGCAGGGTCTCAGAGCATCACGTATGAAGGAGGCGGTTGGAAGGCATGAGATGGTCACAATGGTACCCAGATACCAGCCATCCTGGAGACACCCCTGTCTCCTGAGAAGGAGCAGGACAGGACACCACAGGCCTCCCGCAACTCTGGGGCTCCCGCTTCTGTCTGCTCTGCTCCCACAGCACAGTATCCCTAAACCTTGTCAGGGATGAGGGGTTTCCCTCTAGGGACCTTATTTTATAGACAGAGGTCAGTGAAATCATTGCTCTCAACAACTCTGAGAGAAAACAAGAAGGGAAAAAGCCAGAACCCGCATGCACATACAACTACATATTTCTAATTTCTATCTACCCATTTCATGTTTGGGGCTTTGAGCTGTACGGGTGATGCGACTGGGCCATTCTCTCACTCTTCTTTGGTTTGATTTGCCTTGAGCTTATCAACAGGCTCACTGTTGGGGGTGGAAAGTCTGAACCCAATGGCTGTTTTCATTTTTGTTCCAACAAACCTCAAAGGTCTAATAATGATTACCATATATGGATTTGAAAGAGCACAGCAATATCCTGAACGTGTTCATTTAACTCGGGAAAGACTGGATCTGCGCCAGGAAGAATATATGATATATGTAAGTCTCATTAAGCAATCATCACTTGGGAAGATAGTTTCCAGGCAAATAAACACCCAAATCTCATTTTTGCAGTTGGCTGTGAATAACGCATTCAACTGAAATTGCCAATCCTTACACATCCCTGTGACTTTAAAGAGAATTATGGGTGAACAAGAAAATGAGAATCAGGGAAGGAAATTCAAATTCTGAAGAAGGAAAACATGCCAACACCAATTAGATAACTCAGAAAAAAAAGAAGTGTCCTTCACTGTTTAAAACTGCCCCTAAATGCGGCGAAGATGTTTGGGAGTCTACATTTCTGTTGCTTAAAATTTAAAGCAGAACAGGAAAATATGCGGTTTTCCTGGAAAATATCTGTCCTCCTGAGTTGAGGGCGTGACACATAAATGATGCTCTTCCAAACTCCAGTGTATGTTTTCTAAGCTCTGCGCTATCTAGGCCAGATGCCACATACTCACCGGTCAACTCAACAGAGCAGGGAAATGCTGCCCCTTATAGTGTAAGGTCAACTGCCTCGAGAATCTGCCCTGGCAGCTTCTGTGAATTGGTCCAAGTCAGTGTGATCATTGAGAGAGCAGCCGAAGGCTTCATTCCCATATCTAGAGAGGATGTACTAGGAAGACGGTGAAGATCAATGATCTATATTGATCTTTGGGAGAGAACAGTCTGTACCCTAGTCCAGCTGTTGGGAGAAACATGAGAAGACATTGGTCCATCCTATTGTTACTCTGCCTATCTCCAATGCTAGGGAACTAAATCATCCCATACAACCCTCTCATCCTCTCTCATGCAGCCTCCCTGCTGTGTCTGACACCCACAGCACCTTCCCACAGAAACGTGAGCCACATTTGTTTACTGTAGCATTGAGGAAGACGTGTTTGCCAGGGGAGGCAAAACCATGTGAGGAAAGTGGAGTCTAAGTGGGGTGGGGTTGGGGTGGGGGCCGCTCGTGTCCCAGGGTCTGACCAGGGAGCAGAGCACAACTGTGCCTGGGCATGACTTACCTTCAGAGAATGACATTACAAAACAAGCATAGACACACTTTCAGGGGAATAGAACAGTTCACAATGAAAGGATATTGGCCACCAGCGCTGGGCAGAGTTGAGTATTTGGCATAAAAACACAGTGCATCATAACGAAGTCATTTAAGACAGAATCTGTATGGGGGGCAGGTGGAGAAAGAGTAGAAAATTAGGTTCTTAAAAATATTTAGTAAAGCAAAAAGTATTTCTTTGATCTTGACCAATCGTTTTTAGACAATGCTTTCTGGTGGTGGTGTGTATATGAATGAGCGTGTGTGTGTGTGTGTGTGTGTGTGTGTGTGTATGTGTGTGTGTTCACTCTATACAGAATGGCTATGTAGGGGCTAGAGTGATAGTACAGCTGGAAGGGCATTTGCCTTGCACACAGCCAACCTGGGTTCGATCCCTGGCATCCCTTATGATATCCCTTATGATCATTGGAGCACCACCAGAAGTAATTGCTGAGTGAAAAAGTCAGGAGTTACACCTGGCATCATCAGATGTGACCCAAAAGCAAAAAAAAAAAAAAAAAAAAGAGCTGTACATAAAATTGATATTTTAAGATCAAAATCAAATTTATTAGCACAATGGCCCAAAACATAGTATTTCAAAAAGAAACAGGTTTATATAAATGAATCACCTTAGCCACAAGTATAGAAAATATAAAATTAGTTGAAATTACATATAATTAAAGAGCCCACATGGTCAGCACCATAAATTCAAAATTAAGACACTGACATTTCTTTGTTTATACCATTAGTGTTTTGTCAACATACCTTTCCTACCTCTAGTTGTTGTTTTTTTGGTAAAAAAATTCAGGAATGCTCAGGAGTTATTCTGGCACTTTAGGGATTGTGTGTGTGTGTGTGTGTGTGTGTGTGTGTAAAGCACCTTGCTGGCTGGGTTGTGTGACACACTTTTCCAAGAGACAACTGGGAGTTTGGAGAAAGCTTTCCCATGTCACCCCAGCCGCCCTCCATCCTCTGAGGTGCAATCACGAAGGACAGAGATGGTGCCAGACAAAAGTCCATATGACAGAGCGAAGTATACAGAAGGACAGAGGCTTGTCTGAGCTCACAGTTCAGTCACAAGTTCACGTTTCAGCTATAGTCTGAGTGGAGCTCGGACCGGGAATGCCTCCTGAGAGGGCTCCCACAACATCTGCTCTCTGAGATCACATTTTGCTAGGGTAGGGCTGAGCCGGCTTCTTCATGACTTGGGTGCATGTGAGAGGGAACACAGGGAGAGTGAGGATGGATGTGGACACACTGGTGGTGGGTGTGGCGTAGCACACCATATACTGGAAATATTCCTAACAACAGTATTACATATCATGGTACCTGAATAAATGATAAAAATTTTTAATGGTGCGTTTTCTTGTGTTAAACAATGACACATTTTGGGCAGTGGCTAATTGAGTGGGATATTCAATCTGCTACATTAGAAACTAATATGTTTATAAAATGAGAATCTAGAGCATGCGAATAAAACAAAAAATAGATCAGTGACCAAATATATTTAGGAGCTATATAATCCTGATGATGTTAACTTTTGCTTTAGTATATGACAAAGATGATGGAAACGGAATTTGAACTACACTAAGTTCACTCTCATCTTTGAACTTCTTTAATGAGATGCATTCTTCTATGGAACACAGAAAATTAACGTTAATCCTCTGTTCTGAGGCACAAATCAGAAGCATAAGATTTACAAGACACAGCTGAGAAGCTGGAAAGCTAACTCAATGCACTAGAGCGCATACTTTGCATGCAGAAGGTCTGGGTTTAATTCCTAGCACCACATAGGTCCCCCAACACTGCCAGGAGTGACCCTTGGCACCACCAAGCATGACCCCAAACAAAAAAATGTAAAAATTAAGAAAAATTAACTTGGGGATTCTAAAACCATGTCCAAGATGGAAACCAAAGTGAAGAACGATATCAAAACTCTAAGCAGTTCAACTCCCTGTGATTAAACTCATTCACCCTCAACTCTCTGTATTTATGTTAATAAAATGGTTCACTGTGAGCTGGGGTGTGGGTTGAATTCTGTCTTCAAGATATGTTGGAAGTCCTAATCCCAGCACCTCAGAATGTGGCCTTATTTGGAAACTTGGATTTGTCGGATGTAATTAAGATGAGGTCATTGATGTAGGGCCCCATGCAGTGTGACTGACGGGCTTATTAAAAAGGGGAGATTTGAACACAGAGATGCAGAGGAGGAAGTCGTGTGCAGGCAGGAGAATGCCCCAGCAGAATACCCGGAAGCAGAGCCGAGACACATCTGGAAGCAAAGAATGCCAAAACTGCCACCACCACCCCAGCAGCCAGGTCCGAGGCCTGCAGCTGGATCACTCCCAGACTGCAGCAGGCTCCGTTCCTCCCACCATCCTTTCTTCCATCACGGATCTCTAACCTCCACAACCAGGGATGGGATGGGGCATTGCTCTGGCTAAGACGCCCAGTCTGAAATTCTCTAATACAGTATCTAACCTTGGCCCTAGGTCATTAAGCTCTTAGAAAGGTCAAGAATTCACAATGGCAAACTGAACCACTTCACTGCCAGGTGGAGTAAGGTTGTGTCTTTAATGGAAAGAGCTTCAAACCTTTAAAGGGGATTGATATGAACCAGACTGAAGCATCTATAAAGAGTAGCCAGGCTGTTGGACATACCACACAGAGATACTCTGTTTTTCGGGGTTGGGTGGGTGGGGGGATTGGGAAGGAAGGGAGTGTTTTTGTGTACACCCAGCTATGCATAGAGGCTAATCCTATCTCTGTACTCAGGAATCCTTTCTGGTGGTGCTCAGGGCCAAAACTGGGTTGGCTACAAAGCAAATGCTTTCCCCTCTGTACTGGGTCTCCAGTCGTAGGGGAATCACTTCTAACACTAACACGCAAAACCCTCTTCTAAGCATGCTTTGGCCACACAACCTGGAATTGAGTCTTGGTTTGTTGCTGACAGGCAAACCAAGCTGTTCTGTGTTTACCTGTTGCATCAATTAAAGCAGGCTCAAGGCGTATTGTCTCTAGAAAGTGCTCTAAAATTTTTTCAGGCGTTCCTGACATAACAGTATACCTAAGTAAGAAAAAAAAACATCACTTATTTTTTTTGGAAAGTGGTAAAATCAATGAAAAAATTACTTTGTATGCATGTAAGTTTTCATATCCAAGGGAACCATACAGACTTACTTCTTGGTGTACTTTGTCAAAGTCACACAGAAAAAATTATGGAAAAACACAAATGAAGCAGTACCAAAATATTATGCCCCTCGCCCCAACAAAGAACTAAAGTGAACCTGCTAGAGAGTGGTATTGGTAGAGCAGGCCCGGAGCAACTTCAGGCTTTTTTAGGCAAAGGGGGAAGAAAAGGAGCATGAAACCCAGGGCATTTCAGGTCAGGCTGGGATCAGGAGGGGGAAGTGACCAAAGGCTGTGTTTTCCATATATGGGTTACTTGAGGAGAATTTTCAGTCCCGCACTGGATTCCCCTATTTCTGGAATGCTCTGTCTTTCCCAACTGTACACTGGTATGTGCTTTGGAAATGCAGCTAATAATAATACAAGGGAAAAGAAAACAAAATCCCAACCCCCAATGAGCAAATAGACAGAAATGAATCAGCAGGAGAAATCCTGTCACTTACTTCAGTGTCAAATATAAACTATTTGGGGAGAAGGCACCACTATTATTTCAGAAGATTCATTTGTGAGGGCTTTTCAACCAATGGGAGGGTTTCCTCTATAAACCCGAAGGTGGGTTATTTCAAAGTCATACTCAAGATGGTAACAAAACAGCAAATGGAAAGTGGGAGCTAACTAGAGTAAGGGGAATGGGAAGAGAACTGCCCCTATTTCCAATCAACTCAGACTTTTATTTTCCTCCTGGCACTTCAGGCACAATTGCAGGGAAGGAAAACAATGGACAACGAAACCCTCAGAAGCGGGAGCAGAGCTCCGGTCCCAGGAAGCCCTGGTTTTGTTGCTTCCCCCACAGGGTTTCGAGGCCCGTGATGAGAATGTAGAAGTGTGGCAATCCCAAGAGGTGAACCAGATCTTGACCACTTGGATTTCTGCCCTAGGAAGAGAAGAAATACAACACTCTAACGATCCTGTGTCTAAGGAAATACTGTGCGTGATAGAGACTGGCCTAAACGAGGCACCGAGACAAATACAGTCTCCTGGAGCATAAGAGTGAGGGACAAGCACTCAGAGCAAAGGGACGTTGAAAAGTTAAATCTTTGAGAAAACCTAGCTTTGGAGCATGGGAAAGGGGCGGAGAAACAAACCAAATCTCAAAACTATGATTTTCTTCTCAAAGCAAACAAGTAGCCAACAAGGTGTTTCCTCTTGCAGGCAGGGGCCCAAGCCTAAGGAGCAGTATCCTTTGGAAGTGCGTCCCAGATGGTGACGTGGGTGAGGAGCAGTACGGGCACACTATCACGGAACCGAACAGGCAACAGGCACCCAGCATTTGCAGGGTCTCTACACAGGCAGGGAGCATGACCCGCTCACTGCCTTTCCCCCTCCTGGTTCCCTACTCTCTTCACCCTGCAGACTGTAAAGTGCTCAGAGGTTGGAGCCAGAAGACATGAGATGTCTGCCATGAGCAGGCTGGCCTCCTGCATTCCAGGGGTTCTGTGTGTGGACAGCGGTGCTGAAGCAGAGGGTGTTTTGGGGTCTGGAGTCCTGAGCAGAAAGTCTACTGTGCAACCAAAAGTCCCCTCAGGCTTGTTCAATGCTTGCTTTGAAAACAAGATTTTGTAGGTGGTGGTGTTTGGGGGGCAGGGGGGATTCCCAAGCAGTGTCCAGGAGGTTTAGGGGGGCCCGCTCAGTGATTCTCGGCCAACCTGGTGGGAGGGTCAATGTAAGGGCTCGGAGACTCAATGTTTGGGCCTACATTGTCAAGGATTACCAGAGAGGGGTGGGGGTAGAGGCTGGGTCACACCCAGCAGTGCTGTTGTGGACTTCTAGGACTGCATAACTAGGTTTGCATCTTAACTTGATAACTGTTTGTACTAGTGCAAAATAGGTTTGCACTTTAACTGTTGTACTATCTCCTGGCCTCCAAAACAGGATTTTATTTAAACAAAAATATAATGCATAAAAAAATAAAAGCTCTTGGACTGGACACTTGCTGCTAGTAAGCTCTAGATTCCAGCAGCATTTCAGAATGAATCCATCAGTTTACACTTGCTCTCTCGTCCAAGGACGAACTCCAACAAAAAGCCAGCATCCCATACTTGCGGTGTTCTTGGCCTGGACCATTCTCTGCTTGGGAGTCATGTCTAGGCAAAAGCAACAAGGACCTGGGTGGTGAGCCTGGGCCTCTGGCCCTCACAGAGATCTGCCAGCTTCGGCAAGAGCAGACCAGGCCTCTGTCTTTTGCTACCAATGGCCTCCCTCTAGTGGTAAGAGCCCAGGCTGCCTCCCTCCATCCCAGCTCTGCAAAAGCTGTTCAGGTCCTGCCTCCCTGGAAGGTCAGGGGACTCTGACCACCATGATCCTCCTGGGGAGCAGAGAGACAGAGAGGAAACTTGTGGCTAGACAGAGCAGGCTGGAATCTAGCCTCTCTGGGACACGTCCAGCACTACATTTCTTTCTCTTCAGGCGTGGTGTTGCTAAGCTGCTTCATTCCATAAGGGGGCCTGAATACTGCGGCATGACTGCAGGTTACTGCAGGAGGGGCCTGAAGACAGCGGCATGACTGCAGTTACTGCAGGAGGGGCCTGAATACTGCGGCATGACTGCAGGTTACTGCAGGAGGGGCCTGAAGACAGCAGCATGACTGCAGGTTACTGCAGGAGGGGCCTGAAGACAGCGGCATGACTGCAGGTTACTGCAGGAGGGGCCTGAAGACAGCAGCATGACTGCAGGTTACTGCAGGAGGGGCCTGAAGACAGCGGTATGATTGCAGTTACTGCAGTAGGGACCTGAAGACAGCAGCATGACTGCAGGTTACTGCAGGAGGGGCCTGAAGACAGCAGCATGACTGCAGTTTACTGCAGGAGAGGGCCTGAAGACAGCGGTATGACTGCAGTTACTGCAGGAGGGGCCTGAAGACAGCGGCATGACTGCAGGTTACTGCAGGAGGGGCCTGAAGACAGCGGCATGACTGCAGGTTACTGTAGGAGGGGCCTGAAGACAGCGGCATGACTGCAGGTTACTGTAGGAGGGGCCTGAAGACAGCGGTATGACTGCAGGTTACTGCAGGAGGGGCCTGAAGACAGCGGCATGACTGCAGGTTACTGCAGGAGGGGCCTGAAGACAGCGGTATGACTGCAGTTAGTTACTGCAGGAGGGGCCTGAAGACAGCGGCATGACTGCAGGTTACTGCAGGAGGGGCCTGAAGACAGCGGCATGACTTCAGGTTACTGCAGGAGGGCCTGAAGACAGCGGCATGACTGCAGGTTACTGCAGGAGGGGCCTGAAGACAGCGGCATGACTGCAGGTTACTGCAGGAGGGGCCTGAAGACAGCGGCATGACTGCAGGTTACTGCAGGCGGGGCCTGAAGACAGCAGCATGACTGCAGTTACTGCAGGAGGGGCCTGAAGACAGCGGCATGACTGCAGGTTACTGCAGGAGGGCCTGAAGACAGCGGTATGACTGCAGTTAGTTACTGCAGGAGGGGCCTGAAGACAGCGGCATGACTGCAGGTTACTGCAGGAGGGGCCTGAAGACAGCGGCATGACTGCAGGTTACTGCAGGAGAGGCCTGAAGACAGCGGTATGACTGCATTTAGTTACTGCAGGAGGGGCCTGAAGACAGCGGCATGACGGCAGTAGTTACTGCAGGAGGGGCCTGAAGACAGCGGTATGACTGCAGTTACTGCAGGAGGGGCCTGAAGACAGTGGTATGACTGCAATTACTGCAAGAGGGGCCTGAAGACAGCAGTATGACTGCAGTTACTGCAGGAGGGGCTTGAAGATAGCAGCATGACTGCAGGTTACTGCAGGTTACTCTGGCAGTACTTAAAAGGGTTCCATTATCCAAGTGGTGAGATTTGGAGCCTCTGACAGAAAAATCACTTCTGAACACCAAGCTTGGACATGAGGACATTTCTATGTGTACCTGGAAGAAAAGTAGAGGGGCCCGGGGCAAACAGTATGTGCTAAGGAGCAGGGTGGCCAGGGGTCTAAGGCAAAGGTCCCACAGTGAGTGAAAGAGAAAGGGTCGTTTGACACTGTCTTACTAAACCATGTGACCAACAAAACCAAGAAGAGCAGGCAAGAGCAGGGGAAGAAAGGCAGACTGATGGGACACGAGGACGTTGGGTAAGGGCATCGGGCACACTATTGGAGGTGGGGGGCAGTAGCTGTGCGTGAAAACCATAAATGCTACAGAAAACCAGGTGACTAAACTTTGAGAGAGAGAGAGAGAGAGAGAGAGATTCCTATTGAGGTTTGTAAAGGATACCTGTGGGAAGTGGACAGTCTCACTTTGCTGCCCTGACAGGTGCCCTGCAGACCCTGAGAGGGGGCTTATGCTTAACATGCATCTCCAGTGTTATGCACTTCTGTGGTGATAAGAAAAACATAAAATAAAACTGGCTGGGGGCCAGGCGATAGTCCAGTGGGTAGGGCATTTGCCTTGCACGTGGCTAGTCTGTGCTGGCCCGGATTCGATCCCGGCATCCCATATGATCCCCCGAGCACCGCCAGGAGTGCAGAGCCAGGAGAAACCCCTGAGCATTGCTGGGTGAGACCCCAAAATGCAGATAGATAGATAGATAGATAGATAGATAGATAGATAGATAGATAGATAGATAGATAGATAGATAGATAGATAGATAGATAGATAGATAGATAGATAGATAGATAGATAGATAGATAGATAGATAGATAGATAGATAGATAGATAGATAGACAGACAGATAGATAGATAGATAGATCAAACGGGCTGGTCCGAGATGAGGAAATAATGCATAATGGTGCCTGAGGGCTCCATACTGTATCCATCATGAGAAATACTACCTTATTACTCAGGAGTCAATGCCACACTCCTAGCTGAGTGGCACCTACGCTGACTCAGGGAGCTTAGTGATTTAAAATGGGTGTGGAGATCATGGTCCAGAGTTCCTTCAGGGGTTATAGCGAATTGGGAAAGAAAGAAAACAGTATAACCCACATAAAAATGGCAGTGGTTTCTGACTTCATAAAGGAAACAGAACCTTTAACTAGCCCTAACTGAAGGTCTGTCCACAGAGAGTGATTGCTCTATTATCAAAGGTGTCCAGAACATCAGGACAAAATTTACTATACACCTTCGCCACTCCTTAGAATTCTGATCTGGCTCGGGAAACCTCCATAGGGACTGTAGCAGATTGGAGTGTGGCCTTTAACTTTGTGTGGAGCATGATTATTGAATATCTTTATTGACTACCTTAAATCTATAACTCTGAACACACATGTTCTTTCACTTACAGAGAAATTTGAATTGGTCTACAAATAATAAATATAAGAATAAGAATATATAACAGAGTAAGAATATACAACAAAATAAAAATATATAACAGAAATAAGACCCAATCCTAAAATAAATTTAATGCACATGGCTTCTTCTTTTCTATTTCATTTAGTTTAATTTTTTTCTAAATTGATGTCTGGAGGGGCTTCAGAAAGAAAAGATCTTATAATAAACCAAACCTTCTGACCATTCCCTTATGCTATAAATAGGTGAAAGAATGGGGTTCTTGGTCCAATCTTTCAAAGTTTAGGAGAATTATCAAGGCTTACTTTTTCCAGATTTAATTCAACTTTACGGAAGTGTTTGAAATATTAAAGAATGCACATTACTTCTATAAAATGGTCCAGTTATTTTTAAGAACATTAATGAAAATAATTGAGAGAGGCCTCAACCTTCACATAGAAATATTCATCTGTGAACTAGGAGATAACTGTTAAAAACATCTGAGCAAGAACATCTCAAGAATGGATAATCTGGGGAGAGGGAGGAAGTCTGGGACATTGGTGTTGGGAAGGGTGCACTGGTGGAGGGATGGGTGCTGGAACACTGTGTGACTGAAACCCAATCACGAATAGCTTTGGAATTGCCTATCTCATGGTGGCATAATAAAATTTTAAAAGAATGGCTAATAGAGAAACGTTTTTTGAAATAAAGAATCCTGGAAGATAATTTTATATGACTGTAAGTTGCAAAGGCAGTTTTCTTTTTAATGTTCATTTTTATGTGAGTCCTTTTGAAGACTGATTCCAATGCTTGTTTTCCGTGTTAAGGATGTGGTGTGTAGAGCGGACTATACTTGGTGAAGCAGGTTACAGAGACGGAGGAGTTCATACCTAGAGGCTGGTCAGGCTGGATTTGAATCCTAGCTCTGCCGCTGAAAGCTAATGTATTCTAAGGCAGGTAACTTATTTCTCTGAGCCTTATTTTCTCCATCAGTTAAAAGGGGTTGTAATAAAGATTGAACAAAATGTCCAAAATAAGCTTTAGCCATTCAAAAATATATTTCTCCCTGCCTTCCTAGGAAACAGGTTGATTCGTTAACACAACAATGTCTAAGCCCTAGACTTACAGTATAAACAAAAAAATTCAGTTCTCCTGAGTGCCTGATTAAAGAAGACACTGTTTATGTAGCAAACACAAACCCGAAAAATTACTTGGGACGCATTCCTTTTCAACATATTATTTGATGACATTTCTCCAGCTACAGAATTGCTGTTTTTATTATTCCGAGATTGAAAATGTATCTTTATTTTAAAAACCAGGTTCTGTCATTTTCTGTCATTTTCTTAGCACCACATTCCTAATCCTTTTGTCTTAACATTCAAATGTTGGCACATTTGATGAAAGTTGTATGGAGGAAGCTGCAGTGAAAGACAAAACTGAACATGATATATTGAACAAGACTCAACAGGGGACCTGGGAAGCAGAGAAAATCCTGCTTTGACATTAGCAGGAGAAAGCAGCCAGATGGAGGACTCCAGGCTGCAATCAATAGACTGTCTCATATCCGAAACCCAAGTTCCACCACAAAGCTTATCCTGATATACCAAGATGAAAACACGTCTTGAGAAATCCTACAAACGAAATTCAAACACCAAAGGTTCTTATCACCTAGGGTCCTTTGAACTGTGTCTATTCATCCTATTCCTTTGTCCCTTGTTCTTTCTGATGCTTTTTTTAGAGTTGAACACTGTTCAGTACTTGTACACAGAGTGTTATTTTAGAATAGGGAAATATTCTTCCAGAATTATTATAGGCAGCTCCATGCTCAATGCAGAGCCAGAAATGGATATATTATACTCCACAAAATGTGACTAGTCAATAGAGAATAAAATATCTATCTCTCAGTCTCTCTCTTTCTCTCTCTTTCTCTCTCTCTTCCTCTCTCTCTCTCATACACACACACGGCAGTCTTCCACAAAAAGGAAGAACATGCTATTGTAGAAATGATGATACCATGTGAAAAGGTTAATCATAGTCTGGCAATTGCAGCACTGATGCAAACCTACTTTTGCTGAGGCTGTGTGCTTCCTTGATTAGGAGCCCTGTTCCCTGCTGGGACCTTCTCCAGCACCAAGACATCTTGGTCATGTTCTTTAAGTCTGACTGTATTCGCTTCTACGTCCTGCAAATACAAATTACACCACATACAGATGCTGCCGTTTTTCTCAGACAATGAAAAAAATGCTTCAGAAACTCATTTGGTGCTTGTGATGCTAATTGTTGAGTCTACAAATTAAGTTCATTTTCCAGAGTCAAGAGCGGTAACGGTCAGAGAGACAACCAGCTGAGCCTTGAGGCATGCATTTCTTTAAAAAAAATTGCAGATTCTGAAAAATAGCAGAGTGGTAAGGAGCGAGCCTGTGTTCTGGGAGCCCTTTGGTAGAGGGTGCTGCAATGGGAAGACAGGAAACAAAGGCATTTCTTATTATTATATTTAGGGTGTGCTCCCAAGCAATGCCCAGGGCCTGGGGTCATTCCTGGCAACACTCAGCTTGACAGTACAGCACTTGAGTCCGAAATGCAGTGCAGCATGGGGTTAGTGGTTTGGGGTTTGCAAGTCAAACTGGGCACTGCAGGGGCTGGGACATGAGGTGCCAGGGTCACACTTGGGGCTGAGCAAACGCAGTGCCAGGGATGCCATTTGGGGCTGAGTGAATGCAGTGACAGGTTACACTTGGAGCTGAGCAAACGCCAGTCACACTTGGGGCTGGGTAAACATAGGGCCAGGGTCACAGTTGGGACTAGGTGAACACCAGGAGTATATTCCAGCCTGTTGAGCTATCTTCCTCACCTCTATAAACATATCTTTAAAATAAACTATGCTGCAAATAGCACATGACATCAGGAAATTCTTTTATTCTGATTTTCCTCTGATAACATTTAGTTTTTATAGGAATATCATCTTTTCTTGCTAATACAAATATTTCACTAAAAAATCCATTTGAGGGACAGGGACATGACTCAAAAGATGGACTCACAGGACCCCCAAGCTGTAGCCCCTGAGCAATGCCAGGTTGGCCAAAACGTCCCCACATCCCAATCCATTTTAAATCTGTCAGAAATATTGTTCAGAACCAGAGAGACAATGCCAGGGATGGGTGCTTGCCTTACACATGGTCCACATCGATCCCTGGCACCATTATATGATTCCCTGAACACTCTCAGAAGTGACCCCTGAGCAAAGAACCAGGAGTAAGGTGTGAGTAGTGCTCAGTATATCCTTCAAACCAAAGAAGTTTTATTCAAATATTTTGAATAATTTTATAAGTTATGTCCATAATTGTTCTAACGTGATTCATTAAAAATTTTATTTTAGTTAAGTTTAAACTCCATATATACACATAGCAAAGGACAAATAAAGTTTACCATTAACTTCAATGCAACTTAATATAATTAATTAGGGTCTGAAGAGATAGTACAGCAGGTAAGATCCTCGCCAGCACCCTGTATGGTCCTGCGAGCCCCACCAGGAGTGATCCCTGAGTGCAGAGCCAGTAGTAAATCCTGAGCACTGCTGGGTGTGGCCTCAAAACAAAACAAATAAATATAACAATAAAATGTAATGTCTTTGGGTCATCATTTGGTCCCAAATTTAAAAAGAGATTTGATAAGGAAAGTCTACTTCCATGTGGCATCTTTCCTATATTACTCAACAGCCTCATTCTACATTTTACTTGCTTTGCAATGAAACGTTCTCAGGAAATTTGCCACAAAGGGCACATGCTTAAGGGTGGGTTGAAATCGATGTCCAGACACAAGGAATGAAGAAAGACATTATAATTGTCTTTCTTCATCATTGAACATCATTGACATCATTGAACAATTCCAAATTGACCAGACAACACAGGAACTGAGCATCAAAACCTAGCAATGGCCAAATTAAGATCCAGAGAATGGAGGAGGCCATCTGCAATCTCAGCATCTTTGGCCTGCAGGACACATTCAGGGTTAGGATAGTGCCAGTTCAACCAAGGACCCTTGTTCCTTGAGTATCTGCCCAGCACAGCAGTGCTCAATCAACACTGCACCCTAGCCCTGGCTTCTCTGGCAACAGGAAATGCAGAAAGTGCCTTGGACTCACCCTCAGGATGCGGTTGAAATCCTCCTTGTCGACTCTTAAGAAATGGCAATTGTCTTCTCGCAAGACGATGGAGGCTGCTCTTGGGGCATCATTGACCAGTGCTAACTTGCCAAAGTCATCTCCTTCATGCAGGGTACAGACCACGCCCTGGGGGAAGGACAAGCTCCCTGAGATGGAGCACCCACCCGCCTCTCACCATCCCCTTCTTCTACACGCTGAATAAAGATGGGACATATGCAGGGGTACGACCAGGGACACTGAAGGAGGCCCATGAAATCAGGCCAAAGCATTCTGTTTTTTCTTCATTGAACAAGTTGATGTATGGCCTTGTTTTAATGTATCTTTTCTCATCTATATACATGAGGGGAGATGAACTCCCCCAATGTTTAATACAATTGTTGAGCATAATTGAGTTGCCATAAAGTTCTTTCTACATAGAGTAGCAACACTATCGGCAAGTTTAATTGCAGCCTAACACTGCTTAATACATAGAGTCACACAGTAAATTGAGCATAATAAAGTTTCAAAGAGGGAAAAAAAATATATATATACCTTTCCATAAATGACTACATTCACCGATCCTTTTAGAATAATGTACCAGGAGGTTCCTTCTTCTCCCTGGTTAAACACTAGATACAAAAAGATGAAAAGACTTATGACAAGAATAGAAGCACATCAATATAAATTACAGCTTATCAAATCATCGTCTTTAAGGCCCCAGAATTACACATTTATTCCAGAAGGAAAAAGAATTACTAGAAAATACTAACTTATTCAGGTGGAATATTATTCCCTTTTCTACAGAACACGAAGGCCACAGAACACAGCTCTACTGGCTCTGCCTTAAAGGACAGGTTTTTACTAGCTATCAATTCACCAGGAATTCATTTTCTAAAGCAATACACTTCGCCTACAATTCATCAAGACATATTGTGCTGAGAAAATAGTTTTTAAGAGTAGTAAGACCAGCAGTGTGACGTTTGAAAACATGTAAAAATCATTGTTTAATGCCCACAGGCAACAGAAACTGATGCTTGGTCTTCAGTAGGAAGCTTCTCACAGGGGAGGAATAGGGGAGGGAGGACGGGGACGGAGGAATACAGGGAAGTGGACGCTCTGGGAAGGTCTGGTGCAGGACTGAGCTGTACACAAATCCTGTGTTAACAGTGCTGTTAACAGTACTGAAAACCACAGGGCCAAAATTCAATTCAAATAATTATTTATAGACATATATCTATAACAATTAAAATAATTGATTGGAATTGTAGTCACTACATATAGGGTCAGAGTTACTTTGGAGTAGGGAAGACAGAAGACAATAAATAATAGTGCGATAAGGACCCTTAACTGTACTCATCATTCTTTAGAAAATAAGAATAAAATATGGCAATGCTACATAAAAATGGAAAAGATATTTAATAATCCCTTCTTTTGTTTGAAAACCTTAAAGGTTTCATACTAAAAATGAAACTGATCATATTTGAATAAAAAAATTCAGCTGAAAAAAAGTAAGTTATAATAAAAATTTTGAAAATCTATGAAAATAAAACTTGAAAATGTAAAGAAAGTGTCTTACCAAAATAAAATTCAATGATAAAAACACTACATTTAATAACTGGAAGTGAAACGTCTTGAAATACGATTTATTTAATTTATATGGGAGTGAGGTGTTGGGCCACATGCAGCTGTGCTCCAGGGCTCACTCCGGGCTCTATGCTCAGTCGTCACTCCTGGCAATACTCGGGGGACCATATGTGATGCTGAGGATCTAACTCGGTTGGTTCTACCTTAGCCCTAGTACTATGTCTCTGGCCCCAAAATAAAAATTTTGTAAGTCTTTTGATTTTACAATTCATGCTTACTCCTTTTTGCTGACACGATAGTTTGAATCTTGCATGAACAATTTTGTGTTAAAGCCCTGATAAGGCACAGCCTGTGTCAACAGAATGGGAGATGACAGTTTATATGGAAAGATATTTTCTCCTTACTGCAGAGCCCGAGAACCTTTGGTGCTAATAGAGTCTATGATTTGAAGAAGGGTTGGAGAAGGACACCTCTCCTGACTGGAGAGTGTTGCAGGACTCCTCTAAGAGCCTCTGCATCTGCCCTGGATTGCCTCCTGCAGGTCACTTCGTAGATACGGGGGTAGTCTAAATGTGGCAGTTTATCTGACCATGTATTCTATACTGGCTGGTATAAATACTCTCTCATGCTACTACAATCATCGTGGGACCTGCTAGATCTTACCAGCATATTTGCCTGGCCACGTTGGATCTCTAAGTAATTAGACCAAAGAGAAATGCTGTTTGCCTCCAAGCAAGCAAACATGGCTCCCTGATAACTCAAAGGCAACTAAAATACAAAACTACCGTGAAGTAGACGAGACTCTTGTGAAGGCTTGGAGAAATAT
The DNA here is from genome assembly GCA_021461705.1 of Cryptotis parvus. Classification (NCBI taxonomy): domain Eukaryota; kingdom Metazoa; phylum Chordata; class Mammalia; order Eulipotyphla; family Soricidae; genus Cryptotis; species Cryptotis parvus. Next base: position 132,869 of record JAJIBD010030799.1, read on the forward strand.
TTAACTGGCATTAGTATTAGTCTTTGGTACAGAGACATGCCATATCAGAAACCCCCTTCTCTACCCTATAAAGGCATTTCCAAGCAGATCTTGGCTCAAGACATTAGCATATAATAGGACCTAGGTGAGGTGCTGGGAGAAATTACCTAAGGGCATTTGACCCTTCCTGCTTCCCATAATAGTGGGAGGTCTGAGTTGTAGGGGTATAAAACCAGCCTGCTTCCTCTCTCTCTCTCTCTCTCTCTCTCTCTCTCTTTCTCTCTCTCTCGGGGCTCTCTTTTTGGGCTCTCTCCTTTGGGGCTCGCACTCTTCTTGGGAGTCTTGTCTTTGTCTCCCTTTTACAGGGTCTTTACACGTGGTGGTCGCCATCTTGGCCTACACGTGGCTGGGGTTCTAGCTGGGAATCCTAAGCACAGGGTTTTTTCTATTGCTGACTTGTATGCCTGAACCTGTGATAAGTAAAACCTTTTAAAACTACATCGAATTCCTGAGTCTTCATCCATTCCCGCCCGGCTCGGAGGTAGAAGGGAACTTCGCTTCCCGGCACTGTCGGGGACCCGGTGGCATTCCCGACAGGAGAGGACTACTAAGTCTGGGTTTCAAGAAGGAATTTTGCAGGAGTCATGGGAAATGACTCACAGATATGGGGCAGAGCTGCTACTGGCTCTCCCTGTGCCCAGCTGCTCATGAGGTGCCCAGGAGGGATGGCGGGTTCTAGCCCTGGCACGCCACCCCAGAAGAGCCTTGCAACAAGCCAGATGACCCCCCCACTCCATGAGGGCCTCCATTTTCCACATCCGGACTTCTCTCTCGTCAGAACTCCACCCAGCAGACCAGCCTATCACAGCCTGGCCCGTGCGGCTGCTGAACTTAGAGATGACTACAAGAGTATGCTATCTGCACGGCAGAGCCTGGCAAGCTACCCGTGTTGTATTTGATATGCCAAATAGCAGTAACAATTATAGACCTCATTCCGAATGGATTGAGGCTCTTTATGTTCCTGGAGCAATCAGATACCCTTGGGCTCTTCTAGCATGAGACAGGACATATGGAGATGTTACTGGGGCCCGCTAGATCAAATCGATGATGAACGGGAAGACAGTGACAGTGACAATGACATGGGAAATAGCATCCTAATTTTTTTTTTTTTTGCTTTTTTGGGTCACACCCGGCAATGCTCAGGGGTTTCTCCTGGCTCTGCACTCAGGAATTACTCCTGGCGGTGCTCGGGGGACCATATGGGATGCCAGGAATTGAACCCTGGCTGGCTCAGGCCGCCGTGTGCAAGGCAAACGCCCTACCTGCTGGGCTATCGCTCTGGCCCCCTAAATCATTTTTGTTCTCATTTCTCACTATTGTTTCAAATACTTGTTTCCAATTGAAACCAAGAACCATATGGCCACATGGGTTTGGGAGCTGGTCTCTAGGGGGAGAACTGTAAGTATTGGGGGTGATGAAATTCTCTCAAGCCTAGAACTGAGAGTGGGAGTGAGAGGAGAAAGCAGAACAGGAGAACTGATTGTTCATAACCTCAACAGACGGATCGGCAAGGGAGTTGTTCACTGTGAACCTGTCCTGCCAAGGTTGTTTCTGAGAAGCAGGCCCTCACTGACTCCCCTTAAAATATCATCTTGGAACAACAAAAAATGAAAACAAGAACTACCTAGGGGCCGAAGAGATAGTACAGTGGGTAGAGTGCTTGCTTTGCACATGGCTGATACAGGTACCACTTAGGATTCCCCAAACAACTCCTTAGGTGATTCCTGAACTCAGGGCCAGAAGTAAGCCCTGAACACTGCCAGGTGTTATCCCCAAAGCCAAAAAAAGAAAAGAAAAGAAAGAGAGAGAAAGAGAGAGAAAGAGAGAGAGAAAGAAAGAAAAGAGAGAAAGAAAGAAAGAAAGAAAGAAAGAAAGAGAGAAGAGAAAGAGAGAAAGAAAGAGAGAAAGAGAAGAAAGAGAAAGAAAAGAAAGAAAGAAAGAGAGAGAAATAAAGAAAAGAGAGAGAAAGAGAGAGGGAGAGAAAGGAGAGAAAGAACCAGACACTGCCTTGTACCTGTCAGATAGGGGTCAGGGGGGAAAATTCAAAATTCAGGCTGGCTCCTGACCATATGCAGGAATCAAAAGCAAGTGCTGTTGCTCAATAGTGCTCCCCACCCCCAACCACATCAGAGAAGGTAATGCCACATTTCAGCAGATTCACTCACACACGGTGCCTCCTTTGGCATGAGACTCGAAGATGAGGACTCCAGCCAACTCGCTTCACCTAGGAGAAGGGATGGATGAGAAAGCCAGACTGGCCAGGCGAGCAGGCAGGGTTCTTGTGGGCAGCAGATCTCCTGCCTATCCCCAGCCTTGTTGTCCCCCCTGCCTGCTGCCCTGGTCAGGGGGAAGACTGTCCATGGGAACGTCCATGTGATTATGAAAGTTCTGACAACAGTTAATGGACAAGGGGCTGCCAGTCCTATCAGGCGGCTGCCCCAGACAGCTTAGACCTCCACACTAGGGAGTTTATGTCAGGCGGCTGCCCCAGACAGTTAAGACCTCCACACTCCCAGCCAATGTGGGCTCTGCTGCTCACTCCACCACTCTTTTGTCTTGGAAGAGCACAGGGTAAGGCAGGGAAATGCAATGTCTTGAAGTCAAAAGTCGTGGCTCAAATGTATGAGCAGATTTCTATTTGCAGATAGGTGATTTAAAAACAAGTCAGCTCTGTGGGAGAGCAAGGGACCCTCATCGAGTGCTAGTGGGAATGACAACTGATTTCACCCTTTTGGAAAGCAATATGGATACTTTTCAAAAAAAAATTTAAAAGAACTGAGCTTTCATATGACATTCCAGCAACCACACTTCTGGGCATCCGCCCCAGAACTCTATTCAGAAAAGGCATCTGTGCTCTGATGTTCATTGCAGCACTGTTTACAATAACCAGAATCTGGAAACAACCCAAGAGTCAAGAACAGATGACTGGATAAAGAAAAGGAGGTACATATATATTATGGAATATGACTCAGCTCTAAGAAAAGAGTAAATTACACAATATGCTGCTATGTGGATGGATCTGGAGATTACCATCATGAGCAGTCAGAGACCATACACAGAATGATCTCTCTCATATGTGGGATGCAAAAGCAATGCAATAACAAATGGCCAAAGGCGGCAGAACCTGCGAACTGGTCTACAGAACTGAGCCTATCATGGCAAGGAAGGGGTGGGGTTGGGGGCCCTGGACCCTCGTAGAGGGAAGCGGACTCTGGTGGAGTGTGTGTGGCAGTTGGCATTCTGTATGCAAGAAATACTTATCATTATCAACATTACTGAACTCTTATCAGTATCAACTTATAAGTTATGGTGCCTTACAATTGTTTTTTTAAATATGCAAATCATAATCTTTCACCCCTATGGGTCAACCACAGAGAAATTCCTGAGGTCTCTGGCTTGGTAAGGTTGAGGGAGAAGAGGAAACTGTTCCCACATTCCTGGGACCCCAAGCCAGGAAATGTTTTCCCAGTTCCCTCCTAGGTAGAGCTCCTGCATTTGCTATAGGCGAGTGAGACCCTCAGCACTGAGGACGGCAGGGGCGGAGCTGGTGTCAGGGGAACAGGGCCCAACCACTGGCCTGTCACTTCGACCCTGAGGGGATTGATGGGGGCAAGGTTTGTGCCCCTTCTACTTAGGGCCATGGCAAATGCCTCAGTGCCCACAATGGAGGTGGGAAGTCACCCCCAGAGCAGGGGAATGGGCAGCAATACAGTAACAGGGTGACATGCTGGAGAAGGTCTTAAGGGCAACTGGAGCATGTAGGGGTAGATGAGGAGCCAGACCAGTATGTGGCCTGAGAATATGGAAACAGTTCTTCCTCCTCTTCCTCCGTATGATTGCCACTACAGGGAGTTCATTGCATATGAAGGACCAAGGTTACCTGAAAACAATATTCTGAGGTTCCTCCCATGAAAGGAGGCATTTCTGCTCCTGTTCAGAAGCCTCATTTCCATCCGCTGCCTTACTGAATACCTAGTGATTTAGGTTCAATGTAAGATGTTGCCAGTGGTGCACATTTTTTCTTTTGAAAATGTTACCAAGAAAACTTTCAAACATATAAAAATGTGAACCTCACTGTTACCTGTTATCACTTTTGTTTGGATTCATTTTAGCTATATTATTATTATTATTATATAAATGTTGTCGCTTAGGAAGCATGTTTATAGGCATGGGAAATGCTTATGGTGTTCACAGTCACCAAAGCCCCCATCACCAAAGTGCATGGCCCCTCCACCTCGAGGTCTCTTCTTCCTTCTCTTACCCCTTTACTCCATGGCTTGGTAATCTGTTTCCTAATCAAAAACTAAAGCTTCTCATTGTTCTTACTGCCTAGTCCCTTGTTTTGTTCCCACAGACCACAAATCAGTGACATCAGCTAGTAACTGTCCTTCTCTCTTTACTTAACACGATGCCTCCTATTTTCATTTAAGTTGCAGTGAACTGCATGGAGTCCATCTTTTCTTAGGCTGCATAGTATTCCGCTGTCCATACATGCTGGCCATTTCTCTTTCTTTACTTTTAAATTTTCCTTTTAGGCACCGTGGTTTACAAACAAGTTCATGCAGGAGTTAGTGCACAAAACATTCCAACACCACACTCTCCACCTGTGTCCCCACCAGCTATCATATTCCACCCTCTATTACCCGCCCCTTACCCCGTAATAAACTTTGTACTGAAGACCATCTCTCAGTTTCTGTTGCCTTTGGAGATTAGTTATTCTCCTACTATGTTTCTTTACACCCCACATATGAGAGAGATCTTCCAATGCTGCCCCTCTCTTTCTGGCTAACTTGACGTAGCAGGATCCTCTCCAGATATCTCCACAAAGCAGCAAACTGCACCTTTTCTTAAAACCCAGGAGGAGTCTGCTGTGTATATGCATCGCACTTTCTTTATCAATTCATCTGTTCAGGACACTTGGGCTATTTCCAGATTCTGGCTGTTGTGAACAGTGCTACAATGAACAAAGCAGTGCAAATGTCTTCTGAGTACAGTGTTGGAGCCCTTGGGGTAGACGCCCAGAAGTGGAACTGTTGGGTCCTATGGAAGCTCAAGTTTTACTTTTTAAAGGAGTATCCTATTTGTTTTTTTTTAAAGGCTGGACCAGTTGACATCCCCACCGGCAGTGACTGACGGCTCCTTATCCCCCATACCCATGATGTGGGGCAGGTCTTAACCAGTGGGCAGGGCCATGTGTCCTGACACATTTGAACTGGGGCTCCCTGGACCCTCTGCCTCCTTTGTCATCAGGGTAGCAGGTTCCTGGAGGTCAGGGAGGGTCACTGTGACCTCCCTCCCTCCCTCCTCTCCTCTCCTTTCCTCTCCTTCCCTCCTCCCTCTCTCCCTCCCTTCCTCCCTCCCTCCCTTCTTTTTTCTTTCTCTGGCCAGAGAATTTGAGAAGGTCCCAGAACTTTAGGGTTTAAGACTCACCAGCAACTCTACCATGCTTTGATAGCTCACCCCTGGTTAGAGCCAGCTGATGGGGACAACATCCCGAAAGGAGTCTGGGTGATCCAGGAGGTGGAATCGGGCACTCCCCCCCCCCCCTCCCCCCAATGTCCTCATGTTCTCCTCCAGACCTAACAATTCATTTAATTCAATTTGTGCTGAGGTTCCCCTTGAGCACAAAGAGACAACTTACTGTGGTAGAAAGATGGGATAAGGCTTTAATGTGAAGTAGCTCTTCATAGATAATCTCTAGGTCATCTAGAGTCCTCTGGCCCGGCCTATTAAAAAAATAAGCAGTACAAGGAACATCACAATGCTTAAAGATCAAAACAGGTTCTGAGATAAATAACATGCTCATTTATTAGGAGAGGTCCTTAAAAAGTGATACTGGCTGAGGGAGACATTGTATCATTATAATCTCTCTTCTCTTTTTTTAAACCCTCTTTGGAAGGGGCTGAGCCATACAGGGCTGTTAACGGGAAATAATATGCAGGGAATTAGATCTAGGGTTTTGCCTGAGCCAGGCAGCTGCGGTTATGTCCCAAATTCCTCAAAGGGAATATATTTTTGTGTCCGTGCATGTCATTCTACAAGGAACCCAGGGCCACACATATGTGAGCTATGTGCTCTACTATTGAGTCACACCAACGCCCCTATAAAGGATTCTGAAATGAAGGCATGAACGGGATTTCTTGATGGAAAAACAAAGAAGTTATTAGTTGTGCGGTGACTGTCCCTTTCAGAGCCCGGGAAGAGCATCTCCCACTCACATTAGACTCGGAGGCTCAGCCACTACTCTGTAGACCAGCATTTCCCAGATGGTGATGCTGGAAGGCTCCTAGGGTATATGGGGTAGCCTCAGCACAACTAGGGTCTAGGGCACATAACAGGCAGATTACAGTGCTGCCACCTGGATTAATTAAACCACATTCAAGTGTGAGCCACCAGTGGTACTGCCAGAATCAAAATATTTTTTTTTTGCTTTTTTTTGGGTCACACCCAGCAATGCTCAGGGGTTTCTCCTGGCTCTGCACTCAGGAATTACTTCTGGCAGTGCTCGGGGGACCATATGGGATGCCGGGGATCGAACCTGGGCCGGCCGACATGGGCCGGCCGCGTGCAAGGCAAACACGCCCTACCCGCTGGGTTATGGCTCCGGCCCCCAGAATCAATATTTTAAAGAAGAAATGTATTTCATGGGGATGGGGGGAGGGGGGATAGGAAACAGCAAGCGGGAGAGAAGGGAAGTAGGCCAAAAACTTTGGGAACCTCTGTTGTAGACAAGAGTTCCTAAAAATTGCTTTCCAATATTGCCTTGATCAATATCAATAAAACCTGCTTTTCAACAACACTAGGAACAACTGATTTCAACAAGATGAATAATTCAAATTCCCTGGGATCCTGAGTGATACCTGTGCTTGGCAGAATAATGGCGCTGCTTCACCACTGCCTTTGCTTATGTAACAGGCTTCTACCAGAGGACCATAAGCTCATAACAAAACAAGCAGAAGCAATTTGTGGCATCTCTGCCATGTGGAAGCGCAGAGACAAGGGAGGGTTCACATTTCCCAAACTCTGCTCTGTGGCCAATTACACTTTTACACAAAGTTCATCACATGTGATGTAAATTATAAATTAGTCTCCAATATTCTGCCTTTAAGGATGGAGTATGAGGGGTATTAAGGATATGCTGGGTTAGGAGGACTTAGAACATTACTAATTATTTTTTCCTGTCTATAATGAATTTGAAATCACTAATTGTTTTTACTACATCAGTAACAGTTTTGATTGATCAGTAATTTGGATTTTCTATTGCTCTCTGCAATGCAAGAAACCCTGACTAATGTTTCCTTGAAACTTAAACACAAGGGCTGCTAATTCTGAGAGGGCTAGGAAGTTACCTTCATGGGAAGGTCACACTCTCCTCTCAAGGGCTGCTGCAGTCGTGGACATTACAGATCACACACCCATGGCTCTACTGAAACCTCAACAATGAATGGTATGATTCCATGTTACTGTATGTTTTACAAGTAAACATGAATGAGCTACTGATACTATTCTACCCTTCATGACATTATATCTCCACTTGGGGGAAGGGGTTGGGTCACATCCAGTGGTGCTCAGGGATTATACATGACGGGCTCAAGAGACCCTGTGTGTTTGAAGTGGGGTCTGCTGCATGCAAGACAAATACCCTCTGTACTCCCTCTCTCTTGTCCATGACATGATATTTTATTTATTTTCTGGATTTTGTCTGGTTTTGGGATCATACCTCCTAGTACTCAGGGATTACTCTGACCCTGAGCAGTCAGGGATCAAACTTGACTCCTGCAATGCCAGGGACCAGACCAGAGTCACACTACATGCAATGAAAGCACCTTGGCCCTGAATTACTCCTGTGGCCTGTGATATTATATTTTTAACAAATTTTCCTTAGCTAAATAAAATCGGAGAGCATGATTTTCTGAACAGGGCACTCAACTTGAAGTACAAGACCAAGTGTCCACCTCAGAACAAGCATTCAGTGGTCACGTGATATTGAAGTCATACTGCTATCACTACAAGGGGGACAGTGCCATCTTGAGAGACAAAGGGGGACACCTGAGGAGCAGAGACTGTGAAGACACACTCACACACTTGTAGAAGTGGAGAACCAAGGCTCAGCAAAATGCTACTCAACACGCAAACCCTAATGTGAGATCAAATTCATAAAACGTATGACCTTTGGTCCCTGCATATGAAACATCATCAACAATTAGCTAAGTACTCTGAACACGCAAAATGGCATGGGAGATATTGTTAAGTAGTGACTTGGGTGAAATAATTCTGCAACCCTGTGATACTTGGGAGCAGAGACCTAATGCTTGGAGATGAGTTGATGGGAGAAAAGCTTTCCCAGACAGCCGGTGGCTCCCTCCAACAGCTCCATCATGAACTATGAGCAGAGAGTAGAGATGCTTCCCCCACAGGACTGGCAGAGGCAGCAGCTCTTCCTTCCGACTGCACAGAAGCACTCAATCCCCACCCAGGAGTTGCCAAAGTTCACTGTCCAAGTATACAGCGATATACCAATCTAGTGCTTATTGGAGGAACTTAGAAAGTTGAGGACCACAAAAGCACCAGAGAAATAGCTTGGGCCTCTGGGGTGTGGAGGATGCTGGCCTTCTTAACAAGGGCTTAATCTCCTACTTGACTTAGACATAGGGGTTTTAAAACTGGAACCTCTGTGGATTTAAAAGTCAACAGCATCACCTCCATCTGCCATCTACTCCAGGAGGCCAGGATGGGAGATCTCAGGTTGGCTTAATAGGATTAGGGCTCTGCACTCAGGAGGCGGCCGTGCTGTGCCCATGGCTTGGCATCTACTGCAAAGACCATGCACACCCACAGCAGTTTGGCTAAGAGAAAACAGTCTCGCCCTCCCCTCCTTGGGGAGTGGGGGAAAAGAGAACTTCGGTAGGGAGGCGCAAAGGCTAGCATTTAGTCTGAAAATCTGTGATAGACTCAACGTGAAAATGTTGAGAATAAACATATTTATTATATAATATAAATAAAATGAAAATATTGCTTAGAAGTATATGCATATTAAAAAACAAAATCATTAATGCCTTTATATTTAAAACAATTACATCTTATCAAGTCTTGCCACACGATGAAGAATAGTCAGAGACTTGATGCAGTGTATCAAGGTCATTGTGGGGCAAGGCTGTGCTTTGAGCCACAGTAGTTAGTCTGGGGACTGTCCCCAAAGGATGGGAGAGGAAAGGCAAGATGGCGGCACTCAGTGTCCTTGGACCCAGGGAACAGCTGCCCCACAGCATAGAGCATTGCCAGAAACTTCTTTCCCTGCTGCTGCTCTTCTGGCGCTGCTGCTTTCTTACATTTCTTCCCAATGTTTCCTCTGGTGTCTACTATTCCTTCGTTCACTTCTCTCTTTGGGGAGGAGACCCCTCCCTGCATGAGTGAGGCTGGGGCTCAGGGCCTCATGCCTGCAAGGATATGCTGTGGTCCTCTCTCACTTATGCTCCAGTGTTCTGTCTTCACCTCTTCTCTCACCTCAGTCTCCCTCTCTCCTTTATCTCTAAACTTCATTTACCTAACACCAAGGCTTAAACCTTCAGCCACAACAGATCTCTGTCCTGAGCTCCAATAGCAACCTGGCCATCTCTTCTCAGAAAACCCACCATGGGCTCAATCTGTCCAGAGGAGTTCTTCTTTGAATGCAAGGCTCTCTGAATGCAGATCTCAGTTTACCTGTCCATACACATCTCTCTCTCCCCCAAGCGTGCCCCCGCCCGCCATTCACAGCCACACTCTCCATCCCAGCCACACGGGCATCTCCCCAGGCTTCACACATCCTATGCTTGTGCACGCTTCATGTCCTCTCTTTGCTTAGGAAACTTTTCTTCTGCCCTAACAGTTGCCACCTCTCCTAGGTAAAACTCGTTCTCCAAACTTTCATCCTTCTCTGGGACAGGGCCCTTTTGCCACTGGTAATGACAGAAGGCCATGAAGTATGTTATTTGCTTAGGAGGCAGAGTGACAGTACAGCAGGTAGGGTAGTTGCTTTGCATGTGGCTGACCCAGGTTCAATTCTTGGTATCCCATACGGTCCCCTGAGCATTGCCAGGAATAGTCACTAAGTGCAGAGCCAGGGAGTAACCCATGAGCATTGCCAGGTGTGGCTCCAAAACAACAACAACAACAACAACAACAACAACAACAACAACATAATGTTATTTGCTTAAATAGCGCTAAGTCTGGACAGCTCCTGCTTTGAGACACAGCACCTGACACAGCAGAGGATTCTGGGGTTGGAACAGAACTAGATGTGAGATCTAAAGCTTGAACTTCCTCAGGCACCTGATTGGTCTGATGCCTTGTTCCTGCCACGGAGACAAACAAATAATAAACGGGACCATTGCAAAGATTGAGTGAGTCAACTGTCAGCACTGACACCTGGACATCATGGTACAAATAAAGGATGACATGAATTTTCAGGCGGAGTGTCCAACAAGGCTTCTCAGGCGAGGCGATGCCCAAGTTCCCCAGGCTCCACTTCAAGGAGGGGCAGAGGGCAGAGGGCAGCAGCACAATGTCTCAAAGTGCGGGGGGGGGAATATGGAGCTGGGCAATGCTTCCCAGAGAGTGAAGCAAGAGGGGGTAGATATACAACACGTTCACCCAACAGGGACTGGCTTGAAAGGGCTCCGAAAGAAGGGGTTGGAGTGACAGTGCAGTGGGTCCTGATCCCCACCATCACATACGGTTCCTGAGCCCACCAGGAGCAAGCGCTGAACACAGAGCCAGGAGTAAGTCCTGTTGGGTGTGACTCTACCAACCTACCAACTCCCCCAAAAAGTGAAAGAAAAAAAATCTACTTCCTGCAGGCTACTTATGAGGCTATGAAGACAGGCCCCTCTCAGCTGGGGTCATTCAGTCTAAGCCAAACCATGAGGTTGTGGATGAGAGGACCACTGAGGACCCAGCAGTCAGTACCTGTGGGGCCAGGCAGCTTCAGAGCTCAGTTCTTCATCTGCCACACTCAGGCTGTGCTAGAAATGTTTCTAAATGCTACCAAGTGGCGCTCAGGTCAAACAAGGTCACAGCTGCATGAACCACACAGGCCCTCCCTGCTGGCCTGGCAGGGAGCAGAGGGCGGAGAATGTGTGCATGCAGAGCCAAACCTGCGAGGACAGGCCAGCTGACCAGACCGGGCAGAAGGCTGCCTAGTGACCAGGCTATTCTGCTGTGGGCAGTGGCTGTGGCCTTATCCCACATGGAGCAGGAGCTGGGCTAAACCTCAAATCTCTCTACAGTGACCATAGAGGAGCCTCAAGGGGAGGCAGGTGTGTACATGATGTGCATATTAATATTTACATACAAATATATAACATATAATTGTACATGCATATATGTATATTTCCAAATGAAAATATGTAGATGACTCCATCCCAGGGCACTGCTCCTCACTTTGGCAGCTCATGACAGAAAGAAGGGTAGCATCGCCCTTGTAACGCTTATGAAGCAAGGCCCATGAGGAAACATGGCCCATTAGGGACATCCCATACCACTCCAGGCCACCGAGTGGGCTCCTGACTCCTGCTGGCCACCACAAGGGAACAGACTTGTACATACTTGCAAAACAAGACCCCAAAATGATTTATCCCCAGCTGGTGAAGTGGCAAGAGCATGCCTGGGCTAGGACATGGAGCTGGGAGCCACATCGCTGCTCCAGCATATACCGAGTTCTGGAAGCCAGCAGAGTCCCTGGGAGCAGGCAGATGAGCAAATGTGGCATCAAGGACCTTCCACACTTTGGTCTTTCCAGGGTGACAGCGACAAAGCCAAGAAGAGACAAAGCTGGCAAGCGAGACCCCAGCCTGTTCAAATGTCATGAGAGGGCTCCAAGGACAAAATGCAATTTGGCTTTTCAAGGGTGCAGGGCCATGAGCAGGAGGCGGGGACCCCCAAGCCCCTCCACGGAGCAACTCCAAGCCAGGAAGCGGGTGAAGCTCAGGGGCTGAGTGGCAGCTGCTGAATGTACCCAGTCTTTATATGCCCTTCTCCGATTTCATGGGGAGACACATCAGGATTCCCCGTTTCTTTCCGAGTCCACGTGGTGCCACACTGATGGGGATTTGTGGGACCCTGCTGTGGAAAAGCCTACTTTCTGCAGGGTATGCATTCTGCAGTGACGTCTAGTTACAGACAAGATAATAAACGGAGCAGTTTCTACAGTAAAGGGTGGGAGGACTCAGATGATATTGGAAGCTGCTGGTAAATACAGCTTTATCAAGGAATCTACAAGGTCAGACACGGTGTGCTGCAGTCATTGGGATGTGGGTACAATAAGAGATGCATCCAGGCACCAAGTGGCACAGCTATGGCAAAATAGGCAGGAGAGGCCCAGAGAAGCCAGTTCTTTTAGACTTACTACCCCTTGGATGAATTTCTTGCTGCATGGGAAAAATATCTAGGAAAGACAATAAGATAAATATCTATGTAGGTCATGTCAATGTTATAAATATCTACTTAAGTAGCTCCTTTAATTTAGAAAAAGGCAGGATAGGGTCTGAAAGGGTGCTCAGTGGGCTGCAGTTCTGCTTTGCAGAAGGGAGCCTCGCGTTGCACAGTCCCCAGTACTTACACCAGTGCCTGGACCCCCAAAGACTGATTGACCCAAAGAAACAACCAAAAGCCACAAAGGGAACAGAGAGTCAGTATAGTAGGTAGGGCACTTGCTTTGCATGCAGCTAACCCAGTTTGGATCTCTGGCACTGCATATGGTTCCCCAGGCCCCACCAGGAGTGATTCCTAAGCACAGAACCAGAAGCTAGCTTCAAGTATTGCCAACTGTAGCCCAGAAACAAAACAAAAACAAACCAAGGATTAATTTTTAAAAATATCTATATTTTTGTAAGAATTTTTTGAATGCTGGGTTTTGTGACATTCATGCACCCCAACCTACCTGATTCTTCCACTTATATGGCACTTGTCAAACTCGAAGTTATTTTCCAACACTCTGAAGACACGTTAGAGAAGCATTTTTCAACCCTTTTCTGACTGTGGTTGCTTCTGACCTCGTTTCTTTCTTTCACCTCACCTTCAGTTCCACTGGCTGGTGGTCTGGACTCATACAAGGGTTCCCCATGCATGCAATTTTCCTCTGCGGCCCCCTTGCACAATTCTGGGTGAGAAATACTACTCTAGAGAACTAATCTTTTTCTACTTCCCTTTGTGAAAAGTTTGGGGTGGGATATCCTTTCTTTATAAGACAGAAAAGTTTCTTTTCTTCACCCTGCAGGACACTTGCAGCTGGAAATGAGATCCCCAAGGTTGGGGACTTCCCAGAGCCTGGTGATTAGGCATATGAGGTGTCCTGTCCAGCAGTGCCCAGAGCACTGGCACTCCTCACTAAGCATTGGCAGAGATAAGAGCACTGTAAGCTTATCATATGCCCCTGGAGTTCCGACAGCAAAGTATGGGCATCTCAGGGGCTTTCCTGCCGTGTGAAGTGAGAGACGGATCAGTGAGAGAGTGGGGAGGGGCTGAGCACACAGTACTTTGCGGTGGTTATGGAAAGGTGACACTGTAGCTCTAAAACTTAGAAAAGCTTTATGGTCTTGAAAACCCATGTCACCACCAGAGAAAATAGATATCATCATAACAGTGCTCAGGGGTCAAAGTTTTATGAATGTGATAAATAAAAGCTCCCCATCAGTCATGGGGTCAGGATTCCAAATGCCAAAACTCTGGGTGCTCAGAGCTTTTAAGACTAAATTTATTATGTTTGGAAATGGAACATAACCAACATTCCATGAAGTGTCTCTTATAGGGCAAGCTACAAGTTTGTCAGCAAACTGAAAAAGATGCAGTTATTACCATTTTCCTTTTAAACACCTAAGCAGCAAGCAAGTTGAAGAGCTCAAATCTGGATGGCATTAGAGAGTAGTTAGTTATGGGGCAGAGACAGAAAATGCACATTTGTTTTTAAGAAGGCACAATGGGAGCATGATTACTGTTTGCTCGCACATTTGCGGTTTCTTTTCCTTTTAAAGAATGGGACCACACCTGACAGAGATGAGCAGGCAATGTGCTGTGGGCTGACAGAGCTGACACTGGCGGAGACAGCACTTGGCAGTTCTGGAAGGACCTTTAGAGGGCTCCGGGGACCATGTGGTGCGAGGAGTTGAGTCCAGTTGGCTGTGTGCAAGGCAAGTGCATCTACTGTACTATTTCTCCATTCCCTTGTTTATAATTCTGGCTGGTGAGTCAATGTGAAGTTTTCCACAGTAGATAATACTTTTTTTTCATTATAGGGCAATAACTCAATGAATTTATTTCATTATAGGGTAATAATTTAATGAAATGGGTTTAGTCGGTATTATTCAGTTTAAGGTCCAATTTCCAAGATGTTAGAATTCTTCCACTTAGAATGTTCGAAGAATGTATCAAAGAGGCTAGTTTTAAATCTGTTTTTGGTCTGGGAGGGGGTTTTAAAACAGGCTCCAGAACCAGACAGACCTGGAGCAAATCTTGAATATTCTACTCTCTAGTTATAAGCAAGGGAAAACCCAGACTATTTCCTAACCCATAGGACGGAGCAGCATTAAGTCGCTCTGGAACTATTCTCTCAAAAGAGCTGAGCTAGATCATTGTTCAACTTAGTGTCTAGACCAGCTGTGACCAGCAAATGTTGGCTGTGATGAATTACAACTATGTTTGCATTTGTTTACAATTCCCTGTGAAGAAACTAAAGAGTAATTAGTATTATTAAAATCATTGTATAGCTTAAGGGGATGTGTGATTGGAAATATTAGGTAACTTACAGTAATCTTGAAAGACAATAATCCAGGGTTATCATGCTAAATATTAATTTTATTCTACACAGCACACTTTTGAACCTAATGTCTGTATCAAAAGGCTGTTACTACATTTATCAATTCATTTTAACTTCATAGAAATCAATGCCCAGCATTCTGTCTCATGTCTTGGTCCTTCCAACCCATTTTCCACAGAGAACAGAATTTACCTTCTGCATATCTGACTATAACTCACCTTCCTTTAAAACTAAGAAGGGTCAGAGAGATATTGCAGGCGACAAGGCACTTGTCTTGAGTGTGGCTGTCATAGCCAGGGCCCTGGTTCAAGTCCCCAGCACCACATACAATCCCTTGAGCACTTCCAGGGGTCATTCTTGAGTACAAATCCAGAATGTCTCTACCCAGGGAGCACTGCTGGGTGTGATCCCCAATGCAAAGAAAACAAACTATGCAGAGATTGCTTACAAGGTTTATGAAAACATAGCCAAGTGGCCGGCTAGGAGCCAGAGACAGAGGAACAGGGCTGAGCTACTGCTGGCTCAGCTTGTGCTAGGTAATGAGGTGTCCTGGAAGGGGGGCAGGTTCTCATCCTCACTGCCCCTCACCCCTGACAGACTCTCAGAGGCGGGAAAACCTCGCACATCACAACCGCAGCGACTTTCAAGGTACGGATCCCACAGCTCCGCAGAGCCCACCTCCCCTGACCCCCTCCCCATGGCACACAGGCGCACAGCACCCACATGATTTCTCAAAACCTGGTATATTCATTCATCTAACACTATCCCATCACATTTTATAGAAAGCGAAGTGTGTGGGCACGAGGTGTGGTCTGGGGGACCACCTCGGTAATTTCCTACACTGTGGGCTCAAATGCACAATGGAGATTTGAAGATCTCCAATGGCTTTAGTCTAACACCATGTTCATCGACCGTATTTAGAGAAGTAGCTCCAACAAGCAATATAGAGCAAATTATTCAGTATATGAATAGGAAAAGTTCAAATAGACATTGAGATAAATGGTGTGTCTGGGATTGCCAGTAGAAAACCACTGTGTTCTGGAAACCCAGAAAGTGAGTCCAAGAACAGAAATTGGCCAGACTCCCACACATCAACACAGGTAAAAAAAGGCATGACTTTCTCATTACCATTCCCTTATATGAGCTGTAATGATTAACATAATTGATGCCGCTAAGTGAGCAGGCATTGGAGGGGATGGAGGGTGGGTGGGAAATGCAGGTCTCTGGCGGTGGTGGGGGCACACTGATGGTGGAACTGGTGCTCAACAATGAATCTTTCTAGCAACTATATTGTGAAAAATTTTGTACTTTGTAAATCACGGTGTTTAAAATAAATCATTATTTAAAGAAAAAAAGCATAACCAAGATAAGGAAAGTGCACAGCACCTCCCGAGTCTGACCTCAGCCTAACCCTCCAGCCTCAGTTGACTGAGCTTTGGTCTGGATATGCTCTCAGGGTCAAGCAGCTTCTTGTTCCCTTCCTAAACTTTCCTAACACCTCCACCTCTCACCCATGCAGACTGGGCGTTCTTCCCTTTGTTCTGGGAAAAGAGCAGTGAAATAAAAATGTTTATTGTGCCAAAGATAAAAGGGCATTCTCAGTCAAAACCTAAACTCAATAAATGTCAGACTGAATATATTGAGGAAAATGAAGAGGACATACTTATAGGTAGCTATTAAAAAAATTCCATCCCTAAAGAAGTTAAGTCATTTTTATATTATTAAAGTTTAACATGTTAGGAATTGAAAAGGAACTAGAACGGACAGCAAGACGTTAACACTAATTATCTCTGAGGAGTGAATACAGACATTATTTATTCTCTTAGACTCTTCTCAGTCATTTCCAAACTTTCTATAATGAACAGATTGATTTTAAAAATAGTCATTAAAATCATGAGGTCATCCCTTATAATGAACCCCGAACTGTAAATGTGAGGCTTTATGCAGCTTCTTCTCACTCAAATCTGACTCCTGACGGCAGCCTCCCAACAGTTGATTCCTTGAGCAAATAAATGTCATGGAAAGGTTGTAAGCTGCTTTTTATAGGGAGAGGAAAATCAAAACCCCCAAATGGCTCACATAATACGATCATTTATCCTAGAAGTTCTATTAGCTTTCATGGAGGGCACAGCAATCCTTTTTAAGAAAAACAAAAGGCAAACTATTGTCATGTGCTGAAGGATAAGATTCACATGGAATTTCTCATTCCGTAACGCTCAGGTTATTATAGTCATACTTGTATTTTCATTCAATTTACATTTGAGGATGAACTTTAAAACTTTGAGCATTTTTGTGTTATTTCCCAGCTGAAATCGAAACTCTAAAAAATGATATGGAGAGATAGTTTGAAGGCGAGAGCACAAGCTTTGCATGCTAGGACGCTAGATTTAATCCCTGGCACTGACTGCATGGTCCCAAGCACTGAAGGAGTTGCTCCTGGTCACTGAGCTGGGAACATCCTACGAACACTGGATTTGGCTCAAACCCTGTCCCTGCCACTCCCCGTCCCCCAAAAACAATAGAAAAACTCAGACTCTACTGAATTTAGGCTTCTAATCTGTGTTCTTTTAAGAAAGCAAATTTACCTGCAATTATCAGGATTTCAAATGTCGCATTCTTAAGAAAAGATTTGGCTAAAGAGCCAACTAATATAGACTCTGCCAATGAAGGGAAAATGGACCAGTCTCTCCAGGGCCCTTGGGAGTGTGTAAGCAGGAGGTGAGGACCACACAGGCATCTGACAGACCAAGTGTGCCCCCATCCATAATGTCTCACATTGTTTGATCATCTTGTTTCCTTTACCTTATATATACCCTACGCCATATATTACTTTATCAATAAAGTAAATGAACCCATGTTTGAGTTTCTAACCCATTAGAAAAACTCTAGAACCAGCTGACAATGCCCTTATATGCATATGTACAATATCACATAGATTTATACATACATTCATATATATATATATTTGCTTTTTTTTCGACTTTGCTCAGGTCCAATTGACTTCCTCTTTTGCAACCGCTTGGGCATCTGGGCTTTTAGGAAATTTCAGGACTGTGGACCCTACCTAGGACTAGATTTAGAAAATGGCACCTACCTCTTTTCCCTCCCACTGGGCTGGTCTGTGACTATGGCAAACAGAGTGAACACCGGGATTCACGTTTCTTGGGGGAGAGATTGCATGCCAAGAGACTTCCATGACTCCCTGAAGCTACGTTGTAACCCACCGGTTTCAGGCATTCACTCTGCTGCTTACCTGGCCACCCGGCACCTCTGCCCCTGCTTCCCTTCCAAAGAGCCCATTCAGAGGCAACCACAAGGCACCTTTCTAAAGAGAAGAGACCCATAATATCCATTTGCTGCGGGGTAACCTCTTGTCTTTAGACTTATAAACAAAGTGAAATCAAAACAATGAGCTCTGAGAGCTCATTTTAGGTTTGATGGCCCTGTCTGGGAGCAGCGACAATGGTGCCGACAAGTTGTCACCGTTCCATAGTGCTTGCCCCCAACGCCATGCAGGTGCAGACCTGCGTAACCAGGCTGGGCATTGTGAGTCACTCTGACTGCCACCACATAAAAGCTAATTTCACATTCATAATGTATGTTATTTTTTCAATACCAATAGCAACAAGAGTGTGCCAAAAAATTTCCCCTGAAGCTCTATTCTGTTTTTTAAACTACAGAACATTCTTTCATAGTTTGACAGTTAAAATGCTGCAGTTAATGTAATAAACAGAGAATTTTTCTAAGTAGCCTGTCAAAACAAGTGACACTTTTTTTTTTTTTGCTAGCGAGTCTCAGATTCGGAACAATAGGAAATACCTTTCAAAGCAACATCTTCATTATACAATCAAATTCTCGAAGTAATCTTCTCATCAAAGAATATTGTGTTATTTCTTTCCTAGTAATTATCAGAGTTCTGCAACCTTTCTGGCAGTGGTGACTATTATAAAATGCAGCTGTGCAGAGTTAAAAGATTGGGGGGTCCTGCCCGGTCTATACGGTGCCAATGCATCTCCTGTCTCTATCTTTCTAAATGACTTGGCAGTTTGGGCAGTGAAAAATCAACATTTCCAAGACCTTTGTAAGTACCTTCCAGTTTCCAAGAGCAAAGTTCTCAGCTGGTCTCTTCAAAGACAAGCTGACAAGCTGTGATACTGGCAATTCTTAATTTTTGATCAACTAAGCTCATTTTCTGCCCAACTAAATAGAATCTCCAGCAATGAAAGAAAATCAGTGAGTGAGTGAGTGAGTGTGTGTGTTTGTGTTGTGATTCAAAAGTCTCTTCTCAAAATTAAGATGCCTTATTTCTCATTTTCCCATCTTGTGGGAGTTATCATTCAGTAGAGAAAGAAATATAAGAGAACTAAGTCAAAAAGGTTATTGCTAGGCAATTCCAATGTTTATGGTTCAATAAAACCAGAAAAGATGGGAAAATCTCAGGGGCACCCAGAATGATATCTCCTGGAAGCCTGGCAAGACATGTACTTTAACTGCCAGTGATCTGCTATAAATGGTCCATCTTCAGAATGTCAGACAAAGACAGCAGAAGGACACATCCCATTTCCAAGAGAGACTCATAAAATCAGCCCTCAGACTTCTGTGAGAGTTAATCAAACAATTAGTATGAATATCCCTAGCATGGTGCCTGGCACACAGCAGTCACTCAATAAATGTTCCTTCGATCTGAATCTAATTTGGGAATGCCTTTCTCATTGGAATATAAACTCCCCAAAGGCAGGAACCACTGTATTATTTTCTTGAAACCTTTTGCTAGATCTTCAAAATCTTTGTGAATCAAATGGCCATTTCTGCCTCCCTCGAAGCAACTAAGAGTTAAAGGAATATTAGATGGTTCTATATGTGCCTTCGTTCATCCCCTTAGCAAAGGTTTATTGCTTGAATACTTGGAGATATAAAAGAACTAATCTGTGGCCTTTTTTTATCTCCCACATCAGCATAAACCTCCTCCCCACATTCTAACTTGTGGCCCACTACACTTTCCTTTGAAGCAAGTGATGCAGCTTGAAATGATTACTGCACAACTCATTGTTTAAGGTCTGTTCCCGGCACTAGAAAGAAGGTTCAAGAAAGAAGATTCAATTCTCTTGCTCAGTGTTGCAGTCTTAGAGACCATTTAGAGTGAAACAGGCATTCTATAAATACATAAAATGAAAAAAAAATCATTGACTGAATGAAGCAAAATAAGACATGTTTTTGCTGGGAAGAAACTCACCTTTTCCAGCACAATTGCTCAGCAGGGACATTATTTTCAGGATAGCACCTTATTCTGCATGTTCTAGACAATGGTTTTGCTTCCTCTCCACTAGTCCTACTCAGGCTCTGAATGACCTGAAGCATGACCTTCAGGTGTACTGGGACAACTGAAGCAGCCACACACATTTCCGAACACCCTCCTGGGGCCGTCCCACCTCAGATTCAGGACCAACACATGGCATGGGCACAACTGAAAGTGGCAGCAAGGAGAATAGCAAGAGGAAGATGGAAGGAAGTGAGGATGGACTGAGAGCGGGGGAAAGAGAAACGCGAGAGAGAGAGAGGAGACTCCTGACTGCAAAACAGGTTGCAAGGATGGTCTTCATCGAGGGCCCCGGAAGGATTCTCCTATGCCTCACTTGTACCTTCCCTCGAGACCCGTCAGAGTAGATTCAGCCTCTTCTGGCCACTAGCATCCAAGCATCTTTTTGTGGAGGCTTCACATGTTTGAGAGAGACATGCTGGGTCTCTTCACTTTGATACTTTGGATTTTCCGGTACCATTTTATTGTAAGACAAGGCTGCCGGAGTGACAGCACAGCGGATAGGGCGTTTGCCTTGCACATGGCCAACCGGGTTCAATCTCTGGCATCCCATATGGTCCCCTAAGCACCACCAGGAGTAATTCCTGAGTGCAGAGCCAGGAATAACTCCTGAGCATTGCAGGGTGTGACCCCCAAAAAAAATACAAGATGCTGAGATTAAATAGCTGAAATTCATGACTCTAGAGTTTAGAAGGATGAAGGCTGGACCAGGGAAAGGCTCTAGTAACCTGGTGTACAATCATGAGACCCAAGGAAGAGTTTCTGACCACGGGGACACGGCATGCAATAGTGAGAACTGTGGGAAGGCTCCTGTAGCATGGAGAAGAGGGGTGGGGTGTTGGGAAATCCTGGAGCTCACTGAGTCACAGGGTGGCAGACACTGGTCAGGCTGGGTCGAGGGACCTGTCACTCTTGGAAAGTGCCCAGTGGACATTCAACTGATGTAAACATTAACATTTTGTTTTGTTTCATTTTTTGTTTTTGATGTTTATGTCAGAACCCACTAATAAATGAAGACTGGGAAAGCCAGTGACTCAGAGCTGACAGCCACCACTGGCACTTGGCTGTAGGGTGGAGGGTGACTTCATTTCCACAGGAAAAGTGCAAGTGGTAGAGTCAGAACCACGGGCCAAGTCAACTCTGATGGAGAAAGTTTCTCTGAGACTGGACCACAAACAGCATGCCCCACAGCACTGAGTGGAGAGTCCCAGAAAGAGGAAGGACTTAAGCCAACTGCTCTGAAGCCATTCTCTGGCACTTTTCAGAGGTCCTAGTAAGCTGACAAGCACCCCCATGGTCAGGCAGGGCTCAGGGTAAGAGAGAGCAAGTCTCCGGGCCATGGCAAATCTCTACGGCTTCAGAAAGCTGCAGCATTTAATTAACAGAGTTGAGGGCAGGGGAAGCAGGTGCTGAGACGTGGTGATAAGACATGCAGTGAAGGCCGAAAGCCAGGCAGGATGACCTCTGCCCTGTTGTGTTCAGAAGGGCAGACTGGCAGAGGAAAGGCCCTTCTGTTTATCCCTGACCAAAGGCTGTTTTACAGCAGGTGGACTCCGATACGATTTTCTGAGCCAACCGCTAAAAGACAAAAAACAACAAACAAACAAACAAACAAAAAAAAAGCCAACCTCTCTGGCATCAATGCATACTAAAGGAAATGGTGTTTTCTGGCTCAAAAGAAAATTTAGAAAAGGAACAGACACTGCCCTGCCACCTCTTCTGAGCCTCTCCCTGGGCTCCATGAAGGTTGGGGCTTTAGAAAGGGCCTCATGTCTCTGTGCCCAAATGCTCACGTATGCACCTGCACCGTGCAGCCCTACCACCTCCAGGGAGCACCACCCATCTGCCCCGACTCACGGTTTTCGGAGGATCATACGCATGTGGGCATCGGGGCCCATCTGGGACAGCAGCAGCAGCGTGTCCTGGAGCTCCTCGTCACATTCCTTCTTCTCCTCCTCAGTAGGCAAAGGGGCATCCTCGTGCTCGTCGTCCAGAAATCGATAGAATAAATATTTGTCTTGGAAGTGGCGCTCCTGGTCCACTGCAGGTAGCATGGGCAGAGCGTGCTGCTGAGAACTCCCTGCTTTTACAGACCCACGGACCAGAGACTCTCTGCCCTTACCCACCCACAGACACTCTCTGCCCTTACGCACCCACAGACAGAGACTCTCTGACCTACACCCACCCACAGACAGAGACTCTCTGATCTTACCCACCCACAGACAGAGACTTTCTGCCCTTACACCCACAGAGACTCTCTGCCCTTACAGCCACAGACAGAGACTCTCTGCCCTTACACCCACAGACAGAGACTCTCTGACCTACACCCACAGAGACTCTCTGACCTACACCCACAGACAGAGACTCTCTGCCCTTACACCCACAGACAGAGACTCTCTACCCTTACACCCACAGACAGAGACTCTCTGCCCTTACTCACCCACAGACAGAGACTCTCTTCCCTTACACCCACAGACAGAGACTCTCTGCCCTTACTCACCCACAGACAGAGACTCTCTTCCCTTACCCACCCACAGACAGAGACTCTCTGCCCTTACACCCACAGAGACTCTCTGCCCCTTACAGCCACAGACAGAGACTCTCTGCCCCTTACAGCCACGACAGAGACTCTCTGCCCTTACAGCCACAGACAGAGACTCTCTGCCCTTACAGCCACAGACAGAGACTCTCTGCCCTTACACCCACAGAGACTCTCTGCCCTTACAGCCACAGACAGAGACTCTCTGCCCTTACAGCCACAGACAGAGACTCTCTGCCCTTACAGCCACAGACAGAGACTCTCTGCCCTTACAGCCACAGACAGAGACCTCTCTTCCCTTACCCACCCACGGACAGAAACACTCTGCTCTTGGGACCCACAAACAGAAACTCCCTGCTCTTACCCACCTATGGACAGAGACAAGCAGTGCCTGAGCTGGGCTACTACCCAGCGTTCCAGGGCCTCGCCCAGGGGCTGTGCTGTAGTGGGCTCCTCACTCTCACCCTCCTGGAGCCGAGACTCCCTGAGAAAAGCTGCCAGCACTCACTAAGATGAGTGTGCTGGCCTGAAAGAGACCTGGTGACATGATTTTCTAGCCTGTGGGGAGATGCGTCAAACCGGAAACTGATCAATTTCCACATGCAGTTCCACATGCAGTTCTGGAATTGCAGAAAAAAAAAAACCTTCTTTGATGAGGGTCAGAATTCAAGCTTTTTTTGCTATAGGTGCTCTTTGGAAATGTGTCTCTGTGTGCTTTAAAAAGTAGCTCAAGACAGGAGTAACTCCCGAGCATCGCCGGGTGTGACCCAAAAGCAAAAAAAAAAAAAAGAAAGAAAGAAAAGCAGCTCAAGAGATAGTTACTAGGGGCTAGTAACTCTCTCCCGTGGTGGTCAGGGGACACCAGGGCCCTGCCTGGCTATGCTCAAGGTGGTGGCATCGAGCGCTGGGGATTGGAAAGGCGAGGCGTCTGCTGTCATTTGCACAACAGCTCCAGCCCCTATCAGGTCTCCAAGAGTTTAGGTTCCTTTATAGGATGGAGTGTGGGAAGATAAAGATAAACTTCTAGTCCCTGTTGCTTGAGAAGGGCCTTGGACAGTAACAGCGGCCGGGGTTCTGTCCTCATCCCAGATCTGCAAGAGTCACAGGCAATTCACGTGTACTATACTGAGCACCTCTGACCAGCATTAACTTTCATGTGACGATAGAATCAATGAATGGAATTGATAGTCTGTGAACTTGGAAAAAGGGTCTTAAGCCCAATGGTAGAAGCAGTTTCATCACATTTTTGCGCTGGTCTCGAACAGTTGCTCAGCTCAGTGCTAGCCCCTTCAGATAGGAGGGTGCAAATGCAGAGCACACCTTGGTTTAACAGTCAATGGAGGGGTTTGCAAGCTGGCTCTCCTGGGTAAGGCCAGAGCACAAAGGCAGCTTCGTTTGTGACTTTCCCTGGTTCTGAGTTTCATGGCTCTTCTTTCTGCCCCTGACTCTGGGTTACTATGCGATGCTCAGAGTATAATCATCACACTATCAATGAACCATGAATGCAAACTAATAAACATAATTGGAACTGATGTGCTTGGGTTGCAATTTCATTTTCCTTTCATCCATTCTCCCAAGTTAGGGAGGTATGATAGTGGAACACAACCATCAACGTCCACTCACCGCATACTGCTAAATGAAGAGGCTAGCTCTCGGGTCCCACAGGGATCATAACTCCTTGCCTGCCCAGGAGTCTGACAACAACTTACTCAAGAAAGCATACTGACCCTTTCTTGGTTTTGGGGGGCAGCAGCTCCTCTTACCATGGTTGAGAACACCATCTTCCACCAGCACCTGCCACATGCCCACGGCCTGAGTGCGGGGAATGAACACACGGTGTCTGCTGCATCACCCAGTCCACCAGCTCAGTTCCCACACAGCATTGTCTAAAGGGAGGGAGCACAAGGAAGGGGACAGTCACTCCCTTGGCGACAAGGAACAGAAGATGGCCTTTCCAAAGAACTGTGTCAGTCCTTCCACCAAAGGGGCCTCACTGCCGGCCAGGCAGTCCTATGGTATGGCCTCAGCTTCCATCTAGTCCTGCCATACAACAGAATCACTCAGCTCATCAGAGAGCTTTCTCAGCATGGCTGCTTAAAGGCAAGAGCATTCATTAGCTGCTGTGGCACCCTGGGGATGGAAAGGTGGCTCCAGAGGGAGTAGTTATCTGGCAAACTGATCACAGGGCTACAGTCTCCCCTGGAGCTACTTGCATAACACCTCAGGGTAAAATGAAAGCAGAGTGAGAATTCTGACTTCCTTCACCAGAGCTCTCTGTGGAATGAACACTCAGAGGTGCTTCATGAATGATGCCGGAGAAGTGTGAAATTATACCACACTTTGTATTTCAAGTAATACTACTGCTCTTCCTCAGAGGGGTGTTGGGAGAAACAAGCAATTAACGATGCAAATCTCTCTAGAGAGAAAGTTCTACATAATGAGCAAGAAGTTCTACGTAATGAGCACCAGTACTTCTGGGGAGCCTGTCTGTCAGCGGAAGGGTGCCAAAGGCTTTCTGGCTGTCTAAATAGTTACACATTCAACCTCTCCATGGTGAGTTGGTTGGAACAGGCAAGCTGCATGCATTAGAAAGGAAACATATTCAATATACACACACCAGGCAATACTGAACCCTTGATAAGGGTGGAGAGAGAAGGCAGGTGTTCTGGGCATGATAGTTCAAGAGAGAAAATGGAAACACAAAGTCTGAGGGATGAATCTCCAGGGACCCGGAGAAAGGCAGGGAGTGGCTGACAGCCTTCGCTGGGTCTGAGTCACTTCCCTCCCTTGCTAAGGATGCAGCTTCCTCAGTTGCTTCTCCGGCCCAGGGGGCTCCTCGCCCACTAAAGCGGGAGAACAATCTTTGTGCTCTGCTACTTTGAGAGCAGGCTTTATTAGTTATATGATGTGGGCCATATTGTTCCTTGTATCTGGGCCTCAGTTTTCTCATCTATAAAAGAAAGGAGACCAAAAAAAAAAAAAAAAAATGGGCTCTAGGCCATTTCCAGTTCCAATACACTAGAAATTCTGAAAATCTCTCCAAGCTCCTGGGATATCCTGATTCAAGTCTGACCCAGGAATTTTAGACAGGAAGGTGTACTGAGGTCGTTAGTTTTCCCTTTTTATGTGCCTACACCCACACTTTAGGGTGGTAATGAGCAAGAAGTTATCACGCAAATATTCATTCTAAATCAAATATACAACCTATCAGAAGAGTTCTAATTGGAGAATCTGCTAATGGGGAAAAAGCTTCATGTGGTAGTCAAGAATTCAGTGAGTACTTTTACTAAAAAGAGCACTTGGCCTTGAGATGACTCTGGTCACCTGGATCCTCGTAGGGGGTATTAGAATATTGTGGTCAAAATAGAATCAATGACACACCACATGCTTCTTATGAGTGATGGGACCCTGGGCTTCCTTTCCATTAACAATCTCCGGTTGCTTTAGACATCACAGTAAACATCCAGGCAGGCGATCATTGGGGGTAATACTGCATCTAGGTAGACTTCAAAAGCTTAATTCCACAATAATATACGGGAGAAGGTGCAGCACGGTGAGGGAGGATTAGGGAACAAGATCTGGGACAAGGAACTCACACAGCACTGCCGGAAAGAGAAATTCTGCTCTGGCTGATCTCTGGGTAACTACCACATCAGCACACCATTACATGACATCATAGGGTGCCGAACAGACACCTACATTACAGGAGTTTCACGTCTCCGTACTACAGAATAAGAAAGAAGTTATGGCTCCAGTTCATCTAGTTTCTACTATTCATCACCAAAGACATATTAAAGTGGAAATCCCTTAATGTAAGTCAATACTTGGGAAAGTATAATCACATCTTAAATTAAGGAAAATAACATAAAAATTAAAAAGTCAGCTATATGTGACTCTGAGAACCATTTATTTAAAAATGGTTTAATCCTCTCTAGGAATATATAACATGCTTTTAGAAACACCCACTTTTATTGGCTTTAAAATTTAGTAGTATATAGGGATCAGAGTCTTCCAGACATTATACTCCAGAACAGAAACCGGTTGCAACCAATAGCAATATGAATAAGGCTACATGAATAATACAAGAGACAGAAAGAGGAAAGGACCACTTGATAAGAAGAAATGACAAATCCAGTGCCAGGTTCAAAATTCTATTAAGAAAAGAAAGGCTAATCTAACTTCCCATTTTTATGTTCTGATCAAATATATTGGCAGAGGCAAGCAGAAAGTGTTAGTTGCAGGAAGAAAAAAAAGGAAGAACTTTTGTTGATAACGTTTTTCACGTTTGTCTCTGGAAAAGTGGTTGACTGAGATTTGCTCTAGGTGAACCAGGTATGAATTTTCACATTCTATCCATAGCTTATAGCCACTGGAAGGCCCTGCATGGAAATTTAAATCTTTGTCCTGGGCTTTTCAGTGTGTTATGAATTTGGTTCGTGTGAATCAAATGGGTTTGGACTCACGTCAAGTATGATGTGCTCTGAGATCATGTCTAGGCTAAAGCAGAAAATGAGTCCGCCTGAATGTCACAAACGGAAGGGGCTGAGCCATGGAGACGGCAGAGTGGGAAGGCCCAAGAAAGGCCACTCTAGTTCCACAGCTCTTGCTGGACTGATAACATCAGCAGCTAAAGATTAGATCTGAAGCCTTAGTCAAGCTACCAGGGATTAATTATCCCAGAGGCTGACAGTAGTCACTGCCACCAGTCTCTATCAGCTCAAATGACAACTAATGTCTTTTTTCCCTCTTGATTAGAGATGTGATACTAAGCTGAGCTGAGCTGAGTTTCTTACTATATGGTGAAAGTAGGAAACATACTCTCATGGACACTACCATGAAACTATACATTAAAAAAATGAATTCTTGATGGGACAGTGATGCTTGATTCATGGGGCTACCGTTAGGACTTGGGACACAACTATGCTTGTAACTCAGCAGGACCCCAATAAATGTGTGGAACGAATGGATGGGAGATAGATGAATGAAAAGGCCACTGGGCTTGGAAATCTATCACGATTGGCTTATTCTCGGATTCTGTCACACATTTGTAAGTCAAACAAAGAGAACTATTAGTATCTCTGAGCCTCAGTTCTGTCATCTGCAAAAACAGCCGTACACCTACCTCGTAGGGTTATGGTGAAGATAAAATGAGATATTTGGAAAGTGGCCTGGCACAAGGATTAAAGCACAAACACTCAGTGTCAGCTGATGATCACTTAAATACAGCAGTTTCCTAAAAGGTTCTGACAGAGATAAGGAAACAGTCTTCCCTTTCATTAGCATAACTAAACCAATGTCCATGCACAGTAGTTTAGGAGTAACTGCTGGGAACCTAGGGATAATTAAAATTAAGCAATAATCTAAGACAAGTTTAGATTTTCTATAATCTGTAGCACATATTATACTATGTGCTACTTCTTAGATGGAAAAACTGGGAAGCATATGTTTCAATTTTCACCAGCATGAATCTAAGTTGCCTGTAGCCTTTCGAGTTGGCACACATACCTGTAGGTCTTTAGGTGGTATTTTCTATCTCTTATCATGTGAGGTGCTCGACAGAGAATAGCATTTCGTAAAATTTTTCCAGTTCTAAGGATCTTCTCTGATGGGACCTGTATTTGAATCAGGTGAAAGAGGGAAGAGAAAAGGGAGTTTTAGATGGAAAACCAAGAGAATAATCCTTAAATCACTTTCCCATTTGACTCAGACTTGAAAATAAGTCACTCATACATTTATACTGTTCACTTGAGGGATTTGTCACTGTTATATGTAAAGAACCAAGACACTGAGTAATTTTTTGCCTCAGAAAATGTATCCAACTTTTCCTCATGAAGATCTAACACACGGACTACCTCAGGAATTACTTAAGACGTGAACTCTGAAGGCTCAAACCCACCTACATCCCATTACCTTGGTAATGGTGTTAGCAGGACGAAGAGGAACGTGAGGTTCAATGAGAGGTGTCTGAAAAATAAAATGTTAAAGCAAAATAAAATTAAACAAAAAAGTTCTCTAAAGAAAATTATGGGTTGAGGGATAATAAAAAGCATTCATTTCTTACAAAACTCAAAACAGAATTTTTAAAAAAAGAGATAAACTCTATCTAAGGAACTTGAATGCATAAGCATTCAAAGGGCAAAATTAGACTATTTAATTTGCCAAGATTTAAATATAAATTATTAAAAATGAGAAACCAAATAGGAGTGATTAGATGTTTGCAGGCGTAATGAGAAGGAAATCAATATCTACTCAGAGCATAGCAAACAACAGAGCAGCGGGAAAGGAAAAATAAGATAAACATGAACAGAGATTAAAATGACCTATCTTGGGGACAGGAATGAGTCTCACTTTAGAATGGGAATGAGATTGTTTTCCTTCTTTCGTGTCATTAAGATGCCCCCTCCCACTGCAATTTGTACTTTTTAGGAAGAAAGCTTTAAGTTTAAAATGATGCTTTTTGATTTCACCAACCCAAGTTCCTAGAACCCCAAGAGGCAGTTCATGTAGATTCCCTCTAATTTTCAACATGTTTCAGGATTCTGTGTCTATCAGTGCTAGGAACTAGATAAAGCTCCTGTCACTACCCATATTCTTCAGATGCTAAGTTGAACTCCCAAGGAAGTTATCCACCACCACAGTAGAGTTTCCTAGTCTAATGAAAAACCCCATTTCTCTGATATGCTTGATAATGACATTAAAATGGAGGGAAAGAATATACTCACTGAAGGGTGGTTCTAAGGCCATTGATATAATGCTCTGTGTGTGTGTGTGTGTGTGTGTGTGTAATCACTTGTAGAAGAGAAGAGAAGGTGGGGATTTGTGAATGAGATTGGTGCATGAAGAATTACAGGCACCCAAAAGTGCCCACATCCTTATTGACAGAATTCAAAAATATGTCAGAATAACTAGGGACAGAGGGTTTCTGCAGATGTGGTTAAGGCATACTAGGGGTAAAATCTTGACGTTTCCAGGGATAGGGAAGGGGCAGGGCAATCTTAAAATACCTTTAAACATGAAGGAGAGAGACAAAAGAGTTAGAGAGATAGCTGTGTTGTTCGGACTCAGACTATCTTTTGTTGACTTTGGATAATGAAGAAGTAAAGAGTCAAGAAATGAGTTCGCGGTAAAGGTAAAACAATATATAATCTTACCCTGGACCGTCAAAGGAAGGGACCTGGCAACAATTTGGATGTTGCCCATGAGCCCAATTCCATTACAGATGTTTAAAAAATAACACTGCAAGGATATTCATGCATGTTGTTAGCAGCCACCAAGCTTCTGGCCATTTATTATAACTGCGTCAAAAACTAATATAAAGATTATTGTACTTTATCCAAACTCCTATTTTTTGCAGATCGAAGTCATAACATTAAAAATAAACTACAATTTCACTCTAATGCTAATCCAAATCACAATGAGGGAAATAAAGGTTAATATTAATTTGAATTACTTTATGTACCAAAATAGAAATATATATGAATAAATACATATCTTCAAAAGTCAACAATAAATTTCAGGTGGGTTTTGCTGCTTTTTTTTGTTTAAATCTTTTGGGCTATTTCAGGCTCTGTGCTCAGCAGTGACCCCTGACTGAGGACTATATGTCGCGGAGGGGATTTCAACAGGGTGAGAAGACACTGAATTCTAGAAAAAAGTGGAGATGAGCAAGGTTTATCTGGAATGACTAAAATGTCATTGAACTCACTTCAACATTCTCATCACCTGTTGACATTTAGCAGACTTCCTCCCTGCCCCACTTGCTGTCACTGAGCACAGGTACCAAGTAACATTACCGTCTCTTAGCACGTACTATTTATGAGCAGCACAGACCTGGAAATGTCAGTTTGGTCCAATTCAGTCGCAGATTTAGTCAGATCTGGACTTTGCCCTGAAATAGGCCCTTTTACCCCTGCTTTCTTAGATTTTTTTTCTTGGTGGAAGAAAGACCAGTTCAGTCTCCGAATACCACCTCCTTAAAGCAGACAGAATTTCATGCTGTTTGAGGGGAAATATTCAAATGCACACGGCCAGCGTGCGTGAGGGCTCTGGAGACGGGCCACCAGAACACATTCCTTATTTCAGAGTTCCTGTTCTCATTCATCTCACCTCTTCACCTGCTTGGAAAGTTCATGTATGTAGCTGGTTTTAGATCAGAATTGCAGCTCATTAAAAACAGAGCAGAAGCCCATGTATTCTTCTCTTGAAAGAAAAAGATGCAGGAATTTGTTGTTTAGAGTAGACGGATGCAGGGTTAGCTTCAAAGGTGATATTTTCCTTCCTACAAGGGGAAAGTCTACTTTTCCTTGCAGAAGTTTTAGAGAGCTGGGGGCCAAGAAGATACTATTCTTGAGGATCACTTTGTTATATGCACCAAAGCCTTCTAATATGGCATCTATTTATTTCTTCAGAAAAGGGGACATTTCAACAGAATGCTAATAAGCTCACCCTAAGTTAGCCCTCTATGTTGTTGTAAACTGTCCTTTTTGGGTTCTGTGTAACAATCCAAAAAAATAGTATTTGGCATCCAATGCTTGGAATATCAAGCCTCAGTCAAGTGAGAAGGAATCCGGAGTTCCGACCTCCATCGACGATCCAGAGTCAGGGACGCTGTCTCACTTGCCAAGGCACCAAAAAATCAGATGGGCTGAACATGTAATGCGATTTGGAGATGTCCACTGGACTAGAGCCATTACTGACTGGATCCCACCGGATGTCAAAAGATCACCTGGCCGCCCACCTACAAGATGGTCAGACTTCTTCGCCAAGACCCTGAACAAACGGTTTGAGGCTCTTTGTATTCCTGAAGCAAGCAGATGCCATTGGGCTACACTGGCACGTAATAGGGTCAAGTGGAAATGCTATTAATGCCCGCCGAGCAAATAGATAAGTAATGGGATATGAAGTGATCAAGTGATCAAGTGATTTGGCATCCAGACTCAAGTATTGATTTTCAATACTTGAAGGGCATTAAAAACATTAAATGTATACAAGATTGTCTTTTAGTGAGATTATTCTAGCACCAGTTCCATAAACAAAAAACTATTGTTTATGGAACAAAACAAAAACAAAAAAACAAAAACTAAAATAAAACTACTGAAAACTGCATCCTCAGAACCTTCCGTAGCTCAGTGCTTTATAGTTTGGGGCCTAGGTCATGGATGTAAGCTTTGAGAAAAAGACACGTCCTTTATTTAAACAAAACTCATAAGGAACATACAGAGGGTGAATGCGGGGTAAGTTTATGTGGAAGGAATCACAGTTTTCTTTCCTTTTTACTGAATCACCCTGCAAAATTGCTCATGATTGGGTATCAGTCATTCAGTATTCCAATACACTTCCCTACACCAGTGAACACTTCCCAACACCAATGAGTCCTGTTTCCCAACTGTTCCCTCACCTACATCTATGACAGGTAATTCTCTCTCTCTCTCTGTCTGTCTGTCTGTCTGTCTGTCTGTCTGTCTGTCTTTCCCCCAACCCCTCTTGTTTTGTACATTCTGGTTTGCAATACAGACAACTGAAGGGCTATCATGTTTATCCCTTGACCTACTTTAAATACTCAGTTATAGTCTAGCATTACTATTTCCATCTATTATTGTCTCTACCTTACCTACTCTCTCTACCTCCATTCTACCATACATGTGGTAGAATCCAACCATTTACCCATCCTCCTGACTCCTGTTTTCCCTGGTCTTGTGATATTAGTCTCATACTATTTTTTCTTTAAAACACAATGAATGCAGTCTTGGAGAAAAACAGTTTTTCTTTTTCTCCATTTTTTCACAAGAACTGTGATTTACAAAGTTATTGATAGTTAAATTTTAGACTATATAATATTCCAACACCAATCCCATCACCAGCGCCAACATCCCTCCACCAGTGCTCCATATTTCTTTTCCACATCAACCCTTACCCCATCCTCATCTGTCAACTTGAGTCACATTACAAAGTTTCAGTGGCTTCTGCTTGGAGCTAAGTTTTCAGTGTTGCTGAGTTTGTGTTTGGGATATGTGTTTATTTATTTGGGAACCAAACCTGGTGGTGCTTGGGGGGTTGCTCCCAGTTTTGTACTCAAGGAAGGCTTGTTCCTAGCAGTGTTGGGAGGACCATGCAGTGCCAGAAATCAAACCCACAGAGGCCTCCCTCGTGCAAAGTATGTGCTCACTGGACTGCCTCCTTGGCCCTTCTATTTTCTTCAAGAAACAAAGCTGCTCACCCTCCAGAAGAACTGGGTTCTGCTCAGCTACACTCATCAGTCATTGCAAGAGTGCATGGAAGACTTCTGAGATCAACGGTGTTGGATTACTCTTCATTCACAGTCCTGGGATTTATATTTTAAATAAAACGTTTTTTCTCTTTCCTAAATGCCCTTTGCATATTCTTATGTTAGAGCAATGTCCTTGTGCAAACAATAAAGACTATGTTTTTGTAATATAGGAGTTAATTGACTGAAATATTTAATCCTGGGTATCCTTCATATTTCCTAACATAAACCTCAGTTGCCCTTAGATTTACTCTAGCTCCTTATCCCCAAAAGAAGGGTCCTGCCGTGGGAGTCAGATAGACCCAGGGAAAGCCATGAGTTAATTACCCTGGCCTCGAAATGGGATGGTCTAAGTCTCACAAGCAGGATAACAAGCTAAGAGCAAGGTCATGGAACAAACTCTGTCCTGACCCAAAGATAAGCAACTGATTTTGGACCTGGTTGGGGTTAGGATAAAATTAACCTGATTAACTTGCCTGAGGACTGTAGCCTGGGGAATATATAGTGAGATATCCCCAGGAAAGCCACCCTTTATAAATGTCTGTATCTCTTACTGTGTTTATACAAAATGACTAGAATATTATTAAGTAAATATTATAGAGCAAAGGAAAGGAAAAAACAATATGCCCTTGGCTGGAAATCTGCCTCTGTCCAGGGCAGGTCCATAGCCCCAGGGCAGAATTCTATCTCTGGGGCAGGTCCCCTAGTGGATTTAGGGGACCAGAAAGGAGGAAACCGCCTTCTCCCCCTTCTCAATTCTTTAGGGCCAAAGTCCCTCACCTCTTGCATCTTCCAACTCCCAACCTCTCAGGGGGATTTAAAGAGCAGACTTGACTTGAATACAGTGGTAGAGCTTCAGACTATCAAGGAGTC
Source organism: Cryptotis parvus (assembly GCA_021461705.1). NCBI lineage: Eukaryota > Metazoa > Chordata > Mammalia > Eulipotyphla > Soricidae > Cryptotis > Cryptotis parvus. The sequence continues at coordinate 166,692 of JAJIBD010030799.1, forward strand.
TGTGGTTCTGTTCCTTTGTTTACAGGTCAGGGGAACAGGCTCTGAATGCAACTGAGATCCTGCTGAACCCCAGTACCTACTGGGAACCTCTCTGTGCCCCAACAGATGGTCAAACCCATTCCTGAGTTATCAGAGGTAGTATTCATCAGGACCTATGAGAAGCCAGCCCCAGGCACCAGTATGTCTCAATTAACTTTTGGAAAATCAGAAACACTGGGACAGTGAGATATTTGGCACTGAAGAACTGCCCCACCAGGGCTAGGACAGATCTAAAAGAATATAAAGAAACATAGTAAGAGAGCAACAAAAGACCAAAGGCAATGAAACTGGAGAGCTGGTCCACAGAACTGAGCTTGGGGTGGAGGGAAGAGAGGGGATCCTGGGGACATTGGGGACATTGGAGGAAGGAGGGGAGTGAACACTTTGGAGGAGGCTGTAGTACAGGAACACTCTGTACATGAAAGCATACTATGAACAATTATAAATCACAGGCTTAAATAAAATTGAACGCACACATACATGCACATGTGTAAGCACACTACACACATTAGTATAGGGAGGTGTCAGCACTGGGTCTCACTCAGAGACTTTCCCACAGCAGGGATTGCTGCTACAGTGGAGACACCCAAATAAAGACTGAGAAGGAAACCCAGATGCTATACAACAGGAAGTTTGAGGGTGGAGGGGCATGGCCTGAGCCTAAGGTCAGGATGGAAAGCGAACCTTGGGAGGGCTGAGGCAACCACTTCGGGAGATGCTGCACCACCCCCTTCCAAACACACACACACACACACACACACACACACATATGCCCCTCTCACTGCTGAGAGACAGCATCTTTCCACCAGCATGCTTGCTCCAGCCTGGAAGAGAGAATGGCGCTTCTTAAGTGGGATGTTGCAGAGAAGAGGGGTAGAGGGAGCACGGAGGTCTTGGGGATATGACCCACACTGGAGAACCACCTTAGAGGACAACAAGTGGGTCAAGGCACCACCCAGACGAGCTTCCCTGGCATCCACAGCAGAGCGCAGGAGGGTGAAGACGTGCTTTAAGGACCCACAGACTCAGGACGGACATGGGAGGGTGGTGGTAAGGGCCACAGGGTAGAGACAGAGAGCTTCATGCGCTCTCACACCCACCCCATCTTCTCTGGCTCTCTCCTGCGGGGCTGTGGGCGAGGAAGGCGGGCACTTGGGAGGGGGCAGGGAGGCACCCCATTCCTGTTTGCCAGTCTCCTAGGACTGCCCTGGGGTTTGACCTATCACCAAAAAGGACGTGTCGCCAGGAGCCCTGCAAGGAACAGACCCTGCACCCATTAATCTCATACATTTTAACACATCAATCAATGTGGCAAGAATAAAAATTCCTCCTCCCTACGTGGGGCATGAAAGACTCCAAATCGGGCTACAAAAATGCGATCCGAGGAAGCGAGGCAGAGCAGACAGATAAAGGCACAGGTATTCACTGACTCTCTGCTTTTCTTGGCTTCCACCATTGAAGTCTTCCCTCAGGAATGACTGTAATTGGTTTTTGTTTGTTTCTAGAGAGGGGAGGCATTCTACTGCTTTTTTTATTATTATGTTTCTATTACTACTGAAAAGGAGAAACAGTAAGGGGAAAACGTTCTGTTTGGCACCAGAGCCAATTTAGAAATACTAATCAGGTGATGAAAAATATGAATTTAGCCTCCATTACAGAAAGGCACAATAACTCCCCAGTAGATTATAATGAGGTATAAGGCACTGTAATAGGTCTCGTGAAAAACCATATTCAGGGCTCTTTGAAAAGGGGTAATTCTTTTTCACTCAAGTATTTACTCTCAGGAGCCTTTTGCAAGGACAAGAGATAAGAATAACAAGCTTAGATGGGGACACAAAGCTCATGGCAGAACCCTGGCAACCCAGTGCAATGAGTCAGATAAGTCCACGTGCAATTTAATTCAAGTATTTACTGAAGGCATGTTGTGTACAGAGCTACAGTAGAACACGAGAAGGCACCTGATCTAAATGAGCTCTTGATCTTGGTGTGAGAACAAAATGTCTATGGTCAGACTGAGACAATGAGAGTCAACAGAGAAATGCAGTAACGTTCTGAATTTCAAATAATCTACCGCCTTACCACCTTTCTTATTTTAGGTGAGCTAATGCTAGGAGTTACAATGCCTTGTTTTTCACTTTCTTGCTCAGGTCTTAGGAATGCCTGTCTTACTCGGTTGTAACTGTTATCCCTCTTTAGTTGACCACATAGAATTTAAGTAAGAACCAACTCAGATTCAGCAGTTCTTAGTACTCTGAAATAACTATATTCCATTTCCCCATTGTTAAATAGAAACATTTCTCCCACATACCTCCTTGGATCCTTCTGTGTTTTTGTTTTTGTATTTAAGTCATTCCCAGTTTAACATTGGGTTATGGATGAGCAGTTTCAGCATTAATATGTAAAGAAATGGAAAATTTCACTGTTATCCATACAAAAAGAGCTGAACAACATGAAAATCCTGACTCCTCTTGTGCTAGTCAGAGAACTGAAGTTGTAGAACAACATGGCACCTGCAATGGGGAGATGTGAGTACTGGGAAGGAAGCCGCAAACTTAGGGACACTGAGGTTGTCACTTAAACAAGGAAGCCATTGGGAGATGTGGCTCTGATGCCTTTGTGGACTGCACAAGTCACTAAGTCAATGAAATATTTAAGACTTACAAAGGTTTCAAGGTTATAAATGGAAAGCCAAGGACCATCCATCACAACAAGCCTAGGCTTTGAGCTACAGCCAGTTGAAAATTTCCCACCTCCTCTTCACCAAAGTATCTCCCTGATTTCCTGCTCTCACCACTTTAGGCTTGATGCCTCCAACTGGAGCCAATTTTGTTCACATAATTTTTGAAAAATTGTAATTGGCCTTACTGTATCTTTCCACAATCATTGTGAAGAACTGCTGAAGGCTGAATGCATAGTAGTTAAATGAGAACCTTAGTGGGGCAGGGTGGGGACAGGGTAAGATGGGCCTTTGCAGACGTTTACCTCCTGGAACTCTACCAAGTTCCCAAGCTTCCGAGCCAAACAGGATTTCCTGGTAGGGAAAAGGTTTGAGGAGGCATTGTAAAATAAACCTAGAGTTTTCCCCCCATAATCAAGGCCTACTCTTATGGGGAAAGGCTTTGCTAGAGTCTTATCAGAGTTGGGGTAAGGGTTTTTCTCTGACCTCAGGGCCCCAGCCACCTCCTTTCTCACCTAAGAAGGAGAAAAAGGCTCATAAACAGTTACGCAGGCCACGCTGAGTAGACTGTGGCTCCCTAAATGATGGAGTCAGTAACAGCGACCTTCCCCCACTGCACTAGAAGCAGAGGATTGCACCTAAACCATCTGCAAGACGCTGACATCCCCTAAGCAAGGGCTTTCAATGCTTCCCCTCCTTCGAACAAATATATATATATTCTTTTAAATATTTTCTTTTATATATGTAAAAGAATATATATAAAAGAATCTATATCTATATTAAAGGATTGGGCTGTATTTTTTCACAAAATTTGGACTAAAATAATTTTCTCATACCTTAGTATCTGCCTGAATTTGAAAAAAGGCAGATTTTAATCCATGGGTTAGTGGACAGAACCAGAGTCTCCATTTCCACTGGTCAAAGCCACTGACCTATCACTCACTGTGAGTACAGGCTCTGGTAAGGGGCCCACTCTCTGCTGTCTGAGACCCTCTCCTTTGAGGTCTCAGGATTTAGATGACAACCAGAATCCACCTTTGAATTCGCATCTTCCTAATCTCTTCCCAAAATGGGGCCCCAGGACACAACATAAGGGCATCACACCATCCCTACTTTTATGTTCATAGCAGCATTATTCACAATAGCCAGAATCTGGAAACAACCAGAGTGCCCGAAAATCGATGACTGGATAAAAAGCTTTGGTACATCTACACAATGGAATACTATGCAGCTGTTAGGAAAAATGAAGTTATAAAATTTTCCTATAAATGGATGGACATGGAGAAGATTATGTTGAGCGAAATTAGCTAGGAGAGACAGATACAGAATGACTGCATTTATCTGCATGACATACATATGTATGTGCATATTATGATACTAACATCCAAGGTCAAGTGAAACATATATCAGGAGGTCTTGTCAAAGGTGGAAATTATCACAAACGTGTGGGCATCAGGACGCTAGGTAAGACAGAAAATGGAACAGGGTGCTAACAATTGTCGAGGGTACTAATGCCAACCTAGAACTGAGCATTAAATAGAGGCAAAAAGATACACATGACAACCCTTTAATGTATGTTCTGTAATCCATAGTCTGAGGGGGAAGGAAAAGAGAAAGAGAGAGAAAGGGAAAGAAATAAAGAACCTGCCATGGAGGAGGGCTGGGGAAGGAGGGAGGGAACCGGGGACGTTGGTGGTGGGAGATGGGCACTGGTGGCGGGATGGGTGCTGGAACACTGTATGACCAAAACCCAAATATGGACTTTTTAATGGTATATCTTTATAATTGTAAAAATAAAAAAAAATTTAAAAAAGTGACACAAACCAAGCAAAGCAAACGGTTTAAATAGTTTAACTGATAAAGGAACCATTTTCCAACCACTGTGATATTCTTATTTGAGTTCTCAAGCACCTCACAGAAAACAAAATATCTATACTTCATTAAAGAAAATGCATTTGGCCTTTAGGAGTGTTTGAATAATGAACTTAATATTCACAAATAATGCACTTCAAAATCTCTCAATTATAAGTAACTCATTTTAACAAATTCATTACTTAAACATCTGATTAGATTTCTAAAGGCCTAACCTTTACCTCACCCTGTTCAGGGAAGAAACAAACATGCAAAAAGAAATATTTATGAAATCAGTATTGAAAATGAAGGAAAGCATTAACAGTGTGACTCTAAATTCAGCAGCATCGAATCTTTCAGAATTTGCATTTGTCTGTTTTATGATTCCAGCTATTTGAAGCAGAGAAAGGAATTCATTCACTTGTTCATTTTACTATGTGGAGGTGTTCAGGGCTATTTCTTGGCTCTGTGCTCAGAGACAACCCCTGGAGGTGGTAAGAGACCCCACACATGCTGAGGAGCAAACCTAGTCTCTGGTCTAAGAACAGGAATTGGTTACTAGACAGTTAGAAATGCAGGATCTATGGAAGATTTCAGAACCTATGTGATGGATGACGCTGGGAGGAGCCAGGCCCAAGTAAATGAACAAAGCAAGTCCCTTTTACCAAACCCTGAGGGGCTCTGGGATTCTTGGCAAATGTCCCAGAAGCTGCCACTGCCCACCTCAAAACCCAATACCCCTCACACTCTGCTCTCAAATCCGGCAAAGACAGGCAGCATCTGGGTCATGTGCTTGAGGGACTGGGCTTCTATATGGGCAGAAGACGTTGCAGTGTTTGAGAAATGTTCCTACAGAGAGGCAGAGCTCCTGGTTCTTAAAACATTTGAAGTGGCTTTTTTTTTGACATGGGGCCTCCTGAGCAGCGATTTGGGGCCCCAGAGTCACCCCTCAGATAAGTACCTCTTTAAGGTAATAAGGACTTGATGGTCGAGTGCTCTGGCCTAGTCACACAATGCTGCTTGGGCCCAAGGGTGCTAGAGTCTACCATGGACAAACACGGTGGTGACCAGGGGGACCATGAAGTGCCCAAGACCAAACTCAGAACCTCTAGGTGCACGTCTTGTGCTCCGGCTCTGTATGTCCCTTTCCTGTCCCTGGGTGTAGTTTTAAACATTAGCACATGGGTTGGGAGAAGAGAACCAGTGCCTGAACAGGACCTTAGTTTGAGTCCTGGCACCACATGGTCCCCTGAGCACCACTAGGTGCAACCCTGGAGTTCCCTGCTGAGCACTGTTGGGTGTGGCCCAGCAGGCGCCCGGCACCCCTGGGGTAACCCGGGAATCTCAGGCATATAGGGCCCAAGCAGCACCACATCCTTACACCCTTGCAATGAACCAATGGCCCAGCTGACTGCTAATCTCTGGGAGGTGTCTGGACCTCCTGAATACAGCTTAGGAGACGCCCTCTCCCCCCCCCCCCCCCCCCCCCAAAAATGTCAATGGCTCCTAAAAATCCATTTGGTATGGAATAATCCTTGCAATTATGTGACTAATAACATGTACAATAATATATAGAACAGCATAGTTTTCTAGTTGTAATAAAAATGTTTAACTATCAGTGGTTCTGTGGAGTTTTGGGAACATTATCTGTACCATGCCTATTCCTCAGAATTCAAAGGAGATGGTTCTGGGACAAGATGGTACATTTAGGTAATCATGCTAAGTTTAGGTTACAATATATTTAAGAACGAGATTGGTTCACACAGATACACCCACACACAGAATTGAGCAACTACAGAAACCACTTGACAGAAGTTTCAGCTAACTATAGGTGATTTCTCTCATCTTTTGTGTTCCGAGGATTCCTAAACAATGCTTTAGTTGGACTATTCAGAGGTGTCTGTGGAGACCTGAGGACATATCAGGGCATTAGGAATTTCTTGATTGTGAGGGATTTGTGAAATATGTGCCCTGCATCTCTGTACTCACACAGAGTGTAGGCTGGGTCCCTGTTGCTTACAAGTCTGTCTCTCCCAGTACAGCATGAGCTCCTGAAAAAGCAAAACTGTGTCCTTGTTGTCTTGGAATCCCTGGAGTGTTTGCTCATAGCAATTATTTCTTAAATATTTATTTGCTTAATGTGTAGAAAGATCTTATAAGGAGCTTTTACCTAGGAGTGGAGTACAAAGAATCGGAAAGACTCTTTCCTCTTTTCATTTCTGAAATTCCAGTCTGACCTTCATAGGAGAGCAGAATGGCTATGCTGATTGGATGTCAGCAACTGGTGGGCCATTTCACTTCTGCTTCTTCCATGAGACGTTCTATATTGCAAGTTACCAACATTAACTTCAAGTTTGCACCCTTGCATTTCCTTTAGGTCAAGAAAGTCCAGCGGGTAGGGCGTTTGCCTTGCACGCGGCTGGCCCATGCCAGTCCCAGTTTGATCCCGGCATCCCATATGGTCCCCCAGGCACTGCCAGGAGTAATTCCTGAGTGCAGAGCCAGGAGAAACCCCTGAGCATTGCCGGGTGTTACCCAAAAAAGAAAAAAAAAAATGAAGTTCTAAAAAAGGCAGATGGTCCCAGAGTACGAAACCATCCCTCCCTGTCACCTGGACTTTCCTGGATGGAGACAAGTCATTGCTGACTTTTCACTGCTTCGATAAATATTACTGAATGTTTCGGAGATACCTTTTGAGCATTTCATACAAGTGATAGAACGTTCAAAATGACATATATATATATATATATATATATATATATACATATATGCATGTAAACATACAAATAAAATTCTGCTCCAAGTCTCAGTAATTAAATTCAAATGCTTTCAGAAGTCCAAAGATTCTAAATCTGAGCACATGTGTCCTTAACACTCCACAAGTCCAATGCTAGGTAAAGGCCAAAAAAATTGCTTACATATGTTCACCTTCATAGTAGCTCACCACCACAGAACACATACAATGACAATAGGTTTTGAAATAGTCCCATAATGGAAGGAGAAAACACAATTTACATCTGTAGCAATGATGCAGTAAGTCCTAAACATAATACTGAGTAGATGAAGCTAGTCACAAAAAGGTATGTGGCAGGTGATTTCATTTTTATTTTTTAAGGTCTAAAACCAAACGTCCCTTTGTGGGGGTGGTGCTATTCTGTTTCTTCATGGGAGTGTTACTTACATGGATGTGGTGTTGGAAATGTTCTGACATAACTGATGTGCATTCTTCATGTGTGTATCTATGATATGTGTCAGTAAACAGTTAAAACAAATAGTCTGCTTCAGAGCAAGCAGTGAATCTAAGACATTTCCAAGGACGGGGAGACGACTTGGTGGGCTCCTGCCGGGCACAGCAGGACCTTGGACTTGATCCCACACACCTCGGGGCTGCCAAGCACCACCTGGTGCCCCAACTCCTAGCACTGCTGGGGATTCCCCTCACACCGCAGAAACTAAAAATTATGATTAATCCTCCATCCTGCAGATGAAGAAGAAAGTTGAAGAAACCCTGGGGATCTGGAAATAACGTATGAGTTATGCTTGTTGGGCCTGATACATGGCCCAACAAACAGAAGGTCACAGCCACGATTTTCCTGGTCATACTGCTTAGAGAGAAAGAGATGGTATGAAGATGTTTGTGTGAACCACTCTGGGCAGGAATGGGACTCTTGGCAAGAGAGCAAACTCGGCTAAACCCCTGGCCTTACAGACAAATTCATTCCCGTAGCGAATCTGGCAGTTCAGAAAGCTGCTTGCAAAGGCGACGCACCTACTGCTTCAGAACTCCATGATGCCCTCAAAGTTAGGGGAAACAGAAAAATAGTGAAGCAAAGGGTACTGCAATCATATACTATTAAATGCTTCTCGGCTCTTTGTTTCAATACAAGTTACAGGGCCAGAGAGAAGTATAGAAGTCAGGCTACAGACCCAGTGTGCATCTGAGTGGGGGTTAATCCCTGGCATCACATGGTCCCCAACAACACCAGGAGTAATCCCCATGCTCTGAGCTGGGAAGAGTCTCTGGGCACTGCCAGCCATGGCTCCAGAACTAACAAGGAAAAAAAAACACATCCACTCTTTGAGGCATCATCATTCATGTGGTCCGAGCCAGTGTCAGTTTGGAGAAGTCAGCAGCTGGATCCACAAGGCCAGAGGTGAGCAGCAGTGCCACTGGCAGGCACAAATGAACAGAAATCATAGTGAGCTGGACCCCGAGGGCACACTGAGAGCACTTCACATGCAAGAAGGACAAGGGCTTGTCCAAGACGGCACAGAGAAAGTTGCCCAGAGAGGTGGAATTCAAACAGTCTTGAGGATGAACAGGATCTGACAGGCAGAAAGAAAGTTGAAAAGCAATGTCACAGAGGCGGGTGTTTGTGGCCTGTTGAGCGCCCAGCCCAGTGGTGGCACAGAGCTGCTGGAGAAGCTGGGGTAAAGCACAGGAAGATTCTGCTGTGAAGATTTCTAGACGGGTGTCACTAATTCATGGTGCAGCCAGGTCACCAATGCAGGTTAGCAACTGTGCTGACATTAAAACATAATGCCTGCTCTTTGGGGAGTATTTTAATCATAAATAACCTAGGTCCAGAAAACAACATGATGAACGACCTAAAACCTGAGCTGCGCAGGAGGAAGAGAGCAGCATGGAACGCCTTCAAAGGCATCGAAGAAATAGCTAAAAGCACAAAGAACCTCCGGCTCCGGACACATCTCTTTGACTCCACCATTCTCCCTGCATTAACATACGCCTCAGAGACCTGGGCCCTACGAAAGCAGGATGAGAATGCTATTCGGGTCACCCAGAGAGGAATTGAAAGAGCTATGCTTGGAATATCACGCCTCACTCAAGTAAGAGAAGGAATCCAGAGTTCTGACCTCCGTCGCTATTCCAGAATCAGGGACGCTGTCTTGTTTGCCAAGGCATCAAAAATCAGATGGGCTGGACATGTAATGCGATTTGGAGACAACCGCTGGACTAGAGCCATTACCGACTGGATCCCACGGGATGTCAAAAGATCACATGGCCGCCCACCTACAAGATGGTCAGACTTCCTTGTCAAGACCCTGAAGGAACGGTTTGAGGCTCTCCTGAATCAACCAGATGATATTGGGCTACATTGGCACGTGGTAGGCTCCAATGGAAATGTTACTGGTGCCTGCTCGAGCAATATGATCAAGTGATCAAGTGAACCCATGCTAAAGGTAACTATGAATAGTACTTTAACTACTGTACAAACAGGGAGACAGACATGGGGGCAGAGCCTTGCAACAAGCACAGACGACCCCCCCACTCCATGAGGGCCTCCATTTTCCACATCTGGACTTCTCTCTCGTCAGAACTCCACCCAGCAGACCAGCCTATCAGTGCCCGGCTCATCGAAATCCACCCTGCTACAGTCTTTTTTAATCCGCCCAGGTATGCTGATCCAGAGATGGACATGGGGCAGAGCTGCTACTTGCTCTCCCTGTGCCCAGCTGCTCACAAGGAGCCCAGGAGTGATGGCGGGTTCTAGCCCTGGCCCGCCAGCCCAGCAAAGCCTTGCAACAAGCCAGATGACCCCCCACTCCATGAGGGCCTCCATTTTCCACATCCGGACTTCTCTCTCGTCAGAACTCCACCCAGCAGACCAGCCTATCAGTGCCCAGCTCGCATGGCCCGCGCGGTTCATCATTAAATGCTGGACTTAGAGATGACTGCAAGAGTATGCTACCTGCACGGCAGAGCCTGGCAAGCTACCCGTGTATTTGATATGCCAAATACCAGTAACAATTATAGACCTCAATCCGAATGGATTGTGGCTCTCTATGTTCCTGGAGCAAGCAGATGCCCTTGGGCTCTACTAGCATGAGACAGGACATATGGAGATGTTACTGGGGCCCGCTCGAGCAAATCGATGAACAACGGGAAGACAGTGATACAGTGATACAAACAGGGAGAAAACAAAATTTTAAGCATACTTTGAGTATAGCAGTTAAGTTTGAAATTCCTTATAGCTATTTCATTAAGCTTCCATTATATTTCAATAGCCAACTTCTCTTTTGCCAAGGCATCGAAAATCAGATGGGCTGGACAGGACCCTGACCAAACGGTTTGAGGCTCTTCGTATTCCTGAAGCAACCAGATGCCATTGGGCTACACTGGCAAGTGATAGGCTCAAATGGAAATGTTACTGGAGCCCGCTTGAGCAAATAGATGAATAATGGGATGTCAAGTGATCAAGCCAACTTCAGTACATTTTTTATCATTGTATCCTTAAGGGGATTATTTGATAGTTATATACATATAGTTATATACATTCTGTGAATTTAGGCAAAAAATTTTCATCACCTACCCATATTTGGGGTTATCTTATCAAACTCAATTCCCAGAAATATTATAGGAGGGTCACAATTGAAGTTCTTGGCACAGTAACAAGATTATGAGAATTACTTTGAAGGATACTAAGTGTTGAATGACAGGCTTAGCTAGTTTGGGAGCTTTGCTGTTTTACCCACTCACAGCTTAATCTACTTACATGTTCTTAAACCAAGGTTCATTCTAATGAGATTTCTCTTCTATGTAAACACTGATAGAGGGTGTGACAGTTACAGAAGTCACCTTGACTCTGAATAACTTCTGACTTATTATACATCTACTAAGACTTCTATGTTTTCCAGATTGGGCACAGCTCCTCTTTATACCCACTGCACCCAGCATGGGACAGTTAGAATTTATCAGGAGATTACCACCCTGCTAAATTGAGACTATCTTTAAGATTATAGGAAGGATCATACCAGTTTGCCCTCACGCAAACCCTTTCAGTATACCCTTTCAGTATACGGAGAACAAGATACTCAGAATCACCCTGGTGCAGATAATAAATAAGAAGGACCTTGTGGGTACCATCTAGATTACATGAAGCCCATGAAATTAAGAGGCATTACTTTATATCAGACCCCTCTCTCCAGTGTTTTACATAAGAGGTAATCTCCAAAGAAGGGATTAGTCCTTAGCATAATCCTTTGTTTATACCTATAATAGGGTGTGGTACCACCCTTCTACAAGATGTTTAGGGTTCTTTGTTGACAGGACACTCCCTGTCACAGATAGGATTAATTTGGTGTATATAAGGGGACTGACTTGAGGCCCCTTCTCCTTTTCCCCCTTCTTTTGGATAGGACTCCTCTCCAGTGAGATCCTCTCTCTCTTTGGTGAGAGACTTGGGCTCTCTTGTATAGTCTAAGTTCTGACCAGAGTTAGAGTTCTTTCATTATATTGGATTGTGGTGGTAGAGTTTTTGTACTATTATTTTTTATTTTATTTTATTTTTTTTTTTTAATTTTTTTATTTTTACAATTACAAAGATATACAATTAAAAAGTTCATATTTGGGTTTTGGTCATACAGTGTTCCAGCACCCATCCCGCCACCAGTGCCCATCTCCCACCACCAACGCTCCCGGTTCCCTCCCCCTCCCCCAGCCCTCCTCCATGGCAGGTTCTTTATTTCTTTTCCATTTCTCTCTCTTTCTCTTTTCCTTTCCCTCCAGACTATGGATTACAGAACATACATTAAAGGGTTGTCATGTGTATCTTTTGCCTCTATTTAATGCTCAGTTCTAGGTTGGCATTAGTACCCTCGACAATTGTTAGCATCCACTGTTCCATTTTCTGTCTTACCTAGCGCCTGATGCCCACACGTTTGTGATAATTTCCACCTTTGACAAGACCTCCTGATATATGTTTCACTTGACCTTGGATATTGGTATCATAATATGCACATACATATGTATGTCATGCAGATAAATGCAGTCATTCTGTATCTGTCTCTCTCCTTCTGGCTAATTTCGCTCAACATGATCTTCTCCATGTCCATCCATTTATAGGAAAATTTCATAACTTCATTTTTCCTAACAGCTGCATAGTATTCCATTGTGTAGATGTACCAAAGCTTCTTTATCCAGTCATCGATTTTCGGGCACTCTGGTTGCTTCCAGATTCTGGCAATTGTGAATAATGCTGCTATGAACATAAAAGTAGGGATGGTGTTTCCGCTGCATATTTTTGGTTTCCCAGAGTAAATTCCCAGGAGTGGTATGGGTAGGTCAAATGGGAGTTCAATTTCTAGTCTTTGGAGGAATGTCCATATTGTTTTCCAGAAAGGCTGTACCAGCCGGCATTCCCACCAACAATGGATGAGTGTCCCCTTTCCCCACATCCATGCCAGCACTTGTTGTTCTTGCTCTTTTGAATATGTGCCAGTCTCTGTGGTGTAAAGTGGTATCTCATTGTTGTTTTGATTTGCATCTCTCTGATGATGAGTGATGATGAGCATTTTTTCACATGTTTTTTGGCCATTCGAATTTCTTGCTGAAGTTTCTGTTCATTTCTTCTCCCCATTTTTTGATGGGGTGAAAACAATCCAATTTTTACAATAAGATCTTAAAAGATGCTTCAAGAAAGAAAATACATAGGTGAAAAACAGTATCACTGTCTTCCCGTTCATCATCGATTTGCTCGAGCAGTTTTTTTTCCCATTGAGAATAATGCTTGCAATGGACTTGTGGTGGATGGCTTTGACTTTATTGAGGAAAGTTCTTGCAATTCCCATTTTGAAGGCCTCCTTTTTCCACATCCGGACTTCCGCCTCGCCAGAACTCCACCCAGCAGACCAGCCTATCACAGCTCAGCTCGCGTGGCGCAGTTCATCAATAAATGTTGGATTTAGAGATGACTACAAGAATATGCCATCCGCATGGCAGAGCCTGGCAAACTACCCGTGTCGTATTTGATATGCTAAATACCAGTAACAATTATAGACTTCATTCCCATGACCGTGAAAAAGAGTGTAGAAAATAATTTTTTTTTTTTACCTTTTTTTTTTTTTTTTTTTAAATTTTTTATTTTACAGTACAAAGAATACATTAAAAGTTCATATTTTTTTAACAGGTTCCAGCACCCACCCCACCAGTGCCCATCTCCCACCGGCCCCGGTTCCCCCCCTCCCCCGCCCGCCCAGCAGGTTCTTTATTTCCCTCTCTCTCTCTTTCCTCCCCCCTGATCAATAATTGTCTCTTAGTGGCATACCCCACCCCCCCCCCCCCCACCATCCCACCCCCCCCCCCCGCTACCCCCCCCCCCCCCCCCCCCCACACCCCCACACACCCCCGCAACAACCGCCCAGACCAGCCAGAAGACACACCCACCAAAAGATCCCCTTCCCACTCCTAAGCACGCCCTCAACCACCCCCCCCCCTACCGACAACTCCCCCCCCTTCCTCTTTTAAGCCACCTTAATAGATGGGGGGTTTTCCATTTTCTTCAACATATCACATTGATCTTTAATCCAAACTGATTTTGCAAGTGTTAGACACAGTCAAATTTTTTACATGCTGTCCAGTTTTCCCAGCACCACTTGTTGGAGCTTTCCACTCCAGTTTGACTCTTTGCACCTTTATCAAGATTAACTGATCTGTCTTTGAGGTTGTCAGATACCACTCTGTTCCATAGGTCCACGGTCTGTTTTATCCAGTACCAGCTGTTTTAATTACTGCTGCTTGTAGTACAGTTTGAGGTGGAAGTGATGCCTCCCATCTTCTTCCCCTTACTACCGTGGGCTTTCCATATGAACAGTGTTTGTCATTTCTTTAAGAATTTGCCAGACCGCGACACAAGCTCTAGTATACCCTTACAATGTTAATTCTCCCCCTCGATTTTCCCCCGAAAAATAATTTTGATGTCATTTATTAAAAGGGAAATGATCATCAGAACAAGAATATACTATTCTTACATACTTATAAGAACGGCTAAAATACATAGATTGTAATACAACCACTGGTAAAGATGAAGAACAAAGTAACTTACATTCCTTGGGGTATAAAACGGTATGGCCACTTTGGAAGATAGTATAGTAGTTTCTTAAAAGCTAAACATAGTTTTATCATACAATCCAGCAACTGTACTAATTATCCAAATGATCTGAAAACTTATGTCCATACAAAATCTGCCCACACAGGGTAGATTCCCAAAAGTCAGTGGCTTTCCTATATACAAATAACGAAAGAGAATAAAGGGATATTAAGAAAACGAACCCATTTGCGATGTGCCACAGAAAATCAAATACCTAGGAATCAGCTTAACTAAAAGTATAAAGGATCTGTACAAAGAAAACTAGAAAACATTGCTTCAAGAAATAAAAGAGGACACAAGGAAATGGAAACACATTCCCTGCTTATCGATTGGGAGAATCAACATTGTCAAAATGGTAATACTCCCTAGAGTTTTATATGGATTCAATGTGGTTCCAATAAGGATACCCATAATATTCTTCAAAGAAATTGACCAAACACTCCTAAAATTTGTATAGAACAATAAACCTCCACAAATAGCTAAATCAATCAATCCTGAGGAAAAGGAAGATGGGCAGCATCACCTTTCCCAACTTCAAAATGTACTACAAAGCAGTAGTAATTAAAACAGCATGGTATTGGAATAAAAAGAGACCTGTGGACTTATGGAATAGAGTTGAGTATCCTGACACCCAGCCTCAAATACATGATCATTTAATCTTTGATAAAGGAGCAAAAAGTACCAAATGGAGCAAAGAAAGCCTATTCAACAATTGGTGCTGGGAAAACTGGGCAGCTACATGTAAAAATAATGAATTTGGACCGCTGTCTAACACTATGCACAAAAGTCAAAGCAAAATGGATTAAAGATCTCATTATCAAACTGAATCCATAAAAGTACATCAAAGAAAATATGGGAAAAACCCTCCACAACATTGAAGCTAAAGGCATCTTCAAAGACGAAATGCCACTAACAAAGCAATTGGAAGCAAAGATAAACATATGGGACTACATGAAACTAAAAAGCTTCTGCGCCGCAAAAGAAACAGTGACCAAGATACAAAGACAGTCCACAGAATGGTTAAGAATATTTACACAATATCCATCTGTATAGGGGTTAATATCCAGGATATATCACGCACTGGTAGTACTTTTTACAAGAAGAAAACAGCCAACCCCATCAAAAAAATGGGAGAAGAAATGAACAGAAACTTCGACATGGAAGAAATTGAATGGCCAAAAGGCATATGAAAAAATGCTCATCATCACTAATCGTCAGAGAGACGCAAATCAAAACAACAATGAGATATCATCTTACACCACAGAGACTGGCACATATTCAAAAGAACAAGCACAACAAGTGCTGGCGTGGATGTGGGGAGAAAGGGACTCTCATCCATTATTGGTGAGAATGTCCACTGGTACAGCCTTTTGGGAAAACAATATGTATATTCCTCCAAAGACTAGAAATTGAGTTCCCATTTGACCCAGCCATACCTCTCCTAGGAACATACTGAGGAAACCAAAAACACAAAGCAGAAACACCATCTGCACTTTTATTTTCATAGCAGCATTATTCACAATAGTCAGAATCTGGAAACAGAGTGCCCGAGAACTGATGACTAGATAAAGAAACTTTGGTACATCTACACAATGGAATACTATACAGTTTTTAGGAAAACGAAGTGATAAAATTTGTCTATAAATGGATGGACATGAAGAGGATCATGTTGAGTGAAATTAGCCAGAAGGAAAAAGACAGATATAAAATGACTGCATTTATTTGATTGATATAAATATATATAGTATGATAACAATATCCAAGGTCAGGCAAAACATGGATCAGGAGGTCTTGTCAATAGGTGAAATCTATTGCAAATGTGTGGGAGTCAGAGGTTAGGTAAGACAGAGAAGGGAACAGTGTGCTAATAATTGTGGAGAATAATACCAGCCTAGAACCGAGCACTGAATAAGGCAAAGGGATACACATGATATCCTCTAAATGTATGTATTACAAGCCACAATGAGAAGGAAGAGAGAGAGAGAGAGAAAGAGAGAGCAGAGAAGAGAGATAGAGAGAAGAGAAAAGTTGTTAAAGAAACAACTTGCCATAGAGGCAGGCTAGGGAGAGGGTAGGGAATTTGGGACATTGATGGTGAGAAATGGGAAATGGTGAAGAGATGGGTGCTGGAACACTGTAGGACCGAAACCCAAACATGAACTTCTGTGTAACTGTATATCTCACGGTGGTATAATAAAATATTTTTTTAATTTTCCCACAAATGTTTAGAAGAGTTTTGATGATAAGTGCCCTTAATGGAAGCACGACCAAGATGTCTTTCAATAGGAAAATGACTACACTGTGGGCCATCTGCACAACAGCATACTATTCAGTGTTAGAATTAATGAACTATGTAGTTATGTTAAAATATCTGGATTTTTTTTGGCGGTGGGGAGAGTGTTGGCAATTGGCAATGTTCAGGGGCTTTAGGCTCTGCACTCAGAAATGGTTCCTGGTAGTTCACAGGGAGATAGGATGCTTGAGACTGAACCTGGGCCAGCTGCATGTAAGGCAAGTGCCCTGCTGCTGTACTATTGCTCCAGCTTTCCACCTAATCTTATATATAAATCACATAAGAAGGAAACTAGTCTTAAAAGACTACATACCATACCATGCAATTCATAAGACACTGTGGAAAAAGTAAAATTATAAAAAATAATGTAAAAACAAAGTGGTTCCCAGGGTTTCAGATCTGGAGGAGGGATGTACAGGTAAATTTTTAGAGCAGTGAAACTATTTCATATGTTACTTTAAAGCTTGATATAGGATATTACAGTTCTGTCAAAACTTACCGACATTAACAGCATATGAATCAAACTTACTAAGTATAGATTAAAAATATCAGTTAGGGGGTATGGAGCCCAGGACTGAATGCAAAATGAGGCAAGAGAATACCACTGGCAACCAATGTATGCAATACCGTTTTGGTTAGGGAGTTCACTGAGGGAGTGGGTAGAGGAGGCAGCAAAGGCAGAACTCAGTAACTTCAGAAATGAGTGAAGTCTAAATCTAAAGTCAAAACACACCTTACGTGAGCACTTTAATCTAGTAGATAAAGTTTGTTTGTCAAAAGGGTACGGGTAAGCAATCTTAAACCATTACACATAAATACCGAATTTATATAATGAAATAATGGGAGGCAAGTATGAGTTGAATTTCTCTACTGGGTGGCAGGTCACACATAAGGAAAGAAGGCTAGAACAAGACATGTGATGTTGTATTAGATTTGTTCTTAACTAAGAATAACTCAATATAACTAAGAGATGGGTGTGTATAAGTCTTTGTAAGTTCACGTTTATGCACAGATTAGTATATTTACACATATTTCCATGTTCTCTGAGCTGAAAAGACTTAGATGTAATGACAGCCCATTTAGCAACAACCAAACACTCAAATGCTGGTTTATAACACCATTCTTTAATAAAAAAGACCAAGAATCCTTGGCAAAATCATTGTTGCTAAAACTGGAGCAGGGAATATACAAGTATATAGCAGCTCCAAAACTGTCCTAAAGCAAGACACCATGAAAAGAGGGAACACATCCAACACAAGAGCAAACGGAAAAAGATCCCAATGGCCAGAGCTGGAACCAGATAAGTAAAAGCACAGAAGTATCCCAGCTCCACAACTGAACCTCATCAAGCCTCCAAGCCACCAAAGCTGTTCCAGTTCTACAGTACATGTGGTCGCGCGACACCTCCAAAATGTGATAGTACTGACAGCTCAGTAGGAACACAATAAATCTGGTGGAAAAGTTGCACAGAAGCCCACCAAGTTCAAGGAGAGAAAACACAGAAGGTTCAGTCAGCATCAGCAAGCTCAATAAATCCTCAGACAATGACTTAGTAATGCCATTGAAGACAAGAGCACAAATTTATTTTTATTGATCTATTTTTTTGAAAATTCCATTTGCCATTTTCTTATAACAAGCAAATGAAGTAAATTTGTGCCTGCTAAGGGGACAGACTAGAGTGGGATTCTAGTTTGTCCCAGAAGAATCCCCCTCTAGAGTGGGGGACTCGGAAAACTGGGGACACTGGTAGTGGAGGGAAGGTCACACTGCTGGTGGGATTGGTATTGGGATGTTGAATGCCTTAATGAACAGCACTGTAAATCACAGTGTTATAATAATACATTTTTAAAGAAAAATAAAACATAATAGCACACTGGAGTACAGGCAACAGTATCAAAAAATACCCATCAGGCCTTTGTGATATAAATAAATGACTCCCTAAGTGAGTAAGTTTGGGAGAGAGACAGATCGCCAATGCAGAAGAATCCCAAATAAGTTACATATTTGCTCTTATTATCAAGGAGGTGAAGTATAATTCCCTAAAGTGTAGGTGTGCACGCTGACATCCTTCCACACAATTCAGTGTGAAAAGGAGGGGTGAGTAAGAGTGAAATTACAATGGAGAAGCTTGGTAGATGGTATATTAACCAGATAATCACGACCGATAGCAACAATAAAACAGATTAATGGTGGGTATTCTTGATACAATGCTATTAATAAAAATCATTCACTTCTGTTTCTCCACCTCCCTCCTAAATCTACAATGAGTCTACTCTTCAAAAATAATTCAGAGAAATCCTCTAGAAGGGCCAGCATCCAAGACAGTTAATCAGTATTCTTCAAATTTATCAGTTAAGAACAAGAAAAGTCTGAGAAATTCTCAGTGCTCAAAGCGTATAAGACTATACAATATAAAGTTGATCCTAGAGAGAATAATGCAATGGAAAAAATAAAAGCAGCATGAATAAGTGATCTTAGTGGTGATAAAGCAATAGTGGCTCATTAAAACTGCAGAAGAATTGAAAATTATAAAACATTATGAAGCCAAAATATCTTTAGTGATAAAGGTAGAATAAAGACATTCAGATGAAGAAACATTTAGGAGAATTTGTAGTCAATAAATTTGTGCTATAAGAATTGCTAAAGCGGGGACTGGAGCAATATAATTGTGGGTCGAGTCCACACCTCGCCTGCAGCCCACATGATCTGATCCCCTGCACCACGTCACACCATGCCTGCAGTCCACATGACCTGATCCCCTGCACCACGTCACACCTCGCCTGCAGCCCACATGAGCTGATCCCCTGCACCACGTCACACCATGCCTGCAGTCCACATGACTGATCCCCTGCACCACATCACACCTCGCCTGCAGCCCACATGAGCTGATCCCCTGCACCACGTCACACCATGCCTGCAGTCCACATGACTGATCCCCTGCACCACGTCACACCTCGCCTGCAGCCCACATGAGCTGATCCCCTGCACCACATCACACCATGCCTGCAGTCCACATGACTGATCCCCTGCACCACGTCACACCTCGCCTGCAGCCCACATGATCTGATCCCCTGCACCACGTCACACCATGCCTGCAGTCCACATGAGCTGATCCCCTGCACCACGTCACACCATGCCTGCAGCCCACATGAGCTGATCCCCTGCACCACGTCACACCTCGCCTGCAGCCCACATGACCTGATACCCTGCACCACGTCACACCTCACCTGCAATCCACATGACCTGATCCCCTGCACCACGTCACACCTCGCCTGCAGCCCACATGAGCTGATCCCTGCACCACGTCACACCATGCCTGCAGTCCACATGACCTGATCCCCTGCACCACGTCACACCTCGCCTGCAGCCCACATGAGCTGATCCCCTGCACCACGTCACATCATGCCTGCAGTCCACTGACTGATCCCCTGCACCACGTCACACCTCGCCTGCAGCCCACATGATCTGATCCCCTGCACCCACGTCACACCATGCCTGCAGTCCACATGAGCTGATCCCTGCACCCACGTCACACCATGCCTGCAGTCCACATGATCTGATCCCCTGCACCACGTCACACCATGCCTGCAGCCCACATG
The DNA here is from genome assembly GCA_021461705.1 of Cryptotis parvus. Classification (NCBI taxonomy): domain Eukaryota; kingdom Metazoa; phylum Chordata; class Mammalia; order Eulipotyphla; family Soricidae; genus Cryptotis; species Cryptotis parvus. The sequence goes on from JAJIBD010030799.1 coordinate 187,038, forward strand.
AGCTGATCCCCTGCACCACGTCACACCTCGCCTGCAGCCCACATGACCTGATCCCCTGCACCACGTCACACCTCACCTGCAATCCACATGACCTGATCCCCTGCACCACGTCACACCTCGCCTGCAGCCCACATGAGCTGATCCCCTGCACCACGCCACACCATGCCTGCAGTCCACATGACCTGATCCCCTGCACCGCGCACACCTCGCCTGCAGCCCACATGAGCTGATCCCCTGCACCACGTCACACCATGCCTGCAGTCCACATGACTGATCCCCTGCACCACGTCACACCTGCGCCTGCAGCCCACATGATCTGATCCCCTGCACCACGCCACACCATGCCTGCAGTCCACATGAGCTGATCCCCTGCACCACGTCACACCATGCCTGCAGCCCACATGAGCTGATCCCCTGCACCACGTCACACCATGCCTGCAGCCCACATGACCTGATCCCCTGCACCACGTCACACCTCGCCTGCAATCCACATGACCTGATCCCTGCACCCACGTCACACCTCGCCTGCAGCCCACATGAGCTGATCCCCTGCACCACGTCACACCATGCCTGCAGCCACATGAGCTGATCCCCTGCACCACGTCACCCCATGCCTGCAGCCCACATGAGCTGATCCCTGCACCACGCCACACCATGCCTGCAGCCCACATGAGCTGATCCCCTGCACCACGTCACACCATGCCTGCAGCCCCATGAGCTGATCCCTGCACCACGTCACACCATGCCTGCAGCCACATGGGCTGATCCCTGCACCACGTCACACCTCGCCTGCAGCCCACATGACCTGATCCCCTGCACCACGTCACACCATGCCTGCAGCCCACATGACCTGATCCCCTGCACCACGTCACACCTCGCCTGCAGCCCACATGAACTGATCCCTGCACCACGTCACACCATGCCTGCAGCCACATGAGCTGATCCCCTGCACCACGTCACACCATGCCTGCAGCCCACAGAGCTGATCCCCTGCACCACGTCACACCATGCCTGCAGCCCCATGAGCTGATCCCCTGCACCCGCAAACCATGCCTGCAGCCCCAGAGCTGAACCCCTGCACCACGTCACACCATGCCTGCAGCCATGAGCTGATCCCTGCACCACGTCACACCATGCCTGCAGCCCACATGAGCTGATCCCCTGCACCACGTCACACCATGCCTGCAGCCCACATGAGCTGATCCCCTGCACCACGCCACACCATGTCTGCAACCCACATGACCTGATCCCTGCACCACGTCACACCTCACCTGCAATCCACATGACCTGATCCCCTGCACCACGCCACACCTCGCCTGCAGCCCACATGAGCTGATCCCCTGCACCACGTCACACCATGCCTGCAGCCACATGAGCTGATCCCCTGTACCACGTCACACCATGCCTGCAGCCCACATGAGCTGATCCCCTGCACCACGTCACACCTCGCCTGCAGCCCATGAGCTGATCCCCTGCACCACGTCACACCATGCCTGCAGTCCACATGACTGATCCCCTGCACCACGTCACACCTCGCCTGCAGCCCACATGATCTGATCCCCTGCACCACGTCACACCATGCCTGCAGTCCACATGAGCTGATCCCCTGCACCACGTCACACCTCACCTGCAATCCATGACCTGATCCCCTGCACCACGTCACACCATGCCTGCAGCCACATGAGCTGATCCCCTGCACCACGTCACACCATGCCTGCAGCCCACATGAGCTGATCCCCTGCACCACGTCACACCATGCCTGCAGCCCACATGAGCTGATCCCCTGCACGTCACACCTCGCCTGCAGCCCACATGACCTGATCCCCTGCACCACGTCACACCATGCCTGCAGCCCACATGACCTGATCCCCTGCACCACGTCACACCTCGCCTGCAGCCCACATGACCTGATCCCCTGCACCACGCCACACCATGCCTGCAGTCCACATGACCTGATCCCTGCACCACGTCACACCTCACCTGCAGCCCACATGAGCTGATCCACTGCACCACGTCACAGCCTCGCCTGCAGCCCCACATGAGCTGATCCACTGCACCACGTCACACCTCGCCTGCAGCCCACATGAGCTGATCACTGCACCACGTCACACCTCGCCTGCAGTCCACATGACCTGATCCCCTGCACCACGTCACACCGCCTGCAGTCCACATGACCTGATCCCCTGCACCACGTCACAACCTCGCCTGCAGCCCACATGAGCTGATCCCCTGCACCACGTCACACCATGACTGCAGCCCACATGAGCTGATCCCCTGTACCACGTCACACCATGCCTGCAGCCCACATGAGCTGACCCCCTGCACCACGTCACACCTCGCCTGCAGCCCACATGAGCTGATCCCTGCACCACGTCACACCATGCCTGCAGTCCACATGACCTAATCCCCTGCACCACGTCACACCTCGCCTGCAGTCCACATGACCTGATCCCTGCACCACGTCACACCTCGCCTGCAGCCACATGACCTGACCCCCTGCACCACATACAGTCCGCAGAACTCCCGCAGGAGTGATCTTGAAGATCCTGAGCACTGCCTGGTGTGGTCCAAAAATTTAAAAAAAAAGAGAGAATTGCTAAAGGAAATTCTTCAGACAGAGGGAAAATTATAGCAAAGGAAAATTTAAAACATCAGAAAAGAGAGAACAGCAATGATTAGTTGAAAATCATTTCAAAAATTCAAAGGAGATCTTGTAAAAATGTATCTTTGAAAAGATATGGACAATTGTTTAAAACGATTTATTGCAGAGGAAACATCCTCCAATGTGGATGAGTCAATAATAAATAAAAATTACCTCCTTAAAAACTTCATTGAAGAGTAATATATGAAACTATACATACAACATGAACTATTTTTTTCTACATACATATTTGTTACCAAATGTTAGACATATAAACACACAAAGCTCTGAGTGGTGGCATTTATGAAAGATGTAAAAAAACACTCTGATGCTCCCAAATATTTAATATAAGCACTATTACATTTATAATCAAGGATAACTATTATTTTAAAATAATAGTCTTGCTAGACTTTCAGCATAGTCTTTTGGCATAAACATTTCCTTTTACTCACACAATATAAGTTTCAATGACTCGTCTGAATGTAAATTGGTCTTGAAGATTACAAAGACTTAAAATCAAATAGATAAAAATGAAGAATTCCTGCACCAATCTAGGACAAATAGGATTGCTTGTGTCATCTGCTGGTTCTGAACCCACATCTCTGCAGCTCAAAAGACTTAACAAGATCAAATCTTGTTAATTTCCACATCATACATGTTAAGAAGACAGAAAAAAGAAATTATGACTCTGATTGAATGGGATGCATGGAATTTCTAAAGCACAATGCTTATTGCAATCAAAGCTATTGCAAGATGTGATGTCAACATTATTCTCCTAAGTGCTTCTGTCCTATTTCTTCATAAACAGGGGATGAAGACTAGCCCCAAATGAGATATTGATTGCATTATGATGTTATCTTAGTGCTCAAAAGCAAGGGGGCTGATTTTTCAGCAGTCAGCTGAATGTGAAGAAGAGAGAACAGCTAGTTTCCTGGCTCCCTTTCTTTGGGCACAGACCTCCCCAGCCTGAAAGCTCAGCCTCCACTGGCATGTCACCATCTCCCCTGCCCTGCAGGCCCAGCTCTGAGGTTGGAGGGGTCACTGACCCATCTATGTCAGCGCCTGTATTTCTGCTGGCAGAGAACTAGGAACTGTTGGTGAACACATTTCTAGGCTTAGGGAGAAGCACAAGACCCCTTGGTTCTATCATTCAAAGGCCTAACACTTTCTACCCCTATGGTGTGATGTGGGTCTACAGCTTATTATTCTCTTTGTTTCTGAGGCAGCTTGACAGGTTTCAGTCACCACGCACTTGATTGCCTTGAGTTAAACAGTAACTTGGTCACTCATTTTCAAACTGAGGGAAAGGGTCGGGTAGTGATCAATGCCACATTGTTTTCTCAGAAACCCTTTAAGTTTGCTTGATGATGGCTCTTAGGATATAAGAGATATTTTGGTACATTACTCTCTGTAACTCCCACTTCCTACCTCTCTGTGAGGCTGTTTACACTTTCAAATTGAGTTTGACTGAACCTTGTCCCCAGAGCCAAGGTATGTGACTGCATGAAACACAGTAGGCACTTAAATATTAATGATTTAAAAATAGTCAATAAACTGGGCTCCTTTCCCCTCCTGTTACAGAATTACTTCATTCTTTCCAATTTTATTAATTGGAAATTCATGGCTAGGCTGGGAAAGTTAATTTATTTAAGGAAAAAGAGGGTTATTAACCCATTTAGTAATATAAGAAACTAAAAAGAAAAAGATTAAACCAATTAAGAAAACAAATTGTCTCCAGCAGACGAGAGTCATTTGAAATCAGTGATTCATATAGAAATAATTTGTGGACTAAGTTACAAATAATATCCCTCTACCTGTTCATTAAATTAGGTCCCTGAGGATATCTATTAAGGAACACTCTGTTAGCTTGACTCGTTTACCATTTGTACTTGAAATATTCTATGAACCAACCTTTCAATAATGCAAGGTGAAACCTGCAGTTATGTACAGTTTTCTGACAAACATAAATTCTAGGAAATCCATAAAAATATAACAAGGGGTGTGTGAAACAAACCTAATACAATTCTGGCTGATTTTTGTCATGTTTCCTTACCTTCCTTCAGAAACACTCTAATCTTATTTATGCCCCAGGCATGTGGCATTTAATATAAATATCAAACATACAATCTAATGGTCTAATCTAAGGTTTATTATTATTAACTACTGACTGAATGGTAGGCGAGTATCTTTACTCATTCTTGAAGAATCTCTAGGAGGAAGTCACCAAACAATCTCCAAATTCACTATATCTCAGCTTCCCTTTTCTTAGTTGCTGGCAGCTCTGTCCTTCCACGTGGGCAGGAAAATCATCTTGTAGTCAACCCCTCACTCTTCTCTTTCACTTTTTCTTTCTTTTTTTTATTATTGAATCACCATGAGATACACAGTCTCAAAGTTGTGATGATGGGGTTTGGGTCATACAATGTACAGCACCCTCCCTCCGCCAGTCAACTTTTCTTACCACTCTTTTTCTCTTAAATCATCGGAAAATGAAGAACTCTTTACAATTCTGTCAGCATATCACACTGACTGTTTACGGGAAAACAGTGTCTTCTCTCTCTTTCCATGGGAGACCAGACAAAAGGCACAGGAATCAGACTGCGTGACTATTACTTTACATTATTATATACAAATCCACCTTCACATCTTGACAAATGTATTTCTTGTTTAATATCTACCACCAAAGTTTGAGTACTGCTCAAATTTATTCCCCTCACCACTTCCTCTTCTTCCCCTCCCTTTCCCTCTGGAACTACCACTTTATTCACAAAGAATCTGAGTTATTTTTGTTGTGTTTTATTAGCTTGCTTTGCTTAATTATATGATACCTATGAATGTAACCATCTGGTACTTGTCTTTCTCTAGCAAAATGATTCATAAAGAGAAAGGTGTTGCTGTTTTAAAATGGTTTCCATTCCTGTCTGCTTATTTATGTAAAAGAGCCTCCCTCTGATGTGTGTATGTGTGTATGTGTGTGTATGTGTAAAACAGAATCCACACCAATGCCCTCTTGATTATACATCATGAATTCATTTCTAAAGAGCACCCAGAACAGTTAGTGCTACATTTCCAATACTAATTTACATAACTGGGTATGAAATAGTTAGAGGAATATTTTTTGTTAGGAATATATTTTGTTAGAAATATATGCTATATAAATTGTTAGAAAATACTTTTGAGCAATTGTATGCTACCAAACGTTTGACTTAATCTAGAAGGAAAGTTTAATACAGACTTATGGTCACATAAGAATTTTTTTTTTTGCTTTTAGTATCACACCCGGCAATGCTCAGGGGTTTCTTCTGGCTCTGCACTCAGGAATTACTCCTGGCAGTGCTCGGGGGCCATATGGGATTCGGAGATAGAACCCAGGCCGGCTTGGGCCAGCCGCGTGCAAGGCAAACGCCCTACCCGCTGGGCTATCGCTGTGTCCCACATAAGAAAATTTTAAAGCTGATATATTTAAATGTACCCCGAAGGAACGGTTTGAAGCTCTTTATATTCCTGAATCAACCAGATGCCATTGGGCTACATTGGCACGTGATAGGGTCCAATGGAAATGTTACTGGCACCCGCTCGAGCCAATCAATGAATAATGGGATTCAAGTGATCAAGTGACTTATTTTTACACGTACAAATAAAAGAGGTGGATCAATAAGACACTTTCAGCCTAGAAATGCATTAGAACATGGAGGGGTCACAGTAACCGTGGAGAGCTCACTTTTGCACAATTATCAAGAAGGAAAAATCTACCTGCTAAAGAAGGTAGGTCTTTGCCAGTATACATAAGTCTGTATATTTACTAATACATTGACACAATTAAAATTATTCTGGCCTTGAAAATATATTACATTAGGGTAAAATTCTCTGGAGGAAATAGGATAGTAGCATAGTAACATAGTAAATAGGGTAGTAAGGGAGTAAAAGAAATAATACTGTTGGCTGTTAAAGAACACTGTGTCCCATTATTTTGAAAAGGGTAGTATTCACATCTACAGATGCCTAACTCTGTTCTAAAAGACAGTAAGTATTCAATAACACTTGTTAATTCATAGAATGATTCCTTTGGAAAACTTCCTGATTCATAGGATCACAACTTACTGGATATGCACATCTCTATGAAGGATGAACACTCCATATGGGAACACCAACTCCCGGTTATCAGTTTGGAAGACATAAATGAATGAATGAATGAATGAATGAATGAATGAATGAATGAACAAATGTTGAAGACTTCAGCTACCTTGAAGATTTTCAGGTATCAATTATCGAAGGTGGTGTCCCCAAGTGATGCTCAGGAGGCTTAGGGGCCCCTCCTGGAGACTTGAGATCAGCTTCCAACATGGGATTCTGTTTGAACCCAGCATGGCCAGGGAGTCCCAGGGTCACTTCTGTGGTGTGGGGCTGCCAAGGATTGCATTCAGGTCGCAACAGGACGAGTGTGCTAGGTGCGCACCTTAATCCCTGCACTCTGGCCCTGCACCAGCTGACTTAGAAAAGGAAATGATATTAACCGTTAATCTTTCCACTTTTATCCAAACATTCTGCTTCCTGTCACAATTTCGATTTTAACATAGTCATGCAGAAGCAGGAAAATGGCCACCAGAGGGAGCCCATGTTTTTTCCTGAAAACATGGGAAAAGCATGAAAAAGGGAAGAAAACATACAATATAAAGTTGGCAAGTGTTCTGAGGGGCAAGGCAGTGAGGCTGGGGTGGGGAGAGGGAAGAGGAGACGAGGGACCATTACCTGTGCCAGTGATTTAAAAGTCTATCCTCACTTCAAGGTGGAGACATTCTGCATATAGTGCTACAAATTCCTTTACACGTTGACTAGTATGGGGCAATGCTTCGTCACGTTTAAGAGGAGAATTAGCCAAACACAGTATTTTTAAAAGTTCACATACCCTACAACTAGAGGTCCGGGATGGACTGCGGTGATGACACTCATGGTCCTCTGGGCCCCAACAAGGCGCCTCCTCTGGTTTATCTCCTTCCTGCTCTTCCCCTCCATCCAGCTCCATCCTCACCCAGTCAACTCTGTTTGGAATTGGGAGATCAAATTACAGCACCGAGGGGACCTTTGCTGTGTGTGACTGGAGAGGCCTTTGTTTTCCAGGCTGAGCCCAAATATCTGGGCCTAATGGTGAATGACTTTCCATTTGCCACCCCATGTCTTCCCAGAACTCAGAAGGGGATCAGGTCCTAACCTGATACAGGAGAGTCTCCATCAGGCTGCCCAGCCCCAGCCCCCAGGTACGTAAATCTTGGAATGTCCCCAGACTGGATATCCAGGGCCCAGGCTTCAGACCAGGAAAGCTTAATCTAGCATCTTATATCTGGAGTAATGCCCAGCTTTGTAATGTCCCCACACATGACCTGAATTGCTCTCTGACACTCCAGTGATCAGGGCTGACGACGGGAGCAGCATTTCTCAGTGAGGAAACTGAAGCTCACTGTGGTGTGAGTGGCTTTCTCATTGCCCCTGGATATTGGGTACGAAGGGCAGACTGGGACGCTCTCCAGGGACTAGGCGTGTACAAAGAACTGCCAAACAATGTCCTTTGAACTAGAAAAGAAAATTACGGTCTTTCTTTTCCTTGTAAGGTTTACAAGCGACTAAAGAGCCTGGAAAAGTAGTAACCACGAGCTAGTGCTGGTGTTCCACAATCATTCCCTAAATGCTTTTCTGAATGTCTTCATCACGTCTGCAATGGATATAAATATAAATTCGCACAAACCAATCAAATCCACAAGGTTGGGATCACTGCTCAAGGTCCTTTATGTCTGCTCAAGGATTTTATGGTTGTTTTTTCTTTTTTGGGATGGGGTTGAGGAGAGGCTTCCTGGCTGGCCACGTGCAAAACACGCTTTCTACCTGCCATATTATTGCTCCTGCCATATTATTGCTCAAGGCCTTCACATGGTTCTTTATACCCCTGAATATGGAATCAAAGGTATTCTTAGAAAGCCAGGATATGCCATGGGGGGGGAGTCCAGTGCATGCCTTTTGAAAAGCTGGAACGAAATTTAAAATGACCCTGATGGACAGAAAAGAAAAAATCGGCTGATACGTACCCAACAGTGGGCAGAAAGTTGGGGTCGGAGCCATAGTCCAGCGGGTAGGGCGTTTGCCTAGCACGCGGCCAGCCCATGCCGGCCCGGGTTCGATCCCCGTAATCCCATGTGGTCCCCCGAGCACCGCCAGGAGTGATTCCTGAGTGCAGAGCCAGGAGTAACCCCTGAGCATTGCCGGGTGTGACCCAAAAAAGCAAAAAAAAAAAAAAAGTAAGTCTGGTAGAGTGATTCCTTCCTAAGCAGTGGGGAGAAAAGCATGAGGAGCAGCTGAGGCAACAGTGGCGGGAAAGGAGCTGCCAGGAGCAGTGCTGGTCTCCAGAGGCAGCACAGGAGTGATGCTGAGTGCAGGGAAATTAAGGCTAATTCTCCATCTACATTCAAAGCAGATCAAACTTTAGGAGGGGAGAATTGGGGGTTTTATTGGAACCTTGACATCTAGCTTGGGTGCTAGATTTTGATAACTTTGAAAAGAATTCGAGAAAAACAGAGGAGCCAAAATAAGTTGTTCTAAGGTTTGAGGAAATGAACCACAAACGACAAAGTTCTCTGTGGCTGTCCTTGCAGAGTCGCCCCCCACCCAGCCCCTACCCAGCACGTCTAGCTTCCATCAGGATCCCATAATCTCGACCCCGTGACAAGTGCTCTGAGCCCTTTTGGCCCCACTCCCAGAAGTGCCAGAACCCTGGCATGTCTTCTGGAAGCACTGACTTGTTACAGACATGGGTCAAGTTCCTCATAGGTGGCCTCTCTTAATCTTCCACCATGGCCTAGGGCAGGAACTATACTTGGAGACCTGCAGGGGCAAGAGGGGGCCCTAACTTGGCCACCTTCCCATGCTTAGGGAGCTGCAGAGGTGGGACTTCTGCATCTGAGTTCATGCCATCACTCTACTGCGAGATTCGAGTTTGCCCCATCAGACAGCCGCCACTGTAGGAAGGAGCTTGTGTTTGTCACTAACTCTCAGAACCTCCCCTGTGGCCTGGGACCAATTAATCCATTCTCACGAAAACAAAGTTTTCAAGCAGGCACGTGGCATGTTTTACAGGTGTTTCAGCACCATTCTTTGAAGCAAAACTAAGTTGAGGTGGAGAATGTAAGCATTTACAAAACCGGCGTAAAGAATTTTGAACCATGGTCGCACTATATTATCAAAGGTAGTCTGTCAATTTCCTTTTTTATGGAAATTACAAAGACAAAAAGTAACTGAATATACATTTACATGCGTATCTGCCTATATGTACATCATTTATTTTCAATGTGACTATTCCTAAAGCTAAAGAGAATGATTAAATAATATTTTAATAACTGTGGATTCAGAAGAGCCTTTCCACATAGAATTGTTATTAGAATAGAATCCAAATTCGAAATGGCATGCAGTCGCAAGATTACCTCATCCAATCTGAGAACACTACAATTTTCTCTCTAAAACCTAAGGTATATTTGCAAATAATTTGGTTTCAATTTCTGAAAACAAGAACAATGAAAATTCAAATGTATCAAACATAAATGATATTGTGTATTTTTAGGCTCACAATCACTCGGATAATATGACGGCAGCCCAGAGTTGCCACTGATCAACATGATGAAACATTTCTAAAGGCAGCAGTCTACACTCCATAGCTTTGGAATCAGCAACACAGGCTATTACTATCAACAGATTATATTCCTTGCCCCTGCCACTGCAGGATTAATTCTCAGCAGTAGCACCAGCACTGAATATCCTAACCTCAATGTTATGTCAGTTTTTAAAGTGAGATATAGATTGGCTAGAGAGATAGGGGATTTAAATTCTTATCTCACTATGATTTGTAACCATTACTCACTATGTCCCAATTCCTTATGATATCTTACCCCCAATCAAATTCTGATTACAGAAAAAAAAACCCTGAGAAAACATATTCAAAGCAGTGTATGATCTCCCATCAGCTTGAGACAATCATTCCACATGGCAACAATATTTAGAAGTTCATTTCATAAAAGAATCACTTGAAAATGTAGACAGGGCCAAGCCAAAATAGTAACACTGAATCACCAAGTATAAGCAGGGCATTGTAGAAAGAACTTCCGAGTTGTATTAATGAACCCCAATAGAATACACACCAATGTGTGCCTTTCACCCAACAAACCCACAACAGCAGGTCAGAGGCAAAGCAACCCGAAGTTTGATGGACAAACCAGGTCAGGTCTCTGAGGGTGCTGTCTGCATCTCCTACGTGCTCACTAGATGAAGGACTTCAGTCAAGCCCCACTCCCTGCACCCCAACTACCACATAAGCTGATGGGGGAGAGAAGGGAGAGAAAGGAGAGAGGGGAGAGGCAAGTAGACAGACACAGAGACAGAGACAGCGACAAGGGTGGTGGAGAGGAGTCAGATAACTTTTTAGAAGACTAGAAGAACATTTTTTTAAAGCAGAAAGAAACCCAACAAGGGCATTTCACCCCATAAAATACATAACTCACAAACACAAACACAAACATGTCTTCAAAACTCCAGAGCTGAAGAAGACCTCGGCCCTTGGGCATTAAGTCCCCCGGTTTTGCAGAAGGTGAGGCGGAGGGAGTGTGGGCCCAGAGTTGGTTCTGCAGGCGGTCAGCCAGAGAAGGGACTATTTACACACCACACAGCCTGCACAGGCCGCATCTAATCGTCACTTAGGCGATAGGCAATTTGTCCTTCACTAGTAAAAGGGGCAGGGCTCAGGGTGTTCTGTCCGTAGCATTCAGCTGGTTCACTCCTACAGAGCTTGGGGCCCAAAGCCTGTCACCTGACTGCTGAATGGCGATGACCGGGGCTCTTTAAACCATTCTGGGATAAAGCACAGCTACCAGGGCTAACTCTGCGAGCTCTGGCCAACATAGTCTTTATAAGTTCTGAGTGTGGAGTGGTGAAACTGTAAAGCAGAGTTTTAAAAAGCTGAGCTCTAATGCAGACTATAATACCCACAAGGGGGAGTGGGGGGTATGGGTGGCAGAGGGGTGTTGGTGAGCGGGAAACTGAGGACACTGGTGGTGGGAAATGTGCACGGTGAAGGGATGGATGCTAGAACATTGCATAACTGAAACCCAATCATGGACAACTTTTTATGCGTGAATGTCACAGTGATTCAATTAAAAAAGTAAAAAAGAAAAAAAAACCCTGTGTTTTGTGTAAAACAATCGGTTTGAATTCAGCAGGTGTTCTACAATCAGAACTGAAAGATTTGGTAGGGCTTTATAAGGAAACAGCAACTCCTGAGGGTTTCCACAATCATCCACATATTTGGAGTTTGTATGACAAATTATCCTTTGCTTTTCCCTTCAAAGAACATAGCCAGTCTGTCAGGGCCAAGTAAGATGTGTCATTTTGCAAGTGTAATTCATTCTAATTTTTTTCTTAACCTCTTAAAAATTTAGAAAGAGCACCTATAGAGGTACAAACCTATAATTCCTCCTCCCTAAAAATTCCTGACTTCTTATTCTCATCATTAATGAGAATTCCAGAAACTTTACTAATTATTCCCTCAGCACCTGCCATTTTAAACCTCATTCTGGGGTGGGTATTAGTATAGGGGTTAGGCATTGGCCGTGTATCTCGCAGACCCTGGCTTGAATCCCCAGTACTACCAAAGAATATTCCTGAGCAGAGAGAGCCAGGGAACAGACCATGAGTACTACCATGCATGGCCCAAAACCCAAAAAAGAAAAGGCCTTCGTGTCTCGAGCCAGAATGTAGCTACGAAAGAGTGCATATTTTTCACATATAAGTCTGTGTTCAGTCTTTAGTACCAAATACATAAAAAACCCTTAAAATGGATGTCATTATAGTAATTTCCAAAAATTATTCTTCAGTAAAAAATAATGCAAGACTTTTCTAAAACTTGACTACCTCTACTTCATGTAATCTGTTTAAATATATTTTTAAAAAGTTGGGGGCCAGAGCGATAGCCCAGCTGGCAGGGCGTTTGCACACGGCTGCCCTGTGCCGGCCGGGTTCAATCCCGGCATCCCATATGGCCCCCCTAGCACTGTCAGGAGTAAATCCTGAGCAAAGAGCCAGGAGTAACCCCCTGAGCATCGCGGGTGTGACCAAAAAGCAAAAAAAAAATTTATTTGGGGGGTGGGAGGGGATTGAGCTACACCAGATGCCGCTCAGGGCTTACTCCTGGCTCCACCCCGGGGGATTGAGCTACACCAGATGCTGCTCAGGGCTTACTCCCTGGCTCTGCACTCGGGGGATTGAGCTACACCAGATGCTGCTCAGGGCTTACTCCTGGCTCCACACTCCGGGGGATTGAGCTACACCAGATGCTGCTCAGGGCTTACTCCTGGCTCCGCACTCCGGGGATTAAGCTACACCAGATGCTGCTCAGGGCTTACTCCTGGATTCACACCTCGGGGGAACTGAGCTACACCAGATGCTGCTCAGGGCTTACTCCTGGCTCTGCACTCCGGGGGGAACTGAGCTACACCAGATGCTGCTCAGGGCTTACTCCTGGATTCACACTCCGGGGGATTGAGCTACACCAGATGCTGCTCAGGGCTTACTCCTGGCTCCGCACTCGGGGGGATTAAGCTACACCAGATGCTGCTCAGGGCTTACTCCTGGATTCACACTCCGCGGGAACTGAGCTACACCAGATGCTGCTCAGGGCTTACTCCTGGCTCTGCACTCCGGGATCACTCCTGGTACTGCTCTGGATCACATGTGGAGCCGCAGATCAAATGGGAGCCGGTTGCATCGAACAAAGTACCATCCCTACTCTGTCTGACTCTGTGCCTCTGTAATTGGCTCTGTCATCTTCCTGAAATGATGCTGAAAAAAAGTTTTGCTATTTTTTTTTAAAGTTTGCTATTTGCCAATATCAGTCCTAGAGCTTAAGAAACTCCTGAGCTCTAAATCAATAATTTTATATTAAAATATCTTTCCATATTTAGCAAAATGCTTGCTAATCACATGATTAGTACTACAAGGGCCCCAACAAGAGGGCCTTAAATGATCCTTTTGAAAACAAGAAGTTTGTAAATCATAAAATGTGATTATTTGGCAATATTATATCCTCATGAGTATTTTCTGGTTTCTTCCATACTGAGGAAGAAGAGTATAAAATTTGCAAACTATGAAATTCCAGAGCAGCTGCCTCTCAAATGGAGAGAGCACAATAACCAACCCAAATCTATATAAGAAGCAAAAAATTACACAGCAGCTCCTTTCTTCAAAGGATATTCTTAACATTCAATTACAAAGCATTCTGATAATTATGACTTTGATTTGTGTTAAACATGCTTGAGAAAAAATGCCACCTCAACAGATCAGAGAAAAAGAATTTCTTTAGGCCTGGGTATGTAGCTTGAAGGCGTGTACATGTGGGGCTTCTGGGCTTGGTCCCCAGAACCACACAGTTCCCTCTAAGCACCACAAGGTGGTCCCCTCCCTCAAAATTCTTTCTTTATTTTTTAAAACCAACAATAGAAACAACCCTATCAAAATGATTTACTTGCTTTATTGGCTCAATGATGTGTGTGTACATACACATATATTTATATACATATATACACATACATATATATGCATATAAAATTGTTTTAGAGATTGCAGAATGTATATATTTTTTACTAATTGTTTCAGGTTATATATTTTCCTAATTGTTTCAGAGATTATATATATACTTTCCTAATTGTTTTAGAGATTGCATAATTTTGTGTCATCTAAAATTAAATTTCCCTATCAATTATAGTAAATAGGCACACAAAATAATCCAGCAAGTTAACCGCCAGCCCATTTGTTTCTACAAAAGTGCAATTTATGAAAAGAAAATTCCCTTTATGCAAAGTAAGTCTGGGTCTGAAGATAAGATATAGTTGACAAGGCAGCTAAAAACACCACTTACTGACGTCTGCATATTTGATTAAAAGTTAAACATGGTGATTAACAAAATCAAGAGTAGGAGCTGGAAAAGAGAACATATTCTTCCCACAAAGAATCTGTTTGGACACTGAAACAATAGTCTATGTGCTTTTTATTTCAGCCCCCAGCCATATTATTGCTATTTAGAAACATAAAAGGAATATAATATAGCTGAGCATGTAGTTAAAGAAGGTGAAAGATAAAAAGAAGTCCTCATAGCACAACTCTTATAAAGGAAAACTTTCAATTAACACCACTTTAAGGCTCTGACTCCCTTTTATCTTTCTAGGGCTGCAGGTCTCCTTCTGAACGTCTTTCATCTCATCTCCTTCTCTCTCCCAATAGCAGCAGAGTATTCCTGCAGCCACAGGGCCACACTACATCCACGCTCTGCCGAGAGAGGGAAATGGGGGTTCTTCTATTGGCTCGAGTCGATGGCATGGAATAGTCCACACAAGCACAAATCTGCAGCCACAATGACTGAAGAACGCTGGGGAGAGACACAGCCGGGAACCTTCCTGGCAACACGCTAACAGCTTATTATGTCTAACTTGCTGCAAACTTCAAATTCTTACTTTGTCCCAAAGTGAAGCTACATAATGACAGCTGTTGGCTCTCTGCTCAGAATGTGGCGGCTGTCCTCCCGCAGTGGGGGACCCAACCGAAAGGTCACTGGGTGCCCGAGAGGCACAGAGCTTCCCTTTGAAGCAGGAACATAACTTCCATCTCCCGGGGCTTGGCCATTCTGTGCGTCTCTCCCACCCCTGAGGGTCCCTTCATGAAGACGCTCTGGGGCTTTTCATAGTTTTGCTTTGGCTCATGATCTGTGCATTACCAGTTGGAGCGTGCTTTGCGAGGCCCAGGCCCCAAATCAGCCAAATGTGCTTTGCTGGTTTAGATTCTAAAGTCTGTAGCTTTAAACCATACTTTATTAAGCAGATATAAATTGTGGTCAATGTTGCTAAATGTGGGGGTCTTGAAAACTCTTAAATTTCTTTATAATTTATTATCCTTACATGCTTCATTTGGTGCCCTTTTATTTACCTTTCAATACTCAGGGTTGCGCAAACATTCTCTTGGGCCAAAAGGAGTCTCAAACGCTTTTAGGTGGATCTTCACAAGCTTGATTAACTAGTGCTTTATGCAACACCCAAATGGTTTTGTGTGTGTGTGTGTGTGTCTGTGTGTGCTTTAATAGCAGAAGATCAATGGAAAGTTTCATTGAAGAAATGCATTTTTAAAAGAGTTACAAAAGGCAAAGGGACAGTTACTTTATAAAGGGTAGAATAATTTTTTTCAGAAGGGGAAAATAGCTTGAAAGTGCTGTAAGACTTGAGAAAACAGTAATTACAGCAATGGTCGTAACATTTCCTGAGCTCCGCGTGCTTGGCACAGCTGATCTCATTCAATATTCAGAACGGCCCTTTAGGGGCACCACGACTAACATCTACATTTGAGAGACAAGACTGGGGTCTGGAGGGACTCAAAGTAGTTCTCCCAAGCCCACAGCAAGGAACTGGAATTTTTTAATGAACCAACTGAGCACAGTTTTGGTGTGCCATTTGAAGTGACTCTGCTAGGTACTACAGCCACGTGCCACACTTGCCAAGCAGTGCTTTATAAAGCCAACAGTAGGAGAAGAGGAAGATTTAAAGAAAGTGAGGGGCAGCTCTCTGAGCAGGGACAGAAATAATGTGAACAAAAGTAAAAGGATGGTTCTTCCCACAGACACAAGATCAAAATCAGGAAAGCGGGACCGGCTCTTCGTGATGTGGCCATGTGGACAGAGCAATCAGGGCACTCAGTGACAAGGCAATTCATCATTGGATGCCACCAAACATCACTTGAGATGAATCCCCAGGAGCTGCCTTCACTAACCCTTCTGTGTTGCCGTCCCAAGCCAGACTCGACTCCAGTTCCTCGATTAATACATTACTGTGTCTTTCGTGGGAAGATGAGGCTGCAACATACCCACTTTGGGGCGTGTGCTTTACAAGCTACTTGGAGAGACTTCTGTCTGACACCTTCTACTACTCCTTATCATTAGAGCAACTAATTGACTTCCAAAGAGAAATGCTGACTTTAATGAACTGGGGTATTATTAAGTAAATTCATAAACTGCCTGAATTTCCTACCAAGGAAAATCAACTAATTCTCTATATAGTCTTCCACTCATGATTTGTTCTACTGCCATCATGGGAAAAAGAAAACACTCTAAAACACTGTGACAGCACTGCCGGTTCCAAGAACATTTCTCCAGAGCAATGAGTATCAAGGACATCTGGTGACCATGTCAGAGCAATCGAACTTCTCCCCCGTATATTTCAAAGTGACTCACCAAAGATGCCAGAATGAGATTAGAAAACTATTTATGGCTCTGTTGAATGTGGGTGACAAATCTTTGTTGGTAGGTCATTATGATGATTTTTTTTACCTTATGACAGTGTTTAGAAGATAGGCAGGGAGAGAGCTACTCACGTTCTCCTTGTCAGGAATCCCTAAGAGGAAAAAGAGAAAGAGATTATGGATCCTAAGATCAACCAGTAAATTAGAACTGAAATACTTTGCTAAATCAAACCATGTGAAATTTTGGTATCTTCGATTGTGTTTCCATAAAAACATGCTTAATAATTTTTTAGAAAAATACAGGTTATACCGCTATTTTGACTGACATGATAAATGAGGTCATACTAGAAGTTCACATCCGAGAAAAGCATATGTCCCCCAACTCCATGCTATATATGCCCAGTAGAATTATACTGAAAAGACTAAAACACACATAATATTATTGTGGTGGTTATTGGTGGTACTGGAGATCAAGTCAGGGGTAACATCTGTTTTCTATTTCCCCAGCCGTTGAAGGTGATTGTGGTGTGTGTGTGTGTGTGTGTGTGTGTGTGTCCTACACCTTAGCACTGAACTACAAAAGCAATGGGATGTGGTTTGCAATAGGAAATTAGTCTGTCCAAATACCAACCAGGACATTCAGTGTTTAAGAAGATATATAAAGAATTTACAACATAAATAAGAATGTGTCATCCTCCACTGGATGCAAAAGGGCTGAGAATGGCAAAAAACTATTCAGAAAATCCCCTAATTTAACTTTGGCCACCAAACTGGGCTAGGACACATGCACATAAATTCAGATAGGAAGAACCAGGGTAGAACAGCTGTCCTCTCAAAAAGCAAGCTTTAATGGAGAAGTCTGCCCAAATTTCCAGATTTATTAGAAAGAGTAATGTCAGCACTCTGATATACATCTCATAGGTATAATGACACATACCATCCTCCATCCATCTGCTCATCCATCCATCCATTCATCCATCTACATTTCCACTCATCCTCTCCTCTCCTCCTCTCTGCCTCCCTCTTATCCCTCCCTCATCCTCCTTTGCATCCACCCTCCATCCACTAACCAACTGGTCCATTCAACAATCATTTGGGAGGACGGGAGTTGATTTAAGAGGTGATATAAGGTGTAAAGAAATTTACTTTCTAGAAGGTTTAATACAAAAACACATTTGAACAAATCGCTATCTGAATGACTAGATAAGATGGTTATCTGTGGAAGATAGGTGATCTGGAGCATGAGGAACTTCAAAACTGGGCTAACCCATTAACAATCTTGCAATTTTACCTTTCATGGCAGGCAGTGAATAATCAAAAAGGTTTTCAATATAGTGATAATAAGGAATAGGAAAAAATGAACTATTCAAAATGAAAATATATTTATAGACAAAAATAACAGAGCATGGCATGGTCTTTGACTGAAATCCAGTTTGAGCAACCAGCCATGGACACCCAGCTGGGGAAATTTTGAACACTGACTGGGTTGTGGATATTGCTAAGAAAATCAAATAGTTCTTACATGCATAAAAAGTACTATGCATAAAAGGTTTTTTTTTTTTTTGGGGGTGCTGCCCCCAAAAAAGGGCAAGTGGCAGCACACAAAGCCAATACTGGCTCTGTACGTAGGGATCGAACCTGGGACTCTCACATTGTGGGACTCCTGAGAACATTCAGTCTCGACCTTCAAGGCTGGAGTTTTCCACAGCCGGAGGTCACGTAGCACCATGTCCTCATGTAATCCCACATCACGTGAAAAGCATGCACTACAATTCCCTGATCTCTCTCTCTCACTCTTTCTCTCTCTCTCTCTCCCTCTCTCTCCCCCTCTGGCCCCAAAATCTTTATTTTTCAATAATACCTGCTGAAGTATCAGGAATAAAATATGTATACATGATTAAAGAAGAAAATATGCTGAATTATTAATACAAAATAAATGTTTAAAATTAGCATATCACTTTGGGAGCGGCCTCCTGAGCAGTGCTCAGGAGATCTGGAAGTTTCACTGGTGACTGTCAGTCAACCAGGCCATTGGTTCAGCACAAGTGCCGGAAAGCAATGTTGCTCATGTCCTGCAGTGCTAGGAACCCCCTCATCACCTCTGGTGTATCTGACAATGCCTGGGGAACTATGTTGTTCCAGGAATCAAACCAGACACATGTATCTGAATCAGATTCATCCCAGGAAGGCACCCGAACTGCTGTACTAGCTCAGGGTCCCAATACAGGCACATTAAAGTCTTTAATAGTGATTATACTGAAGTGACAAAATGTGGGTGCTTACAGTATAAGTATGAACATTTTCCCTATGATAAAATTAAAACTTTAACAGCTAAGTGTAAGTCAGGTGTGGGGTAGAACCGGATGTGCTACTGGGGGGTTAGTGTCCATTTCTATCCCCCATTAGAGAGTTCTAGACCTTTGGCCTGTGGCTGCAGGGCATGAAGAGAGGAAGGACAGGAACAAGCAAAGGCAGGTGTTAGGGATGGGAGGTGATCAACCACTGTGGGAGGAGGTGAGAGCAAAAAGAAACATATAGCTTCTTTGCTCATGGGCTCACTAGGATGGGAAGAAGAGAAACACTGCGACCACAAATGCAGCTTTGGCAGAGGCCTCAGCTCTGCCGGTGTCCAGGGCCCAACCATCACAACATGTGCAGGTGCGTGACAACCAAAACGCTGCTGGACATTCAACAAAGCTCAAAGGGAGGCGGTGGATTGGGGAAATTTGGGGAATCAACCACCTGCAGGGAAAGAATTCAGTGATGATGGGACAAGTGTAAGAAAAGAGAAGAACCGTCCCTAGCTAGGTTGGAGTCACGCCAAAGCTATGGGGGAAAGTAGTAATGTTTCCAAAAAGTGAGTGGCCAGGGAAGAGGTAGCAGATAAGGAGGACTCAGTGGAACCAGGAGAGGACACACGGAGGGACCTGGTCAAGGTCTGGGAGGATGACAGGCAACGGAGCTTAGGGTGAGTCTGGTTCTGGGTTTATCCCAGAAACGTCACATATGGTGGTTTGTACCAGGAAGTTCTGGGCAATGTTGAGGGTGAGAGAGTGGAAAAGGGCCACTATGAAACGTGAAGGCTGGTGGCATGCTTGGCAGCTTTCTGGGCACCTGGACACTTCTGACACGTTTGGTGTCCTCAAAGCCTCACAATACTGCCCGAAGAAAAGGAACCACGGGCACTTAGGCCTGTTGTTGGACGTCACACAGCTGGAGTTTCCACTTGGGGACCCTTGTGATCAGTCACTCAAAGGTCAGCCAGGAGAAGAAAAAATGAAGATTAGGGTGGGAACAGACAGGAAAGAGTAACCTGCCCTGCAGAGGACAAGGCCAGAGTGGGCAGGCAGAGAGCAGAGGCTGCCCAGAATGGAAGGAAAGTGAGGAGGTCCACATCAGCTTTCGGTTAAGTGGGGATCAGGGTGGCAGGAAAGATGACAAAGTTGGGAGGGAGAGTGACACGGGAGCTTTGAGGCAGGGCAAGACAGCCCTCCTCTGCAGGCATTGCATGCTCCGTCCCTGAGCCTGGAGCTGGGCAGGACGACCATCCCTGGCAGCACTGCCGACTCCTCCCTGAGCCCGAGGCCAGGCAGGACAACTATCCTCAGCAGGTACTACCCGCCTCTGTCAAGGAGCCCGAGAGCAGCAGCGTAAAAGCCTGGGCACTGGAGGGGTACCTTGTCCACGTGCACCTCCAAGAGCTGAGCAAGGACCTCAGGGGGTCTCAAGCAACTCCAGGGGACAGGAGCCAGTGCTGAACAGCTGCTGACAAACACTAAGAGCAACAGGGACTCAGCATGGGATGTCTCGCCCCAGGTGGTCTTCAGCTCCTCCACTGTCAGAGAAGAAACTGCCTCCTTCTCAAACAAGCCAGAGGCTGGTCTCAGTTTAAAGCCTGGGAAATGTACATGCCTTGAGTTCAGTGGAATCAACCCTAGCTCATATGGCATCTCTCCTGAATCAATGACATCAAAAGTACCAGGAGGTAGGGCTCTCTGGTGCCCGAGTATGACTGTGAAACACGGTTCAGGATTCTCCTTCTACAAAAGCACCAAGAAATAACGGGCTGCATCCTGAAACGTAGCTCTTTCGAGAAAGCATTCTAAGTTAGCTGAAGTACCAATGGGACCCAGCACCTACTTCTTCCTCACACTTAGACCACAGAATGAAACAACACTAAAAACTTTTTCTTTAATAACTCAAATGTAGGCCAGAGACAATACAATAGGTAAGGCATTGCCTTGCACATGGCTGACCTGGGTTCGATACCTGTCACCTCTTATAATCCCCCAACCCCATCTTGGTCTGGAGGCTGACTCTATCGGGCTACTCTACGACTGATTCTTTGGTCACATGAAACACACCCTGCATGCCAAAAACTACAATACAGAATGTTCTTATTTTGCACTTACTGTCGTTGTTAGAGCCCGTTTCCATAACACCATAAGGAGGAGCCAGAAGTCCTGCCATGTACTGTCGGTATTTCTGAAAGACAAGATTGTACATTGAGTACACAGATATTTACTCCCTCAGCCCATTCATTTATTGCAAGGCCAGAATGCAGAACCACAGGGGTCAGGAAGGTCAGAATCTGGCATTTACAGGTGATGTAAGGTGCCACGATCTGCTCTGCAATGATGCTGTGTTCTCACAGACGGGCAGGTCCTTTTTTGTATCTGTATCTGTGACTCAGATACAGAGTTGGCCCAGTCGGGCCTCCTACCTGCCCCTCCTCCTCCTTCCCCTTCTACTCCTGCCAACACATGCTTGGGGCAAACACGCTCAGCGTTCAGAGAAAGACAAAAAGAAATGTGCCACCTTCTAACTAGGTGAATAGCACTGAATCAGCTTTCTTTCAAAGCCAACAAAAGTGCACCTCTAAAAGAATATCAGCTTTCAAAGCAATTGATTCGTTTGCATTTCCTTACTCCTTTACATCCATACACCTGCCCGTTATTTGACCTCCAAATTGTCCAATGAAAATGTCTGGCTCCACTTAGAACTATCTGGAGTCCCTGGGTTGTATCCGCCCCCTGGCCTTTGGTTCAGACATGCTATAAGAATGGGGGTGAGGGGTTAGGGGAGAACTTGTTTCTGGAGTCTGTGCTGTTTTGAAAGGGTAAAACTGGGGGCAGGGGCAGCTGCAGGGGGTGGCCATGAAGCAATCTCAAGCATCGATTTAGGTAAGTGACATTTGTGCAAAACGGCAAATAAGTCTCAGACTTCCTCTCCCCTCAGGTAAGAAAGGCAGCCTCCTCCCCTCAGAGTGAAAGCTGGGCAATTTCATTTATTGCCTGGTGTCATGTATATTTATGGTTTAGAGTGATTATGGCAGATAAATGTTCCACAGCACCAAAGGAATCAACACTATCAGACGTCAGCAGAAAAGACTCATCTGTAGCAATGGGCAGCTGGCGGCACGCGGTATTTGCGGAACCATCTGGCCCATTTGGTAGATGTGAATGGTGTTTGTAATGGAACATTGAAGATTTCTCAAAAGAGCCTTCTCCTAGTCAAGATGTGACTGGCTTTTTAAAAAAATCTTTTTCCCCCTTTTCATTCTGAGCAACTATGCTAACACCTGCTTACAAACATTAACTCTCATGATTTTCTCTGCTTCTGCGTTAACCAGTGCACTCAAACCTACCCAGGGACACTGTTCCCCTGAATTCCTAACAATTCCTTTGATAATGTCCCAATTCTAATTTTCTTCTTCCTAGTGACATGTCTGCCCTTCTTCCTCTTTGACCTGCTGAAATGCATAAAACAGGCTTCTCAAGGGTCTGGGTGATGTTCTAACAAAGTTTACAACACCTCTCTCCTACTGTCTTTGCATTATTCCTCCTACTGTGGGTAACCTCCTACCTGGTCTGCACAAACACTCCATGCTAAAGGAGTGATGTTCTTTGGCACACTGTTGTTCTGGAAGCTACAGGTGTGGTCCGGGTACATTCATTTCAGCTTCCATGAGTCCTGAGGACACACCTCCCTGGCCCTTGAATGAAGGGGCCTTGCTCTTTCCTCAAGCTTTGACACCAGCTCAATTGATCCATCATGAAGCACGCCACAGGACACGACCACTGACATGACACTGAAAACAGCAGAGCGGCTCTTTGGGAAACAAACCATGAGCTGCATTTCCAGACACTGTCGGCGTGTGCTAAGGGAAGAGCTGGCAGAGAGGTCCCTGGCCGCCAAGCAGTTGTGCCTAAGCCTAAGTTACCAGTACTTTTAACAGGAGTTTCATAATTATCTGCTGAATTTTCGGATTTTTAAGGAAAAATTCTAAACTTATGTAAAAGTAGAACACCACCTACCCCAATTCTGGCCTCAGTAACTATGCGTTGGTGACTGTCATTTTACCTGCACTCACATCCAGTCCCCCTTCCAGTAAGATTATGCAGCACACCCCAATACCATCTCTAATAACCATAAACAGCCCAGGAGAATGTCTGATAGATGCAAAATGAAAGCCCCACATGAAATGATAACACCATAATCACAATGAAAATATGTTGACAACATCTTCATCTAGTTGATGTTCAGATTTCCGCTTCATAAATGTCATTGCTGACTGAATTTAAAGGCCTCCAGCTCCAATGCAACAGTGTTTGGTAGAGTGGGAAAGCAGAAGCATTTTGAAATAGCTGTTCCTAGAAAGCTTTTTGAAATCAACCTTTTAAAATCGATGGGGTACTTTTTAATGAACATTCACAAAATCCGGGAAATGGGTTTCTTATGGAGCACTCCACAGAGCACCTTATACTAAGTAGGATGCACACAGCTCACTGTACTAAAGCCTGTATCAGAAAATTGGGATTCCTAAATTATTTGCATACTACTTGATCCTTGAGTATCATTTCATCTCCAAAGCATAAGTTGGAAAGTAATCTATAAAATGTCACAGAAGAAGATGCCAAAAGCTCTCTTACAATAGAGAGAAACATTAAAATTTTGGGCAAGGACCTAAGCAATATTACAGCAGGTGGGTGCTTACCTTGCACAGGACCACCTGATCTGCACAGGTCAGATCACTGGCACCCCATATGGTTCCCTGAGCCAACCAGGAGTGATTCTTTAACACAGAGCTAGGAATAAACCCTGAGCACCACCGGGTGTGGCCCAAAAACAAACAAACAAAAAATGTAGGGCAAAATTTTCTACTTGGCAGATATGGCCACATGCCGTGAAGTTTGCTAAGACAGTATTGATGAGAGTGGGCAGAGCAGCTCTTGTCCTGTACTGCTCATGTGAGGGGACAATTACCTATTTGGAAGACCTTATCACAAGGGGAAACTACACATTTCCTTTGAGCAAGATAACTCCCTTAGAGGACCAAAGTAAAAACTTTCTGAAATACCTAAACCCCCATGCAACTACACATATTGCTCAGTTGGTCAAAAACCAGCAAAATAACAATAGCAACAAATGGGAAATAATCCAAGGGCTCATAAGCAGGGCTCATCTATTTTGCTTCTTTTTATAAAAGTTGGAAAATTATGGAGTCTTGAAAAAAAATGAAGCAGTACTGACAGGAGATAATCGCCATAATATGTTGTTAAAGTTGACAAAAAAGCAAATGAAAGCCTTGTGCAGAGTTCATCACCATTCTGAGGGAGTAAACAGGTTTCTGTGTGAACGCTCAGAAAAATAGGTAAGGGGATAGGCAGTCTCTTGATGGGTCCCCAGAAAGTAACTGGGTCATAACCAAGACTGATTCTTGAAGAGTCCCAGGGCAGACAGTAAGGGGAGGGGGTGGCAGGGCTGCAGATCCTCATCTGGAGCTGAGGAACTGAGGACGAGGTTCAAGGGTGCCGGGCTTGATCCATGGCACCACAGGGCCCAAGTGCCACCATGAAAGGCCCTGGTGGCCCTAAACACCATGAGCGCCCCCTTCATCTTTTAAAAACCCGATAAACATGCCAATTATTTCATGAGTGAAACAGATTTTGAAGGGACAGAGCACTCAATAAGGGGGAGAAGATGGTGGAGCCCACGGTCATGGCTAAGCCTTCCCTGGGCCTTCAATGAGGGGGTCTCGCTGGGTTCCTACTCAGTTGAGGCATTCTGTTCCTGTCCAGAGAAGTTACTGGAAGACTTTGTGTGTGTGTGTGTGTGTGTGTGTGTGTGTGTGTGTGTTAGAAGGGGACACAAATGCCTGGGCTGGATTCAGTTCCATGTCTGACTCCCACTCCGTCTTACTCTCAGGGCTGCACCCAAAACTAGGTTCTCTGAGCACTCCTGTTCCATTTTTTCCCCCATTGCAGGAAAAAAAATACTTTTTGTTTCCAAAAAATCAGACTTTTCCAAACCACAAGATTAAATATTCTTAACTTGTGATCAGAGAGAGGGAATTCAAAGCTCTCATCAAGAACCTCAGAGACCGTGCGGTTCTTGGTCTATGTGTCTAGCGGGTGTGCAGTCTGGAGGCACACCCAGCGGCAACAGGGCTTTCTCCTGGCTCTGCACTCGGAGACCATTCCTGGCGGTGCTTGGGAAACCACATGGGTTGCAGGGTCGCTCAAGCACCTGACCCACTGCCCTATCCTTCAGGCACAATCTGAGGGGGTATGCTGGAGTCCTCTTAGGAGGACTTCCATAGCTAAAGATTCACCAAGTGCCTGACGACTCTGTACCTGAGCAGTTTAGCAGCCAAACTAGCACAAAAGCATCAGAGCCATACCCTGGGGCAGCAAGGACCTTTCCCAGCTAACGTGTGAAGACCCCAGGACTGCCCCCTACAGGTCCAGGAGGGGAGGGCACAGGGATCAACAAAGACTCTTAAGGGAGCTTTAAATTTTATTTTATCTATGGTGTTTTATCCTAGTTTAAAGAGTTATTTTTATACTTTCCTATTATAAAGGAGAAAACTAAATTTGCATAATTTTCAAGCATCAAAGCATGAGACTTCAAAGAAATTCTGAGCTTTCTACTAGTGACTTCTGGCTACAAAGGGCCCGACCCCGGGACATTTTGCACTGATTTCCTCTGCATTGAGGAAACTTTAGTGGGGGTAAAAACCAAGACCCTCTGAGAGGTTATGAAAAGCCTGCGGACACTGACATCACAAAAATGAGGTTTTCATCCGGCTCTCACCCGTGTGAACTTGAAAAGTCACTTCATTCTGTGTCCTGAAACTTTCAAAGGCAATGAGAAAGAACAATGAAAAATGGCCCTGAAGATACTGGTCACTTAATAGATTGTGACTAATAATAATGGATTAATTAAATAAATTGACACACAGTTGATAATGTTTCTCAAACAAATATTTTGATTTTAGAAAAGAAATTCTCTACGTTACCATTTCTCTACCTCTGAAGCTATTCATACACATACAATATAAAGACCTACAATACACAGACAGCTACTGACCTGTCCGTTAAATAGGACTTTGAAGAAATAAGTCTCTTTGAAACGGGGGTGGGGGTCCTCCCTGGTGCTTCAGGGACTGTGTGATGCCAGGATTGAACCGGCAAGCATTCCGTCACTTTAAACTTTCTCCCCACTCTCAAGAAATAGACTTGCCCTTTCCAGATGAAAACAAGACACTAATATTCCTTAAGATTTAAACAAAAATCCTAGAAACAAAGCCGTTAGTCAAATATTTTTTAAAAATGGGTAGGTATACTGTATTCTGTATAGAAATAATTCTGGATGCTTCTGTACCTGAGATTTCTCACTGTCAGATCAAAATACACAGATTTCAGAAACGAGTGCAAGTATCTGGCTCATCTCTAAAGGCCCAGCTGCCTACCACAACACCCCACCTTCCAAACAACTTTCACTCAGACATGCTATACTGGCATAATGATAACCAAATTCATTTTTACTTAAAAATATCTTAGTTGCATTAAAAATTATGGTATTATCCTCATAATAATCTAGTGATTTAGTTTTAAACTAGATAAGTACAAAACAAATGCATAATACTATAATTAATCTATTCTCATATCTTTACTTTTGGGGACTGAATTTTACTTTATATTACACTAGTGGTAAGAATGGCTTGACACCCTGAAGTGCACAGCAATCTCACCCAAAAGCTGTGGGGAGGGGCAGAGGCTGAGCTGCACTCAGTGGCACCCAGCCAGAACTTCCTCCCACTGGGGTTCAGGAGAGCAGATGTGATGGTGGGGATCGAGCCGGAGCTGGGCTGGTGCATAAGTGCCTTCCTGCTGTACCACCTTCTCCAGCCCCAGAGCCATCTCAAGTGGATGAAGGCATCCACTTTTCTACGGACTCTGTGCCTTGGATCTGAGCAAATGAGCATCACCGATGTCGTGACTATTTCTTCTGCTTCCACACTGGTGAGAAATTACAGCTGTTTGGGAACCAAGCTCTGGGCCAAATTGAAATTAATTACTAAAGAAAATTCATAAATGTTCCACGTTCAACAGCAGACATTTTAGAATCATCTTATAGGACTCTGCCTATTTTTACATTCTACGGAAAACAGTCCAAGGGAAAGGGAAGTGCCAGAGTTAGTCAGCCCCAAAAATAATTCAACAAAAATAAATAAAGCCTTTCAGTCCCTCAGAACAATAAAGAACTGAACTGGTGACTATTAATGAAATCCAGGGATCTGATGGTATTCAGCCTGGCTAAGCGGGTGTGAAGTTTCCGTGCTCAGTCCACTAGTACTAAGGCCACCAGCACTGGAATCCTAGTGGGGACAGCAAGCATGCGAGGGAGGGACCTGCTTCTGTATCTGAGCTGACAGAGACATGAGAATGGTTCCCGTGGAGAACCATTCTCGTAGACAATCAAGGAGAGCATCCGGGTCCAAAGGGCAGAGCAGGAGGTGGGCTTGGGCACGTGATCCTCAAGTGAACCCAAACCTGGGGAGAGGCTGATGCTGCCAGTGTAGCCGGTTCACTCCTGGATGCGAAGCCACCCTCAGTTCCTTGCAGTCTGTGATATTGCAGACTCCCATTTCCTGCTGAATCTGTGCTTTTAACGTGACTAAAAGGCTCAGAGCTTTGGAGATGGGCATGGCAATGATGGCAATTTAAGATAGTGCACGTGCTGCACTTCTGAGTAATTAAATTAGTCATGAGCTTCTCTTAAGGATACTCACATTGAACGCAAGACACACAGAGCAGGTCAGTGCTACTTAACTGAGAATCATGAAATAATCTCCTCTGGCACCAGTAGCAAATCCTTATCTCTCTTGTTTCATGGAGCCTGAAGAGTCTGTCCAGTGTGTCACTACGAGTGTTGGGGGAAATGACCACTGGCTCTATCAAGAGGGAAAAGCTGTGGTATTTTAGTTCAACGATATAGGTCCTCAAAAGTCAATTATCATATGTCTTTTATTCATAATTAAGATAATTAACTCCATTTTCATACAAAACAGAATAACAACAATTTCCAACAAGGACTTAAATACTGCTAACACAGAATCAGGCTGCTCTGATCACTTACCAATCCTAAAGTAAAGGATTATTTCATAGCCATTAAAAGCCTGTGGGTGCCGTTTCAGGGCAGTAGCCTCCCTACACTGGGCATTTGTGTGTTGGCATTATCACATGCTGCGTGGAGGGAGCAGGCAGGGAAGGAAGAAGCTAGGGGTGGCTCCAGGTTTGCCATCATCTGAATGTGCGTCCACTTCCCCCCACACCAATTCATAGGTCGAAATTCCATGTTCTTGGATCATGGAGCCCGTGTAAGTGGGGATCCTGTAAGAAATCTCCAGGTGCATCCTCAGTCCTGCCCAGGATTTGGGGGAGAACAGAAGTCTGGGGCCTGACATGAGCCTTCCGCTATGCCTGGCACCACAGTGCAGAACTGTGGGGATCACAATCTGCTCCACAGTACACATAGGCCCTCACACTCTGGTCTGTGTGTACTTAGTGACAGCAGCCTGGGTGAACCAAGACTAATACAAAGGCAGGTAGGAAGACGTTCCCTATCCAAACAGACACGCAGCATCCCACAATGAAGACATTACTTTCTAGTTTTGTACCTCCCCAAACATGAAACTAGTAGGGCATAGGCACCACGCATTTCTCTGGCTATTTTCTGACCATTTTTAGCAGCATTGATATATAACTTACCTATCCTGTCTCTTCTGTTCTCTCCCTCTCTTTCTCCTTCCCTCTCTCTCTAAACACTTTGAGATGCTCAGGGGCTACTCCTGGCTCAGTGCTCAGTGCTGCTTTCAGTGGTGTTTAGAGGACCATGTGGTGGCAATGGTAGACCCAGGAGTTCTCGTGCAAAGCGCATGCTCCAGGCTTTTTGTGCTATCTCCCCATCTCAACTTCTTCTTTTGAAAGCAAGAAGAATTTTTCTTGAAACATAGATAGATGTGAGAAAAGAGAAAAGAGAGAAGTATGTGTTCAAGAACACAGGCTTCTCCAGAGTGGGAGGGGGGGAAAACAAGCCCCCCCCAAAAGAGAAAGAGACAGACAGACAGACAGACAGACAAGCACGTAAAGTACCTGCCCTTTCTAAGGGGCTGGTAATATCCTGGCACTGCCATAATCTCATACATTGGTTGTAGACTATAAACTACTCAGAGCAGTGCCTTATCTGTTTTATGTATTGCAGGAACTCAACAGCCTGGAGCCAATAGCCTACTTCTTGAATTCAAACGTATAATGTTGTTGGAGACTTTCTATTCCCTTAGAATATTCCAAATTCCTGCAGCTTTCGACCTATACACAACCTTTGATGCTATTTTCTTTACCTCCTACTTTCATTATCATCATTTCTATTAGTTCTGCTGCAAGTCGCTATAATCTCCCTTAAAGACATCTATGTCAATCCAATCCAGCCTACACTTCTTGCATGTAGCCCAAGAACTCACAGTACTGAGCTCTGAGTGGCGGCAGAGTAGCTGCTTACTGGGGAATAGTCGACCTTTCAATTCCTGGTGAGGTTTCTGGTTTCCAGCCTTGTGCTACTCTAGATATTACAAATCACTTTTCCTACACTGTATTCCAAGGGGCTCCCAAGGCCCCTCAAACTTCTCAATTCCCTCCAAACCATGAGATGACATAGCATCCCCAGTTTCTCTAGCGTGAACTCTGCGATGGGTCAATCATGAAAGCATTGTGGAAAACGGGGAAGACAACATTCACAGCACCGAGTGTCAAGAAACTGAGTTTGGAACTTGTAGGAGTTGGAGTGGGAGTAGGCATGAGCTTTATGACCCAGGCAAATAGAAGCGTCCATTCAGTCCTACAAACCTGCACTGTGCTCACGAGACATGCTCACACACTTGAGTGCTTGCATATCCCTAGCCTCCAGGGACCTGGGCACCACCTGTCCCTCCAGCCTCAGCTCCCACACGCATCTGCATCACTACTGCCACCCACACCAGCCCTTTCAGGCTCTCACACGGAGAGTCCCCTGCAGACTGCCTGCTGCCCAGAAGTGCTTCCTAATGTGGCCTTGACAGTCTGTGCAGCTGCACGGGAGCCCTTCGCCAGCCCCACAACGAGTCCACGGTCTCCCGTTGTTTCTCCCAGCATCTGGTCTTTGCTTGAGGGTGCACAGGGACGGGCTATGCAAGTGTGTGGCATCCTTCCTCCTACCCCCAACCCCTACGGGCTACCGAGAGCAGCTGCCACATCTACATTCTCTTTCACTGTAACCTTGAACCCAGTGCGGTGTCCAGAACACAAGAGAATTACAGCGAACGCCCATTAGTGTCTGAGTAAGCAATTGGACTCTTAACAGAATTTATTTTATTATTACTATTAATTCTTTGGGGGCATGCTCGGCCTTGCTTACTCCAGGGATCACTACCTGAGGGGCTCAGGAGACTGGGGATCAAATCCAGGTCCGTCATGTGCAAGGCAAGCAAGCACTCTACTGCACTAACTCTCCACTCCCTGAAAGAATTTCTTAACCACTGTAAAGTTCAAGGCTCCTCAATAGTAAAGCAGAAATAGTGTAAGAATACCGCCTACCCCCACCAATGACTGATGAAAGGGCAGAATGAAACAAGCCATCAAAGCACCTCTCGACCTGAGCACATAACATGCATCAGTCTGCATTTCCTTTTATCATGAGTTTTTCTCCTCCCGACTCTGCCAAGGGTATATTTCTATTTAAAAAACTAATACTTGAAAGAAAATAAGTCTAATAATTCAGGCATGTGATGAAAGAGGCCCTTTGAAATCATATGATGCCCTGGTCAAATATCTCTGTGATGTTTATTTGCTCTTTATGAATAAGGCCTTTGCTTTCAGAGAAGGGCCAGGAGAAGCAGGAGATCAGGCGATGCGGTAAAAAACAAACTAAATTTTACTCACCAAAGTCTATGAATACTAACCAATTTTATCATATAAATGGAAGAGAGGGAGCTAGAGCAATCTGCTTAATCAGGTTTAGCTCAAATATTCTCTCATTGATGAAAATTTAATGTTAAGATACCCCTGTATGAATCATGATTCAAAAAACTAGCAGTCATATATATGGTATACATTTATTTTACTAGAAGGTTAAAAAACAGATTCATTTTATATTTTTTTTCTTGATTCTCCCTAAATGCAATTTTCTTCGCTTGATCATTTAAAATAAGGTCCACAAGTAGCAGTGCTCAGGGACCACCACAGACAAACTAGGGGAGTTTACGGTTCAAGGGTTAAACTCATGTCTCCATACATGCTTCCCAACTTATGTTCTTCTAATTGAACTTTTTCTATGGACCTAAGTTATGGTCATACCACTTGTAATAAAGTTCCTTTGGTGGTTTTGTTCTAACTAGTCTAAGTATTTTATCTCTCTTATAGCTCTCTTTTCTCTCTGCTTTCTCTTTTTCTCTTTGATATAAAGTTTGTATTATCATAAAATAAACAGGGCCAGACAGAAAACATAGTGGATAAGGTGCTTTTGCTGCATATGGCCAACTCCAATTCAATCCTGGGCATCAACTATGGTCCTCTAAGCACCAGGAGTGATCCTGACCATAGAGCCAGGTCTAAGTCCTAAGCACGGCTGGGTGTGGTCCAAAACCAAACAAACAAACAAAAAAAGCACACTTAAACTAGAAGGCACATAAGTAAAAAATAATTATTTTCTCCCCTTCCCCCTCCTCTCGGCCCCACTTTCAGTGCTCTTTCAGCCTGTAAATTCCAAAATGCTTCTATGCCATGCAGCAAATGACATCTCAACAGGGTTTTATCTTAAGGTATTTTTGTTTTGGTTTGTTTAATTTTTTTTCTGTTGTTTTGTTTTCAGTCCACACCCAGTGTGTTCATGGCTCACTCCCGGCTTTGTGCTGAGACATGGCTCCAGGCAAGGCTTGAGAAATCAGTATCAAAGCCAGGTGAGAAGTGTGGAGGAAAGAGCCGACCCGCAATGCTGTCTCTTTGCTCCCTGGATTGATTTGGTTTTTGTTTTAATTGGGATGTTTTGTTACCAGAATCAAATACATGAGATGTTTTGCTCTTTGTATCATTTCTTATATTTTGGAGATAAGAAAAAGTGGATATTTTGGATATAAGAAAATGTCCAGGCTTTGCAACTCATCAGTCAATGCAAGAACTGAGAGTCTACCTACTACCAAGAATATCCCACCCGCAGAGCAGAGCCTGGCAAGCTACTTGTGTCATATTGGATATGACAAAAACAGTAACAATAATAGGCCTAATTCTCATGACCTGAGAATGGCTTGAGGCTCTTTGTGTTCCTGGAATGAGCAGATGCCCTTGGGCTACACTAGCATGTGACAGGGACGAATGGAGACATTACTGGTGCCCACTTGAGCAAATTGATGAACAATGGGAAGACAAGTGATACAAGTGATATTTTGGATATTTTCACATCAGAATATATTTTTATAGTTGCTTTCTTGTTATATTATGCTCTTGTTTCTCCAGTGTAAATTTAATATGATGGGGAAAGCTGGAAAATATATTAAAAATTTGCATGATTAATGTACTTCCCTGATTTTAAGAAAGAAAGAAAGGAAGGAGGGAGGGAGGGGAGGGAGAGAGAAAGAAAGAGAGAAAGAAAGAGAGAGAAAAAGAAAGAAAAGAAAGAAAGAAAGAAAGAAAGAAAGAAAGAAAGAAAGAAAGAAAGAAAGAAAGAAAAGAAAGAAAGAAAGAAAGAAAGAAAGAGAAAAGAAAGAAAGGAGGGAGGGGAGGGGGGGGAGGGAGGGAAGGGAGGGGAGAGGGTGAGGAGAGGGGAGGTAGGGAGAGGGAGGAGGGAAGGGAGGTAGGGGAGGGAGGGAGGGAGAGGAGGGAGGGAGGGGAGAGGGAGGGGAGGGGAGGGAGGAGGGAGGAGGGGGAGGGGGGAGGGGAGGAAAGGGAGGAAGGGAGGGAGGGGAGGGAGGGGGAGGAGGGAGGGAGGAGGGAGGGGAGGGAGGGAGGGAGCGGGAGGGAGGGGGAGGGAGGGGAGGAAAGGAAGGAAGGGAGGGACGGGGAGGGGGAGGGAGGGGAGGGGAGAAGGGAGGAGGAGGGAGGGAGGAAAGAGGAGGGAGGAGGGAGGGAGGAAGAGAGAAGGAGGGAAAAGCCAGGGAGGGGGAGGGAGGGAAAGGAGGAGGAGGGAGGGGAGGGAGGGAGGAAGGAGGAGGGAGGGAGGGGAGGAGGTGGAGGAGGAGGGAGGAGGAGGAGAGGGGGGGGGAGGGGGAGGGAGGGAGGAAAGAGGGAGGGAGGAAGGAAGGAAAAGTCATCACCCAGGCCTTATCAAGTGGTGACCTCAGTTTTAGTCTGAAAATGAGGCGGTACTATAGAAGTTGAATCCCAAGGCAAATAGGTAGGCAATTCACTGAAAACACTGCCTTGATCTCTCTGACCTGATGGCTTTATCTCATGGTGTCATTCTGCTGTAATTCCATAGACTGCTGATTGCATTTTTGTTAACTTGGCGAGAAGCTTCTCCCGCAAGGTGAAGGAAGAACACTGTGCATGCTTGCACCCCCACGCTGTCGGAAGGAAAAAAGAAATAGAACTGAATTTCAGTCTTGGATAGTTTAAAACAATAGGACAAATTTGAAAATAGTATGGATGGTGTATGAATAGTATTAGTGTTCGAAGGAACCACAAGATATTTTGGTAGCTGTTCTGGGATGCAATCCCGAGCTGACCCTATCCACTCCCGTCACCCTTCTCTCTCTGAAAGAGTATTTCTGGGTCCCCAGGGCTCGACTCTTGCCTGACATGTGTCCCCTTCTACAGATAACCCCAACCCATGATGCAATCACCCTACCAGGATAGTTTTGGTACTTTCATTGTTGGTAAAACCATTTCTCCATGCTTGACCCAGACGAGAAAGCCTCTTATATTCCCTAAAGCACTGTTATTTGCATCCCTGGGCAAGGCCCCCAGGAGCTCACCCTCCAGCTTTGTTGGCTGGACCTTCTGGGAAGGTGCACTCTGCCTGTTCTGGAGTCACACCCAGATGTGCCCCGGGATAACTCCTGGAGGGAATCAGGGGACCTCGTGGTGTGACGGGCTCAAACTTGGGTTGGGGGGGCATGAAATACGACCCAGACCCACTATATTACCTCTCAGGCCACCCAGGAAGTGCATTCTGTATGCAGTACCCCAATCCGTCCTAAAGCCTGAGCATTGCCCTATGTGCCAACATAACAAAGCTAAAATGTCTAATTGTTTTATACAGACCAACCTTCAGTCACAAAAATAGATTTCTGCAGCAACCTAGAAACTCAAATTCAAATGTCAATTCCCAGTTAGAAGATAGCTACTTTGGAAGTACTTACATTATCTCCAACAGGGCCCAGAGAGAGAGCACAAGGGGCAGGGCAATTGCCTTGCACATGGCAGATCTAACTCCCGTTTTGATCCGCCAACACCACACAGAGTTCCCCAAGCTCCAATAGGAGTGAGCCCTGAGCACAGATCACATCTCTGGGTGTGGCCACAAAAACATAAAATCTCCAGTAGTGCTAGAAGGGTAAACACATTTCTATCACTCAACACAATATCTACACAAAACAGTGCAGGTGTGCCATGCATCCAAATAAGCACAAATATGTTTCTAATATTCATAGCATATAGGCATTCTTGACTTTTATTGCAAGTTGAAATAAAATTACCATTTTTTCTGGACCAGAGAGACAGTACAGCAGGGAAGGTGTTTACTTTTGATGCAGTTTACTGCACTTCAATCACCGGAACCACCCAGGGTACACTGAGCCCTGTCAGGAATAATCTTTAAACACAGATCCAGGAGTAAGCCCCGGGTATAGCTAAGCATGACCTCAAAAGCAAACAAAAATTCCTTGTTTCATTTTTTTCTAAAGTAATATATTAAGTCTTTTAATAACATCTGTTAAATACAGTAATATATATTTAAATTTAATTTAAATTAAAGCATATTGAATCAGAGAATTAGAAGAATATGGTGAGGGCAAACTCTTAGGAAGCAGAGAAGAATCATATTAAAAAGTCCTCAGGAGCCGAACCAATAGCCCAGTGGGTAGGGCATTTGCCTTGCACGCGGCTGGCCTGTGACGGCCTGGGTTTGATCCCCGGCATCCCATATGGTCCCCGAGCACCACCAGGAGTAATTCCTGAGTGCAGAGCCAGGAGAAACCCCTGAGCATTGCCGGGTGTGACCAAAAAAAAAAAAGCAAAAAATAAAAGTCCTCAGAAAGCTCATACTGCCAACCTCACAAACACACACAGTTTGCCTGGACATCCAGGACCCTCCTTCTTTCAAGGAGAGTCAAGATACCTATGCCACCCTTAGGACGGATGTGGGGACAAGTCAGGGAGGGACGCTGGGGGCCAGTCCCCAAGAACATCTCAGCAGAGACTTCTTCGCTCATGCCAATGCTGCCAAATGCTGCTGGCTCTCTAACCTTCCCCTGCTCTCCAGCCGCACCCCCTGCTCTCAGGTCCATCCCCCGCTCTCCAGCCGCACCCCTGCTCTCCTGACCCCTCCCCTCTCAGGTCCATCCTCCCCTGCTCTCAGGGCCATCCCCTGCTATCCAGTCACTCCCCTGCTCTCCTGCTCTCTGGTCACTCCCCTGCTCTCAGGCTCCATCCCCTGCTCTCCAGCCGCTCCCCTGCTCACCTGCTCTCCAGCCGCCTCCCCTGCTCTCAGGTCCATCCCCCTGCTCTCCAGCCGCCCCCTGCTCTCTCCTGCTCTCTAGTCACTCCCCTGCTCTCAGGTCTGTCCCCTGCTCTCCAGTCACTCCCCTGCTCTCCTGCTCTCCAGTCACTCCCTGCTCTCAGGTCCTTCCCCTTGCTCTCCTCCCAGCAGCAGTTGAGTGGGCTGGCCTCTGCAAGGGAAGGAGAGGAAGAGATGGGGCACTGCCCAGGTGCTGCCTCTTTGCTCCCCCCCAACACCCCTCCCTGCTATGGTTATCAAGCTGGCCAAAGAGGAACCTAAGTTTGAAAAAGACGAACACAGGTTCAGAGACCTATGGATGAGCACCAGCAGGGAAAACTGGGGGTGGGGAAGGAGGAAAGGTTAGAGAGAAAAGCCAAGATTGGAGGGACTGGTGCCAAGAGAAGTGTCCTAGGGACTACTGAGTGTAACAGCAACACCATGAGTGGGAGGGCTTATGGGGACCCAGATGGAGCAGTCTCTGCAGAGCATCCAGGGCAGGCTCTCGCCAGCCTTCCTGTGTCCAGCTCTCCTAGGGCACTCGTCTGTCTCCAGCCTTCCTCAGGGCAGTTGCCTCCAGCTTTCCTTAGGGAAGTCATCTGCCCAGGTGGATATTGACTGTGAGAACCATATTTTTGTCTCCAGCTTTGAGAACCTTCCATCTTGTCTGACCCCTGACCTATTCACTCTCTCCCTGCAGTACAGATCATTCCTCAGGTACAACACTGTGGACTACTGGAAACAAAGTGAGCCCTGACCCAAGTGTCTGGGCTGCAGCCAACATGATATACGCACAATGCTTGTCCCCACAAAGTCCTCCCCCAGGTCAGGCACACCCCCTCTGCTCCTACATAGTCCTCCCCCAGGATAGGCACACCTCTTGATCTGCTCCCCCAATTGTT
The DNA here is from genome assembly GCA_021461705.1 of Cryptotis parvus. Lineage (NCBI taxonomy): Eukaryota > Metazoa > Chordata > Mammalia > Eulipotyphla > Soricidae > Cryptotis > Cryptotis parvus. The sequence goes on from JAJIBD010030799.1 coordinate 223,917, forward strand.
TTCCCCCCCACCCCACGCCAGGCACCAGCAAACCTCATCCCACCACCCTTCTTGACTGGAACTTGCTAGGATTTCGTTTGCTTAGTGTGGTACATCTGCTATGATGAGACTAAATGTAGACATTAGAACACCAAGGTAAGCCTAGAAAAGGTGGGGGAGGGGAGGGGGGGGGAGGAGGAGGAGAAGAAGGAGAAGAAGGAGAAGAGAAGAAGAAGAAGGAGGAGGAGGAGGGGGAGGAAAAAGAAGAAGGAAGAAGAGAAGAATGAAGAAAGAAGGAGGAGAAGGAGGAGAAAAAGGAGAAGGAGAAGGAGGAGGAGAAGAAGAAGAAAGAAGAAGGAGGAGGAGGGGGGAGAAAGAAGAAGGAAGAAGAGAAGAAGGAAGAAGGAAGAAGGAGGAGGAGGAGAAGGAGGAGAAGAAGGAGAAGGAGAAGAAGGAGGAGAAGAAGAAAGAAGGAGGAGGAGGAGGAAGAAGAAGAGGAAGAAGAGGAAGAAGAGGAAGAAGAGGAAGAGGAAGAGGGAGGAAGAAGAAGAAAGAAGAAGAAGGAGGAGGAGGAGGAGGAAGAAGAAGAAGGTACTCTACCCTAAAGGGATGAATATAAACCTTCAACACACTCTTCCACCACCCAGTTCAAAAAGAAAAAGAAAATCCTAGAAAATAGTCACCCACCTCTTTCCTGCCTCCCAGCATATGTGGCAGTGCTAGTGGGGAGGGGGCGTGCACTGGGAGGAATAAGAGACAAAGAGCCAATCCTAGTACCACCTGAGGTGGGTGGAGGGTGGACCATGCTTTTGCCAGGAATCAAGCACGCATAGCAGTACCTCAGTCCAGTGCATTACCCCCAAGTCTTTATTATGGAAAATAAACTCATCACGTCACATTCCTAAGAGAATCCCCACCAGGGTGTGGCTTGTCTTTTTTAAAAGGGAGTGACCAAGAAAAAATTCTAAAACTGGACCTAGTCATGGTTGTAGGGCATACTAAAAGCTGTTGAATTTGTATACTTCCAGTGGGTAAATAGCATGGTCTGTGGATTACCTCTCCACAGAGCTGTTTAAAAGATCAGAGCCTGAAGGTGACACAGGATGTGACTAACTTGCTCACTCCATCCACCTGGCTGTCAGAGGGAGAAAGCAGAAACTATGCTGGAGAGTAATTTTCCGGAACTCCTGGGTGGCTCTGCTGAAGTGTATACCCTGATTTTACCTGCGGGAGCCTGTGCCTTACCGTCCCTCCTACATGCAGCTCCCACACAGGATACTGGACTCCAAGGGACCTGGCATGTGTAGGTTTCTCGGGGGCCTATAGCATGCAGAGCTACGCCCACTTTTTCAGCATTTGATTTTTCCAAACAAAAGGAGAAACCAAGCACATCAAGCCCAGCAGTGACTTGCTGCGCAACTTTGCATATATATAGAATTCCCAGGCAATAAAGCGTGCTCTCTGACAAGCTTGTCTTTGTTTGGAAGAAAATTATGCCTCACTTTCGCACAATGCCCTCTGCCAGGCCCAGTGAGCTCTCCTCATCCAAATTAGTCCTTCAATTGTATGATCCTTCCAAAAGAAACTAATTTCCACAATGCTCCTTCAGAGGTCTTAACCAAAACTTGGAATTTTCAGTTGGGGGAGATGTCCAACTCACACAGTAAAGATTTTTTTTTTCTTTGCCACAACCCTAGGATTGATCATTTTCTGAATATCTACAAACATTATTTTGATTACGTGAATGGCTTCAAATAGCTGTTTATGAAAACTCACAATACTGTAAGTCTGCAAAGAAATAAGTCTAATATAAAATACGATGAAGATAACTGAACACAAACTGCACAATTTATTTTAATTTGTAGATTATAATTCACTATGCTGTAATGATTTGTCCTGGAAATTACATTATCTAAAAAAAAAGAGAAGACAGAGATAAAGAAGAAAACTGAGAAAAATGACTTTTCTCACAAATCCTGAAATGCTCTATTCACTGGGGAATTCCACTTGGTTTGATCCCTATCAGAGCATTCAGAACCAAGGACCTCAAAAGGGAGGCTGAATAATCTTGGCAGCTTTAACGACTCCGGATGTGACTTTTAGGGTGACTTCGATATAAAAAATCAATGTGCAGTCCTGCAGTTCATCTAAATCTGGCATAAAAATGCTGATTTGGGCAACTGGAGAGAAAGCGCAGGGCTTACGGTGCTTCCTTTGCTGCAGCTGGCCCTACTTCCCTCCCTGGCACTCTGTAAGTTCCCTTGAGCACCTCCAGGAGTGATGCCTGAGCTCAGAATCAGAAATAAACCCTGAGCACAACTAGTTGTGGCCCCAAAAATTCAATCCTCTCAAAATGGATAATTTTTGGTTTATAATTTATTCATTTGTTCGTTGAGGAGGAACGTCTCCCAACCACTGGTGGGTACTTGGGACACTGTGTGGTGCCTGCAGATTAAACTGGCACTGACTGAAAATGAAGAGTTAATAAAAGTGGTATGGGGCCAGAACAACAGGATAGAACATCGGGCACTTGCCTTGCACACAGCCAACCTGGGTTCCATCCGTGGTATCCCATACGGTCCCGTGAGCACTGTGAAGAATGATTCCTGAGTGCAGAGCCAGGAGTAAGCCCTGAGCATTGCCAGGTGTGACCCTCCTCAAAGGAAAAGTTTGAAACTTTGATTTCTCAGAAAATGTTGTCATATGTCTCTTTCCCACTGCTAATTTGTTTCCCAGAAATAAAGTCATTTACCATGATTCTCCCCAATCCAGCTGTGACCAAGGATATTCTGGCCATGGGGCTGGGGGAAAGCGACAGAAGCCACTGAGTATTTTAACGCTGTCAGATACACATGGCTCCAACTCATTTTCCAAACTCATAGTCTGGACAAGTCAATCATTCTGAATAGTTTTAAGGAAAATTCTGTACCCTTTGGGTTTCTTTTTTTTGAGAAAGTGTCATTTATATCCTTTCCCTTTGCAACTCCCTCCTTCCTTGTATGTAAAAAGTGAGACATTCATCACTGAACAACTGCGATGCCCTGAGTAAATGGGATTTAAGGACAAATTAAGTCAGCATAAAATTGAGAACTGGCAGCCTAAGAGAACTATATCAGATGTCATTTTACTATTGAAAACGAAACCATTTTAGTAAAACTTAAAATTACAAAACTGTGTCATTAAGAAAATGCATTTATTTGAACTTGTTTGTAAGATACAAATCAGCACATACAGCTTCACTCAGGTAAAAGTGCTGACCTTTCTCCAAAAGTAGGGAGTAGGAAAAAGCATCTGATCCTGGGAAGGAGAGGCTACCAGAGGGAAAGGAAAGTCTCAAGCCCTTGGACATCATCACAGACTTCCTGAGAGCTTTGATGACATATATAAAAAGTCAAATTTAAAGTAAATACTATGGAAAAGTAGGACAGTATGAGAAGAGGAAGAGAGGGAAAAGCAGGAGTGAAGGGAAGAGAGTAGAGGGAGGGGAGGGGAGGGAAGGAAAGGAAGAGGAGAGACCCACAAGAATGTCTCGCACAGGACATGTAATCAAGCATAAGTAGTAAAGGCAGGATTCAGATTCTGTCTTAGAAAGACAGACAGACAGACAGACAGAAAGGCAGAAAGACAGAAAGACAGAAAGAAAGACAGAAAGACAGAAAGACAGTCAGACACACAGACAGACACAGACAGACAGACACACAGACAGACACACAGACAGACATAGACAGAAAGAGAAAGAGAGAGAAAGAAAGAAAGAAAGAAAGAAAGAAAGAAAGAAAGAAAGAAAGAAAGAAAGAAAGAAAGAAAGAAAGAAAGAAAGAAAGAAAGAAAGAAAGAAAGAAAGAAAGAGAAAGAGAGGGAGGGAGGGAAGATGAAGGAAAGGGAAGGAAGGGAAGGAAGGAAGGAAGGAAGGAAGGAAGGAAGGAAGGAAGGAAGGAAGGAAGGAAGGGGAGGAAGGTTAAAAAACAAAGATGAACAGAAAACATTTAAGTGAACAGTGGCAGAGATTCTGCCAAGGTGTTGGGTTACACCCCACCTGTTAGCCCTGGATTTTTGCATAGCTGATGAGGGACTGTTTTTCTTCTTCTATAAGCCTTTTACATATGCTTAGACCAAATGTTTAGGCCAAAGAGATTTTGTTTTTGTATAAATATAAAGGAGAGTGGGGACAGGTATTTGTGGGTTAGTTTGACTTTTGAGTTGACTGTCGCTAACATCCATCATATTTTCTAACTATAAGTCCCAGTACTATTTAGGTTGGATCTAATTCCTCATTCCCCTCTACACAGGTCCCTACGAGGGACTGGATGGTACTAGGAAAGAGAGTCCACCCCTAACTATGTAATGGGTCTACTCTTAGAATAAACCTAGAGTGAAGGTCACAAAAGTTTGTCTCACCTAAGACAAGTCGGAATGGCCTTGCAGTATGAATGGATTTGAAGTAGAGCAGAGCACTTGAGAAATGCCTTGGAGCAGAGGGAAGGCTACTTGTTGTTGGAGCTAGAATCCTGAGGGGGGAGGAACGATCTGTCTAGCATGGAGAACATAGTTTAGGTGTTTTGTTTTGTTGTGCTTTTTTGGGTCCACCCACCCAGCAATGCTCAGGGGTTAATCCTGGCTCTGCACTCAGGGATTACTCCTGTTGGTCCTTGGGGGACCATATGGATGCTGGGGATGGAATCTAGATCAAGGCAAATGCCCTAACTGCTGGACTATCGCTCTAGCCCTAGTTTAGATTATATGACGTGATCTCCCCATGATAATTTACCCTATATATTTAATCTCTGGTGTAATTGTTATGCCTGCTCCTCTTTACCATGTTTACATAAGATTACTAGATATAACATTGAAATGATAGTTTATTAGCTCGAGAGGAGAAGAGCAGTGCTCTACATTAGCATCTCTTAAGCCTGGGTCACAGGGGCATGGTGCCCCTTGGGATTTTCGCTGGTAAGTTGAGCCAGCCAGGTTTGGTTATGCCCTGCCCCAGCCTTGAAGAGACTTTTTAGTTCTTGTGGTTGGGGGATTAACAGGCACATGTGTGAGAATAAGCATACGGTCATCAGCACATGGTGGGCAAGCACATGGTCGATGTGAGTCAGTCAGCCAGTGTAGTGGGGGAGAGTGTGTAGCTGTTGGTGTGGAGTGAAGCTGGGAGAAATAAAGATTTGGATTATCTAAATTGGACTTGTGGTTCCTTGTTTATTGGCCTGAGGGACGGTCATCAGTTTCAAGTGTGACTTGGAAATTGAGTGACGGTAATACTGTTGGGGACCCCACACAGCCCCAATACCAAGGGAGCATTTAAATGGACCCAGAAAGCAGCAGCAAGTACCACCTTCCTCCACAGGCCAGAGACTTAGAGTTATCTTTAAAAAAGAATTAAAGAATAGTTCCTTTCTGTTCAGTTCCTTCATTCTTTGAAGATACATGAGGCACAAATAATCAATGCACTAGTAAACATGCAGAAAGTTCATGTCCAATTTTGCAATGAACATTACATAATGGTCATTGTCCACTTCAGATCAGAGCATGGGTGCAGATACCCGTGGACACTTGGGTGCTTTTAAAAGTTTGGTACCAGCTGTAATATGAAAACAGATGTCAACACCACTACCATTATTTTGGTTTCTCTCTTCTCTCTCCTCTCTTTCTCTCCTTCTTCCTCCTCCCTCTCTCTCTCCCCCTCCCCCCCCAGATCAGGTAGGGTAGCATTCCTAGATATGAGGCCCAGCATAGGTACATCAGGCAAGGTCTGGTAAGGGTAGATACAGTTTCAGGCAGGGCTTGGATGCCCAGGATAGCTCAGGGCACGTTGGACTTGGAGGCCAAGGTTACAGGCAGTACACAGGAGTCTGGTAAAGTGTGCACAGGATAGAGAGAGCAGTTGGGAAACAGGAACAAGACCTGGCCTTCATTCATAACAGTGGAGTAGACTACGTGGAACATGACAGGGAAGTTGAACACTGGATCAGACAGCATTGAAGACAGGACCAGGATATCATTCATGGGTAAGAGGGGCCCATGAACCTGGAATCATCTGCCTTTTCCGCATAATAAACTAACTTTCTTTCATCTGAGCTTTGTAGAGTTTTGTATGCAAATCTTTCATGCAAGTTTCAAGAACCCTCTAGCACAGGAAAATCCACTTTCATATTAACAATTTTATCCTCTCCTTAAGTCCTTATTATTTGGGGGCTAGGGGACTAAATATGAGGGTATTCAGGGTTTATTCCTGGCAGTATTTGGGGAATATTCATGCCAGGGATCAAACCAAGGTTGGCTAGCAGTAAGCTAAGCTCTGTATGTCCCATACTATTTCTCTGTGTTCCTCATTCTCACAGCTAGTCTAAAAAAGCTCATGCAGACAAAATTCTTTTGGTAATGGAATAGAGATAATACTTTTTTCCATACTTCTCCAGATAGTCATTTTTAGAACTTTCAAAAATAAGTATTTTGTCTGTTTTTACAAAATAACTTTTACCTCCCCCCCCCCACTAAATCCTTTAAAATGGAAAGAGAATGAGAATGCTGGTCAGGAATGATGCACTGCATGATGCAAAAACTAAGTCTCCAGCCAAATGTGCACTGGTGTGAGGCTGTTGGAGTACACACCCTGGTCATGGCTGCCCAGAGCCTCTGCATCTTGCCTGGAGCTACCTCCTGCAGGCCACATTTTGGATAGCAAAACAGTTGGAGTCTGTGACTCTCTGTGTGGCAGTATATCTTACCATGTCTTCTATGTTAGCTGGTATAATATTTTCTCTCATACTCCCAAGAGCTTCATGAGACTGGACAAATCTTATCAGTAATCATTTGGCTGCATTGGATCCTCTTTAAATACAATATAACCACAATTAAATCGGAGAGAAATGCTGTTTGCCTCCTGGGCAAGCTAGCATGGCTCTCAATAATTCCAGTGACCAGAACAACCCTGAAGATCAGGATCTCATGGAAGTTTGGAGAAATATATACCTAGCTGTAGAATATCCACTGTATAAATATATGCCTTTTGTATTAATTCTAAGATATATATTTCATCTCAGATGCCTTTCCCCATCTCTAAATAGGGCCTGCAGGGAAGCTTCAAAAAGCAGATCCTAGTTAGGGCAAAATTAACATTTCAACATCTGGACCAGGTGAGCGCCTTGGGGAAGCAAACCTGAACCTGGTAGGATTGGCCCTGACTAAGAACTATTGTCGTGGGCTGGGTCAGGCCAATTGGGATATGAAAAGAAGCAGCAGCCCTCTTCCTTTCACTTTCTCTGCAGGCTCCACTCTCTGCAGTTTGGATTCCTTTCTACCTGTTTGGGCCCAATCACATGGTTTTAGGTAGTGGCTATCTTGTCTTAAGGATCCTGGCCTTAAACATATGGTCTGAGCTTAGTTAGCTAGGAACTAGAAGTTTGGGGTTTTCCTGACATTGGATCATATACTAGAACTTGTGTAAGTAAAGGCCTTTGGAACTTTGATGGATTCATGAGTCTTTATCTGCCGCTATCAATCCCCTGGGGCAGAAGGGGATCTTGTCCTGCTTGCTCCTGGATATTGCCGTGACAATCAGCCCAGAAGCAGAAACAGAGGTTGTCTGACACGAGGCAACTGTATTATTGTTTGTGTTTCTGGTTTAGGGGCGCTCAGGGATTACTCCTGGCTCTGTGCTCAGGAATCACTCCTGGTGATGCTCAGGTGTGGTGCTGGGGATTAAACTGGATGGTCTGCATGCAAGGCAAGTGCCCTAACCCCTACATTATCTAATCGAGCCCAAGACACTGCTATTTTTTACTTGAAAGTATTTAGATGAAGTAGTAAGTAAACTAAAAAGGGCCCAAACACAAACTTGTAGAAGGAACCTATGAAAGACTAGCTCCCGCTTCTTGTCATACAAGAGGTCAACCTGAGACTGTCTTAATGTTTTTAGTTTTCTGTCATTGACCGGTCCAAAGCTCAGAGAGCTACAGCTGACCCCAGCAGTCCAGGTATGCTGGTGTGCAAGTACGCAGCAAGCTGCTCAGCACTGCATTGCTATTCTGCTTGTGGGCAGCTCTTGATGTGGATTCTTCCAAGAGCAGAGCTTCAAACTGGAACTTGGATGTTTTCATTAGATGAGAGAGGATTCAAGGAAGTGGGGGAAAATTGAGATAAGGAGGAAGGAACAAACCATAAAGGGTGTGAAATGCCACTTAGGGTGGCAGCCCCAAATTCTCCTTCCGAGGCACAGGAATGTAGGGTGTTTCCTGCATATTTCCACCCCCAAAGGCACTACCTCCCCACCACCACTGTCCAAGGACCCTAGTTTATATTGTGCAGGCCCCAAGGGTTAAAAGTCATACAGCAGAACAGAAGCTATGCCTGTGTGAATCCTTGAGATGAAGTATCCGAGAGCATGGGAACTGTCCCCCGGCAGCGGAAACAAAAGGCCAGTCCAGTGCATGTCTGACTGCTGATAAGGAAAGGGCTGCCAAGCAAAGAGTGCACTCTTACATCATTCCTAAACTGTGCAGCTATGTTTTTAAAAAAATCCTGATTAAATGGGGAGAAGAGATGAACAGAAACTTTGACAAGGAAGAAATTCTAATGGCCAAAAGGCATATGAAAAAATGCTCATCATCACTAATCATCAGAGAGATGCAAATCAAAACAACAATGAGATATCACCTCACACCACAGAGACTGGCCCATATCCAAAAGGGAAAAAGCAACAAATGCTGGTGTGGATGTGGGAAAAGGGAGACTCTCATACATTGTTGGTGGGAATGTTGACTTGTACAACCTTTCTGGAAAACAACTATGGACATTCCTCCAAAGACTAGAAATTGAGCTCCCTTTGACCCAGCCGTACCACTCCTGGGAATATACCCTGGGAAGCCAAAAATACACACAGCGGAAACACAATCCGCACTTTTATTTTCATAGCAGCACTATTCACAATAGCCAGAACCTGGAAACAACCAGTATGCCCGAGAACTGATGACTGGATAAAGAAACTGTGGTACATCTACACAATGGAATACTATGCAGCTGTTGGGAAAAATGGATGGACATGGAAAGGATCAAGTTGAGTGAAATTAGTCGAAGGAAAGAGAGAGATATAGAATGACTGCATTTATTTGCATGACATAAATATATATTTATATATATTTATACACATATATTTATACATATATACATATAATGTATATTTATATACATAATATATATATGTACATATACATATATACACATATTATGACACCAAAATCCAATGTCAGGGGGAAACGTGGATCAGGAGGTCTTACCGAAAGTGGAAATTACTGCAAATGTGTGGGAGTCAGAGGTTAGGTAAGACAGAGAAGGGAACATGTGTGAATAAATGTCGAAAGGGTTAATAACAACCTAGAACTGAGCATTAAATACAGGCAAAAAAATGCACATGATGGCTTCTGAGTGTATGTAGTGCAACCCACAATGTGTAAGAGAAGGAAAAGAGAGAGAGGGAGAGAGAGAAAAGAAATAAAGAACCTGCCATTTAGGCAGGCTATGGGAGGAGAGGGAATTTGGGACATTGGTGGTGGGAAATGGGCACTAGTGGAGGGCAGGGTGCTGGAACACTATGTGACCGAAACCTCTAAACATGAGCAATGTTGTAATCTCACGGTGGTATAGTGAAATATTTTAAAAATCCTGATTAATCAATAAGCAGAAAGTGCTTATGGGGCCACAGGAGATCCCAGCTGCACCTGGGGTTGAAGTTCCCAGCCCATCTCCACACTCATAGCCCTAGCCCCTCCCCACCTCCTTTTCATGGCCAGCCATATGGAGGGCAGACACTGGGCTGAAAATTGCTGCTTGTCTTCTCTCATGAACTGGGAGACTTTTCACATCCAAGGTGTTTTACCGAGGATTTGAAGAAGATGAAAACCACAAGACATTTGCTGAGCAAAAGGGCTCCACCATGTGAGGAAATCTTCCCTCCCTCCTGTGGGCTATGATAAGCAATCAGAAAGAATTCAAATTTCCATTGTATGTTGGTAGAACCTAGCATGAATGGTAACAAACTTGGCTTAATTGCTTTCTCCAAGCATGTTCAGTTATATTCCTTACATTCATTGTCATCAGAACCTTCTATGGCAACTGCAAAAAAGCACAGACGACCATGTTGTTGCTACTTCCCCTGCACCTCTCTACCCGATACTCTGGTGACTGAGGAACCTGTCAGGCACCCACGGCCTCCCTGGGTACACCCAAACTTTCAAGGATACCCTCCGTCCCATCTGTTGCTGCTCCCACTGCACACGACAGTCCGTGACCTTGGCCCCTTTGTGTTTTGGTGTCAGCTTTTTCCAACTGGAGTCTTTTAGCTTCACACTAGGTGAGAACTGTGAGATAAACAGATGACATGACAGTGGGGAGAGGAACATGATGCAGGTATCAAAGCTGGCTCCTCAGAGAAAGGCTCACAAGGCGGCACACAGAGGACTTTTAGGGCAACAGAAATGTTCGGTGTGATGCTGCAATGGGAGATCCGCAGCCTTGACACCTATCGCCCAAGTCACTGAGTGCACAACGAGACAGAGCTGGAGGAAAACTCTGGCTCCTGTGTGAAGATGAACGGACACTGCTGAGTGTAATCAGCGGAGCCTGGTAAGCAGTGATTAGCAAGGAGGCAGCTTCCGGGGGTGGCATGCAGAGGGTAGGTGGAAAATAGCTTCAGCTCCTTTTGGCTGGGAAACTGCAACTTGATCTCAGGAATAAAAGTATATTTTAAAAATGGGGTTGGGGAAGTAGAATGAAGAGAGGAGGAAGAGTAAGAGAAAAGGGAATGAAAATACATATTAAGAGACTGAAATGAATCAGAAAAACACCAAAGACACACAGCTGAGGCCGATGTCTGACAAGCGTCACAGGGCAGAGCCCATGAAGGCTGCTGAGGAGATAACATCAGGGTTGTGTGAGAGCTTGCGTTGGCGCGTGCGTCACACAGCCACTGTGCTCAGCAGCCCCAGGCCTGGCTGAGTGCCCGCGACAGCTGTCTTAAACTTCTTCATAATGTGTAAATAAGTCCCCACCTCTCCAATTTCACTTTGTCTGGATTCCCACAGATTATGGGTCTAGAACTGATTTAAAAAAGTGGGACTTTCTCTTTCTCCCCTAAATTTCTCTAAGTATACTTCTTTCAATAAAACTATTTTACTTCACTAAAAACAACAAAAACAAGAAAAACCCAACCTTTCTTTACTCAAGGTAAATAGCAAAAAGATTTTTTTTCCTTTGAGAAAGACAAAATCTTTCTGGGCTAGTGCCTTGGTAAGGAAGTTGTGTTCTTTTCTGACTTCTTATTTTGAAATAATTATTCCCTCAGAGGAAGCTGCAGACCAGTACACAAGACAGTCCTGGTAAAGCCTCTTCAACAAGTGGTGTTGGGAAAACTGGGCAGTGGCATGTAAAAGAATGAATTTGGACCTGTATCTAACACCATGCACAAAAATCAGATCAAAGTGGATTAAAGATCTCAATATCAGACTTGAATCCATAAAGTACATTGAAGAAAATATAGGAAAAACCCTCCATGACATTGAAGCTAAAGGCATCTTCAAAGATGAAACATCACTAACAAAGCAACTAGAAGAAAAGATAAACATATGCCGACTACATGAAACTAAAAAGCTTCTGCACCTCAAAAGAAACAGTGACTAAGATACAAAAGCAGTCCACAGAATGGGAAAGAATATTCACCCAATACCCATCTGATAAGGGGTTAATATCCAGGATATATCAGGCACTGGTAGAACTTTACAAGAAGAAAACAAACAACCCCATCAAAAAATGGGGAGAAGAAATGAACAGAAACTTCAGCAAGGAAGAAATTCGAATGGCCAAAAAACATATGAAAAAATGCTCATCATCACTAATCATCAGAGAGATGCAAATCAAAACAACAATGAGATACCACTTTACACCACAGAGACTGGCACATATTCAAAAGAACAAGAACAACAAGTGCTGGCGTGGGTGTGGGGAAAAGGGGACACTCATCCATTGTTGGTGGGAATGCCGGCTGGTACAGCCTTTCTGGAAAACAATATGGACATTCCTCCAAAGACTAGAAATTGAACTCCCATTTGACCCAGCCATACCACTCCTGGGAATCTACTCTGGGAAGCCAAAAATACGCAGCGGAAACACCATCCCTACTTTTATGTTCATAGCAGCATTATTCACAATAGCCAGGATCTGGAAGCAACCAGAGTGCCCGAAAATCGATGACTGGATAAAAAAGCTTTGGTACATCTACACAATGGAATACTATGCAGCTGTTAGGAAAAATGAAGTTATAAAATTTGCCTACAAATGGATGGACATGGAGAAGATTATGTTGAGCGAAATTAGCCAGAAGGAGAGAGACAGACACAGAATGACTGCATTTATCTGCATAACATAAATATATAGGTACATATTATGATACCAATATCCAAGGTCAAGTGAAACATATATCAGGAGGTCCTGTCAAAGGTGGAAATTATCGCAAACGTGTGGGATTCAGAGGCTAGGTAAGACAGAAATGGAACAGTGTGCTAACAATTGTTGAGGGTACTAATGCCAACCGAGAACTGAGCATTAAATAGAGGCAAAAAGATACACATGACAACCCTTTAATGTATGTTCTGTAACCCATAGTCTGGAGGGGAAGGAAAAGAGAAAGAGAGAGAAATGGAAAGAAATCAAGAACCTGCCATGGAGCAGGGGCTGGGGGAGGGGGAGGGAACCGGGACGTTGGTGGTGGGAGATGGGCACTGGTGGCGGGATGGGAGCTGCAACACTGTTTGACCAAAACTCAAATATGAACTTTTTAATTGTATATCTTTGTAATTTTAAAAAAAAAAATTAAAAAAAAAAAAGACAGTCCTGGTGGTAACAGTTTGCACAACTACTGTATAGTACTTAAACCAGGACATAGGCAGTGGTACAAAGCACTGTGTGTATATAGGTGTGTATGTGCTCACGTGTGTATGCATATGTGTATGTATGCGTGTGCATACATATGTGTGCAAGGGTACACAGAAGTACTAAGATTTTATGACAGACGGGATAGATTTACAGGGCAATTCTCAAAGCACCTCCTCCCAGCTTCTCACTGACATGCACTACTGATCCCTCTCAACACAAACTGACAGATACTGGAGCCTGGTCGTATGCATGCAGTGAACAAACCACAGGGTCGGGAGCGGGAGGAGGAGCACGAGTCCCGGAGGATCACACCTGAGAGCAGGAAATTTTATGGATACATTCTGAAATGCGTTGAGCTCTCAACCTCCTTTGCTGCCTTCCTGATTTACGACAGTGAGAGAGGAAGACGAGCTTTGAATAGACCCAAAGATGATCAGAGTCCCTGCCCAAGCCCTGCAGCCACAGCCATACCCCCACCAGTAGCTCAACTCTACCACTTCCATTAACACTCTGCAGAGACACCGAACTGGGAAAAAGTTCAGGTACCTGTGTCCAGGCTAACTCTGGGGTCTTCGTGGAGTGGGGTGCCCCCCGCACTTTCTGGAACCCAGAAATCCAGGCCCACTTACCACAGCCGCCACCACTGGTCCAGAACATAGATCCTGAAGTTTGGACAGCACGGCCGCATATGTGGTCGCCACACAACACTTGCAAATTCCTCAATACTGAAATCCCCGTAGGAACACACCATGTTAGGTAGGAAAGTAACACAGAAGTCAACTAAACTCAACAAACAAAAGCAATAGCATGGAAGGCCCAACCAGCACAAACAGCCTTAATGATGTGGATGTAACAATTTTCACAAAAAATTTACTTTTAGGCTTATTAAATTTAATTCTAGAGCTTTGTTATCGCATTATTTCAACTCTATAATTGTATCAACAGTTGTGGCTTTTGTCCACATTAAAAAATAAGTGAATTGATGACACAGTGGGTAGGCTGCTTGCTTTGCACAGGCTGGCCATGGGTCTTTACTCCTTTACTCCTTCTGGCTCCCATTCTCTAAACACAGAGCCAGGAGTAAGACCAGAGTATCATCAAATATGACCTATGAACAACAATAAAAGGAGACTCCTGAGTAGTTTAGAAATCCACTTTCCAGAAAAGAGAAAGAGATAGCGAGAAAGGGAAAGAAATAAAGAACCTGCCATGGAGGCGGGCTGAGGGAGGGGGAGGGAACCGGGGACATTGGTGGTGGGAGATGGGCACTGGTGGAGGGATGGGTGCTGGAACACTGTCTGACCAAAACCCAAATATGAACTTTTCAATTGTATATCTTTGTAATTGTGTATCTCACGGTGGTATAATAAAATACTTTTAAAAAAAGAAAAAGAAATCCACTTTCCTAAAAAAAAATTCAGAAAATGCAACAAAAGGTTTCCCCAAATGTTTCTAAGGACAACTTGGAAGTGATACCGCCTGTCATTCAACTCCTGACTCTGAGTCTTGCTTCTTATCAGCCATCAAACTTCCCTCCCTAAATAGAGCCATGTCAAATGTCACAACCAGCTTTCCTTGGACAAGAACAGGGATCTGGCGTCAGAACCTCAGCTGCCAAAATAACTCTAAAAATGACTCTCGGCTCACACTGGAGCTTCCTCCCGCACGCTCAGCCACCAGTTGGATGCTGGCTGCTCTCAGTGCCACAGGAGTGGTTCTTAGTGGCATTTCCACTTGTTCACTATAAAATATTAAAAAGTACATTATCCTCAGGCTATAGAAAAATATCCGGTGCATCCTTCAAAACTCGGGCTAACATCTCAGAAGTACAGCAGACTTAAGCAGTTCTGCATTTTGTGGGAGACTTTCCTTCTTCAAATCTGCTGAGAAGCCACTTATTATCTAGATATTTAAATAGTGGCTTTGATCTGGACCTTGCAAAATGTCTCTTCAGATATTTTATTTTCTAATTATTCTAGCAAACCAACATTGAAAAGCAACAAGTCAGATAAGCAGAGAAGAGCTGGGTAACCTGAACCTATGTTTTCATATATATATTTAATTAAAGAGCATCCTATACATAGACCTGTTTGTGAAACTTGGCCTTTTCAGTGGAAACAACCTCCCTGAGAGAAGAGAGATTTGGATGTGATCCTAATTACAATGGAGAGTGATGAACGGAGACCAAATACTGCCCATGTTTCTAGCACCAGGACATAATTTGGTCTCTCAACAATAGAAATCTGTTTGTAAGCAAACAAGACCTCTTTGATGACATTATTACACTATGTAAGTAGAGCTGTCAAAGCCTAAACAACAGAATTCCAGCCAAAAATAAAAAAAACGGATTTCTTTCATCATAAAATCTGCCCCAAAGACATTGAAAGCCCATTAACTTGAAAGTGGACGCTGACAAGAGATCTCTGCTGGCTAAGTAGCAAGGGGGAAACACATGAGCACACAACTGCTCAAACACAAATTTATAAATATTAATGGGCAGGTTCCAGTTAGGGAGCTCTTATCCAAACTGATCTTCTGACACAATAAAAAGAAGATTTTTCTATTTAAAATTTGGTCCAAACTGCCTATCATCCTTGAAAATTGCTTGCCAGCACTCACACCTCCCTCCTCTCCTCTTCTCTCCTCTGCATTCCCTCCGTGAAGAGGTATCTGGGAAGTTGATTAAAGCTCATCCTTCGTACCCCATAAGAGGCGCGCAGCTCCGAAAGATGGACACGCGGGCACCTCGCCAGATTCAACCCCCGTGAAGCAGCAG
Source organism: Cryptotis parvus (assembly GCA_021461705.1). Lineage (NCBI taxonomy): Eukaryota > Metazoa > Chordata > Mammalia > Eulipotyphla > Soricidae > Cryptotis > Cryptotis parvus. The sequence goes on from JAJIBD010030799.1 coordinate 239,599, forward strand.
AAGATTAGGGAAGCACCCAGCAGTTCCCAAGCTCTAGCCACAGGAAATCACCTTCACTCAGACAAATCTGGGAAGCCTCTTGAAAAATGCTGCCTTCCATTTTGAACTCAATCTTTCACAAAAAGGAACAAAAATAATAAGCTGATCCCAACACGCAAGGTCAGCGAGCAGCTGCTGTCAAGGCCGCAATGGACTCTAGATAGCCTTAAAAAGCCTTCAGAACTTACTGCTAAAATAGACACACAATTAGGGATAAGAACCGCCTCTCCTCAGTTTCCAAAAGGAAGAACTGAGGGACCAAGAGTAACAACATGCTTGTCTTCACATGAAAGACAGAGTTAATGCTAAAATTTTTCTGCTTGCTTCCTTCTACTAGGGGCCAGTGAGCTGACATTCTGTTCCCTTGAATGTATAGCAATTTATTAAGCAATTACTTCCCAATTAATTGGGATTGACTAGACACTGTGATTGAGATTTCTTCTGAATCTCAATCCTACAATGGATTGAGATTCAGAAGAAATCTAGTCAAAGCATAATCAGGTAGACAAATTCCTTCCAAGTGATACATGAAGAGACAAGATTAAATGAAGACAAAGACTGCCATCCCCTACAGTTCCTATTCTGATTGGAGGCTCACCACAAACTAGAAATGCTGAAGTAAATATCAACCCTTAGTGCTTTAAAATGCTCTGCACAGGGCCGAAGAGGTAGTACAATGCATAGGCACCTGCCTTACATGTAGCGGACCCCTATTCAATCCCCTGATTCCAAGGCACAGAGCGAGGAGTAATCCCTAAGCAATGTGCCGAAGTGTGGCTGCCAAACAAAACCAAACAAATTTCTGCTTCTGTACAATGGGTCCTGCATGACCAGTAGAGGACACACACCCATTTGAAGGAATATATAAGTTTTATAATGGAGACTAAACCAAGCCGAGTATTGGTAGACTGGAGGTATTTTCTAAGCACAGCAGGATTAGGGGGTCTCCCAGAGAGAAGGAACAGTATGTGCAGGGGATCAGAGCTATTAATAGACACAGCCGGGCAGACAGTCATGGGTAAGCAGGAGGGGTTTCCTGGAGCCGAGCACAACACAGCAGCGCCCTGAGACAGGGACTGAGAGTGAGGATCTGGGGCTTTGTACGCATCACAACTCCTCACCACCATGGTCATCAGAGTACAGAACCAGGCTGAAACAACACGTGGAGAGAGTGTGGCTGTGCTCCAGAGAAGCCATACTGACGCAACAGACAGCAGATGGGCTCTGGCCACAGGCCACGGTTCTCTCCTCGAGCCTAGCAGCAGCGCAGCCTAGAGCAGGTGGTGGTGCTCCATGCGTGGAACCCGATTAGCAGTGCTGGGAGTCACAGTGCCTCAATCAAATAGTGAAGGCACACTGGAAACCAGATTGGAGAGACGTAACTATATGCACTACTACAATACCTATGGAATTTCTTCCCCTCCGTGTTTTTAAGTAAAAGATTGAGATAATAAAATCCATATGCTAAAAAAAAAGCAGTAGGCAGGATGGCCATTTCTACAGCCTATCTTAGTGAAATCAAGGCTATTCTCTTTCTTTACTTCACTGTACATCAATACCTCCAGATGAAATCATGCTAAGACATGCTTTCCCTGAGCACACAGAGAGGAGCATTCTTTTCTGTCAAGTAAGCATCTGCTAAAACACCTGCACAGGACATTATGTCCCAGTCGGTCGAAACTTCCAGCAAAGAAAGGAAGATCTCCACCGCCACAGGAAAGCACTGCCTGTTAAGGAAGCTGCAGAGCAGAAGTGAGGTTCTGCAGGCCAGCGAACAGTCTAGGGCTTAAGGTGCTTGCCTTCCGTGTATTCAATTGGCAGCACCCTGAGCACTGCCAGGTGTGCCCAAAACCAGAAAAGAGAAAGAGGGAGAAAATAAGGTGGGGGGGATTTCTGCCTTATGGGGCTGCTCAGAGAAGGCAGTTTTCATCTCTGGGTCCGGAGATGCTTTGCTTATTGTGAACAGCACTTTAGGCAAAACCAACAAGACAAGGAACAAGAAAGGTAACATTGATAGGATCTTTCTGGAAAATAATTAAATGATCAATTTTGGGGGTCAGGAGTATACTGGTGCCAAGGTCCCTTTGGAGAAGAATAAGACCTTTCAAAGATGTCTTCACCTAGAGGAAGGCTGGTAGCAAGAGATGATAAATACCTGAGACTTGGCTATAATGATCTCTGCTACAAACGACCAACTCTATAGCACAAAAGTAGCTGGAAACACAGCTTGCAATGTGCAAACTGATGAACAATTTGTAAGCAAATGGGTGTGACTGGGTCTAACCAAACTAATGTTGACTGCAGATTTCTAGCCTAAAAAGACTATTCCTGAAAAGAAGTGTCAGGTAAAACCAAGCATAGCTCACTGGAAGAAAATCACAAGCTTTAGAAACATGCAAAGACCGGACAGGTTCTCTGAGAAAGGTGCTTGAAGGTTCCCAAGAGACATAAGTGGCAGAACTGGCAGACAAGGATATGGGGAAGGAGCTGGCCCATTCATTGATTTAAAGAAAGCCTTTGATTCTGTGGAGACTGAAGCGGTTATTGTAGCCCTAGCCAAACAGGGTGTTCAAACCCAATACATCAAGATCCTTCGTGAGCTGTATTACAGATTCACCACCAGGATCTCACCATTCTACAAAGAAGATATCATTGATGTCAAAAGAGGGGTATGGCAGGGTGATAACATTTAACCAAAACTCTTCAGTGCCACCCTAGAGAACATCATGCGACAATTAGAATGGGAAGGAATGGGAGTGAAGATAGATGGTCAGCAACTACACCACCTCCGCTTATGGACAACATCGCTTTTATAACACCAAACATTAGCCAAGCGGCACAAATGCTGGCTGACTTCGACCGAGAATGTGGAAAGATAGGTCTACAGCTGAATCTAAAGAAAAACTATGTTTATGAAAAATGAACTAGTTCTGGAGGCCCCATTCACTCTCAATGGAACAGACATCTCTGAATGCAGCAGTTATGTGTACCTAGGTTGAGAAGTCAACATGATGAATGACCTAAAATCTGAGCTGTGGAGGAGGAAGAGAGCGGCATGGAATGCATTCAAAGTCATCGAAGAAATAGCTAAAAAGGACAAAGAACCTCCGGCTCCGCCACATGTCTTTGACTCCACCGCTCTCCCTGCATACGCCTCAGAGACCTGGGCCCTACAAAAGCAAGGGTCTATTCAGGTCTCCCAGAGAGGAATCAAAAGAGCTATGCTTGAATATCACACCTCACTCAAGTGAGAGAAGGAATCCGGAGCTCTGACCTCCATCACTATTCCAGAATCAGAGATGCCGCCTCATTTGCCAAGTCATCGAAAATCAGATGGGCTGGACATGTAATGCGATTTGGAGATGACCACTGGACTAGAGCCATTACCAACTGGATCCCACAGGATGTCAAAAGATCACGTGGTCGCCCACCTACAGATGGTCAGACTTCCTTGTCAAGACTCTGAAGGAATGGTTTGAGGCTCTTGATATTCCTGAATCAACCAGATGCCATTGGGCTACATTGGCACATGATAGGGTCCAATAGAAATGTTACTGGAGCCCGCTCAAGCAAATCGATGAATAACGGGATTCAAGTGATCAAGTGATCAAGCTGGTCCGTGGCTATAGACCCTGAAAGAGTTTGGGAGGTCAAGCTCCAGTCTGCATGATGGGTGCCTTTGCTATTTGAGTTAGCACATATTTTGAATGTGGCCATGCTGTTATGGCATTGATTGTGTCAGAATATGTTTTTTTCTAAAAATTGCTTCCAAAGCAGGGTCAAAAGGAAGTGGATCTGGCTTAAAATTCTACACAGAAGACAGAACATTCCTGGGCCTCCAGCAAAGAGATCTCTGGTAAAGGATGAAGAAAGAAAGTGCTGCCTGACATAAGCCACAAGATAAAGTCAAGGTGATTTCAGATGACACCCTTCAAGAAAAATGCACGCTTTTCTAGACACACTCAGCACTGACATTGCAAACACATTGAGCCCAGACTGGGAATAGCTTGCTACACACGAATGCTCTCTACTGACAGCAAACACAGGTTTCCCAACCAATCTCCCCTCCCAGCTGTAAATGGGAAATCAAAGTGCTGGTTATCCAAATTATAGCCCAAGGTCAACATGAGATTAAGGTCTTGTATCTGAAGGAAAACTATTTCCAGCCATTTTCATGGCTTCCAACTTGGAGACTGTGCTGCCAAAGTGGCACGCAGCCAGGAACAGCCTCATACATTTTAACGCTCACCACTGGCTCCAGGGTCCTGGGGTGGAGTTACATGGGTAGAGTAGAATTTAAATACTGTGATCACAGGTCACTGTTGCAGCAAAATTGCTGTGGCGGCAGTTCAGTTGCTGAAGAAGCCTCATTGATGGAGACAAAGACTGATCTGGTACCTCAGCTGCTGCCCAACTCCGTGAGCCTGAACTTTCGCCGACTTATTGATCTGTCAATCCCCTACTCTACTCAAAAGCAAATCTTGTCCCTGACTTGTTCTGTTCACTAACCTAAATTCAGGCTAAGCAAGAGCTTGACACTCTGCCTTCTTCCCCCACCCCCGTTTCTGCATCCCACGCGCACACTGCCTGGTGTGGCACAGAGGTCGATTGATTCTGAGGTAAAGGTCCTCTCAGACACACTGGCAGGAACGGGCAAACCCACCTTTCCTCCAAACATCTTTTAGAGCATGAGCACATCTGGATAAAAAGCTTTACCAGCAGACGTTTGCTTAATGTTCTGTTCTACTGTCCCCCTCCTATTTTAGGCTTGACCAAAGAGTTGGCATTTCCATTAAGGGCCTTCATCCATCTCTGAGATAGGCATTTTGACCTTTGGCAGAGAAGGCACTGAGGTTGGGCCTGCTTTTATCTTGAACACACTCAACCTGCTATTCAACGCATTACTCATGCTCTTTTCAAACTGATGTAATAGCTCAAAGACCTGCCGCATATGCCTCTCACCTGAGGCTGACTTTGATCCCGAGTACTTCACGGTCCCCTGAGCACTGCTAGGTGTGTCCCTGGTAAACCCCAGTACCACTAAGTCTCACAGCACCACATCACTGGACTCCAGTATTGCATCATAAGGTCCACATAGCCAGCTGAGTATTACCAGTATTGGTCCCAGAGAGCCGTGGGCACTACTAGGGAGATCCAATGCAAAATAAACAAACACTTAAAAGAAAAATGAACTAGTTTTTTGTTCTCATCACATGCATGGGCTTTTGGCTCCTGCCCAATCCAAATCAGGTGGGTGAAGTTGACAAGTTTACATTGAGTGACATGAAACGGGCACATGGAGCTGTCTGTCTCCAAACCGAAGGCTGGAAGGTATGACCTGAGACTTCACGCCGCTGCACTTCAGGGTTCTTAGGTCTGGCATTTGCCAGACAATGCTCATGAAGATAAAAACAATAAACAGCTTCGTGATGAGAATGTCTGCTGGCACCCAGCAGTAAATAAGATATTTTTGCTTGGCAACTCATTTAAGCCATACTCCACATTACCATACAGAGAGAGCCAATAGTCTCACTTTCCCTGAAGAAGAAATAATCTGTGAAATCACACAGAGCATCTTATATGACATAAGTCATGAGGCCCAGACTTATACTTGAGCCTTTAAGTTCTATCACATGGTCTCCATCTTCCTCCATTTCCAACAGTTTCTCCTATTATATTTCAAACTTCTTTGTGGATGAAATTTTGTTTTTCTAGTATATGAATTTAGTCTTGCACATCTCTCTAAAAGTCCCTGCCTCCATTATTCAGCATTTCAATGGATCCTGAGAGCATCAATGATTTAAATGATGAAGGTAAAACCGGTCATATTCAAGATACCTGGGGTTAGCCAACCCCTGGGATACAGGCTACAGAGCAGAATTCACAAGCATACCCAAAGATCATTAGGAAGGAAATATATGAGAAAGGGGAGAGGGAAGGTATAAAAACAACTGCCCTAACCCCAAAACTAAAACAAATGCAAACGTGAAAAAAAGCATCAGCTAAATAGTTTCTAAGGATTTAATACTGTGAACAACAAGCCAGGAGACTAGTTTAGAAATAAACTTAAGGGCCAGGGAGATGGTTCAGCAGGCAAGGTAATTGCCTTGCATGCAGTCATCCCAGTTCAGTCCCCAGGAGTATATGTGGTCCCCCATCCCTGCCAGGAGTGATCCCACCCACACGGCAGAGCCTGGCAAGCTACCTCTGTCATATTTGACATGCTAAATACCAGTAAAACTCATAGACCTCATTCCCATGACTTGATGGAATGGTTTGAGGCTCTTTATGTTCCTGGGGCGGAAGATACCCTTGGGCACACTAGCATGTGACAGGAAGTATGGAGATGTTATTGGTGCCCACTTGAGCAAATCGATGATCTATGGGAAGACAGTGATACAGTGATACAGTGATCCCTGCCAGGACTGTTCTCTGAGCACAGAGCCAGGAGAAGATCCAGAGTACTGCCTGTTATGGCATGGCACTTTACCTTGCAGCCCAAAATTCATGGTTACATAAATATATTTCATTAATTTGGGAAATTTAATATGAATTTAGGAGAAAATACTAGGTGAACCCAATTATCAGCAGCCCTCTACTAACACCCACAAACCACTGCATACATATGCATATGCAAACACTTTCCCACCTACATAAAAAAAAGTCTTTTGGCAACATATTTTAGGAACAGGTATTTTACTCTATTTCTCAGACCTTCAAATCACAGTGTGGTGTTTTCCACTACCCCATTTCCCACTAAACCGCACCTCTTTTTAAATATATATATATATATATATATATATATATATATATATATATA
>JAJIBD010030800.1:0-31743 GCA_021461705.1 Cryptotis parvus
CTCCATACATGCTTCCCAACTTATGTTCTTCTAATTAGACTTTTTCTATGGACCTAAGTTAGTAAGTCATACCACTTGTAATAAAGTTCTGGTGGTTTTGTTACAACTTCAGTCTAAGTATTTTATCTCTCTTATAGCTCTCTTTTCTCTGCAGACTTTCCTCTTTTCTCTTTGATATAAAGTTTGTATTATCATAAAATAAACAGGGCCAGACAGAAAACATAAGTGGATAAGGTACTTTTGCTGCATATGGCCAACTCCAATTCAATCTGGGCATCAACTATGGTCCTCTAAGCACCAGGAGTGATCCCTGACCATAGAGCCAGGTCTAAGTCTAAACACTTGACTGGGTGTGGTCCAAAACCAAACAAACAAACAAAAAAACACTTAAACTAGAAGGCACATAAAGTAAAAATAATTATTTTTCTCCCCTTCCCCCTCCTCTACCCCATTTACTGGTGCTCTTTCAGCCTGTAAATTCCAAAATGGCTCTATGCCATGACGCTTAATGACATCTCTAGGGGGTTTATCTTAAGGTATTTTTTGTTTTGGTTTGTTTAATTTTTTTCTATTGTTTTGTTTTCAGTCCACACCCAGTGTGTTCACGCCGCTCACTCGGCTTTGTGCTGAGACATGAGACACCAGGCAAGGCTTGAGAAATCAGTATCAAAGCCAGGTGAGAAGTGTGGAGGAAAGAGCCGACCACAATGCTGTCTCTTTGCTCCCTGGATTGATTTAGTTTTTGTTTTTATTGGGATGTTTTGTTACCAGAATCAAATACATGAGATGTTTTGCTCTTTGTATCATTTCTTATATTTGGAGATAGAAAAAGTGGATATTTTGGATATAAGAAAATGTCCAGGCTTTGCAACTCATCAGTCGAATGCAAGGACTGAGAGTCTACCTACTACCAAGAATATCCCACCACAGAGCAGAGCCTGGCAAGCTACTTGTGTCATAATGGATATGACAAAAACAGTAACAATAATAAGGCTAGTTCTCTGACCTGAGAATGGCGTTGAGGCTCTTTGTGTTCCTAGAATGAGCAGTGCCCTTAGGCTACACTAGCATGTGAGCAGGGACGAATGGAGACATTACTGGGTGCCCACTTGAGGCAAATTGATGAGCAATGGGAAGACAAGTATACAAGTGATATTTTGGATATTTTCACATCAGAATATATTTTATAGTTGCTTTCTGTTATATTTATGCTCTTGTTTCTCCAGTGTAAATTTAATATGATGAGGAAAGCTAGGAAAATATATTAAAATTTGCATGATTAATGTACTTCCCTGATTTTAAGAAAGAAAGAAAGGAAGGAGGGAGGAGGGAGGGAGGGGAGAAAGAGAGAGAGAAAGAAGAGAGAGAAAAAGAAAGAGAGAGAAAAAAAGAAGAAAGAAAAGAAGAAAGAAAGGAAAGAAAGAAAGAAAGAAAGAAAGAAAGAAGGAAGAAAGAAAGAAAGAAAAGAAAGAAAAGAAAGAAAGAAAGAAAGAAGAAAAAAGAAAAGAAGAAAAGAAATGGGGAGGGGGAACGGGAACCGGAGGGCGTTGAGTAGTGGGAGATAGGCACTGGTGGCCAGGATGGGTGCTGCTACACTGTACGACCAGAGCAAGTATGAACTTTTAATTGTATATCTTTGTAATTGCAAAAATAAAAAAAATTAAAAAAAAAGAAAAAGAAAAAAAAAAAAAGGAAGGGGAGGGAGGGGGAGGAGGGAGGGAGGGAGGAAGGGGAGGGAGGGAGAAGGGGAGAGGGAGGAGAGTAGGGGAGGGAGAGGGAGGGAGGAAGGGATGGGGAGGAGGGAGGGTAGGAGTGGGGAGGAGGGAGGGAGGGGGGAGGGAGGCGGGAGGGAGGGGGGAGGGGAGAGTGGGAGGAGAGGGGGGGGGAGCCGGGAGGGAGGGGAGAGGAGGGAGGAGGAAAGGAAGGAAGGGAGGGGAGAGGGAGGGAGGGGGAGGGACGGGGAGGGAGGGGAGGGAGGGAGGAAGGAAGGAGGAAAAAGGAGGGAGGGAGGAAAGGAAGAGGAAAGAGGAGGAGGAGGAGAGGAAGAGGGGAGGAAAGGGAAGAGGAGGAGGGAGGAGGAGGGAGAGAAGAGAGAAAGCCAGGGAGGGGGGAGGGAAGGAGAGGTGGAGGGGAGGGGAGGGGAGAGGAGGAAAGGAGGAGGGAGGAGGAGAGGAGGGGAGGGGAGGAGGGAGGAGGGGGAAAGAGGGAGAGGGGAGGAAGGAAGGAAGAAGTCATCACCCAGGCCTTAGCAAGTGGTGACCTCAGTTTGAGTCTGAAAATGAGGCGGTACTATAGGAGTTGAATCCCAAGGCAAATAGGGTAGGCAATTCACTGAAAACACTGCTTGATCTCTCTGACCTGATGGCTTTATCTCATGGTGTCATTCTGCTGTAATTCCATAGACTGCTGATTGCATTTTTTGTTAACTTAGCGAGAAGCTACTCCCGCAAGGTGAAGGAAGAACACTGTGCATGCTTGCACCTACGCTATCGGAAGGAAAAAGAAATAGAACTGAATTTCAGTCTTGGATAGTTTAAAACAATAGGACAAATTTGAAAATAGTATGGATGGTGTATGAATAGTATTAGTGTTGAAGGAACCACAAAATATTTTGGTAGCTGTTCTGGGATGCAATCCCGAGCTGACCCTATCCACTCCGTCACCCTTCTCTCTCTGAAGAAGTATTTCTGCAGATCCCCAGGGCTCGACTCTTGCCTGACATGTGTCCCCCTTCTACAGATAACCCCAGCCCATGATGCAATACCCTACCAGGATAGTTTTGGTACTTTCATTGTTAGTAAAACCCATTTCTCCATGCTTGACCCAGGCAGAAAGCCTCTTATATTCCCTAAAGCACTGTTATTTGCTCCCTGGGGCGAGCCCCAGGAGCTCACCCTCCAGCTTTGTTGGCTGGACCTTCTGGGAAGGTGCACTCTGCCTGTTCTGGAGTCACACCCAGATGTGCCCAGGATAACTCCTGGAGGAATCAGGGGACCTCGTGGTGTGACCCGAGGGCTCAAACTTGGGTTAAGGGGGCATGAAATACGACCCAGCCCACTATATTACCTCTCAGGCCACCCAGGAAGTGCATTCTGTATGCAGTACCCAATCCGTCCTAAAGCCTGAGCATTAACCTATATGCCAACATAACAAAGCTAAAATGTCTAATTGTTTTATACAGACCAACCTTCAGTCACAAAAATAGATTTCTGCAGCAACCTAGAAACTCAAATTCAAATGTCAATTCCCAGTTAGAAGATAGCTACTTTGGAAGTACTTACATTATCTCCAACAGGGCCCAGAGAGAGAGCACAAGGGGGCAGGGCAATTGCCTTGCACATGGCAGATCTAACTCCCGTTTGATCGCCAACACCACACAGAGTTCCCCAAGCTCCAATAGGAGGTGAGCCCTGAGCACAGATCACATCTCTGGGTGTGGCCACAAAACATAAAATCTCCAGTAGTGCTAGAAGGGTAAACACATTTCTATCACTCAACACAATATCTACACAAAACAGTGCAGGTGTGCCTACATCCAAATAAGCACAAATATGTTTCTAATATTCACAGCATATAGGCATTCTTGACTTTATTGCAAGTTGAAATAAAATTACCATTTTTTCTGGACCAGAGAGACAGTACAGCAGGGAAGGTGTTTACTTTTGATGCAGTTTACTGCACTTCAATCACCGAACCACCCAGGGTACACTGAGCCCTGTCAGGAATAATCTTTAAACACAGATCCAGGAGTAAGCCCCGGGTATAGCTAAGCATGACCTCAAAAGCAAACAAAAATTCCTTGTTTCATTTTTTCTAAAAAGTAATATATTAAGTCTTTTAATAACATCTGTTAAATACAGTAATATATATTTAAATTTAATTTAAATTAAAGCATATTGAATCAGAGAATTAGAAGAGACATGGTGAGGGGCAAACTCTTAGGAAGCAGAGAAGAATCATATTAAAAAGTCCTCAGGAGCGAACCAATAGCCCAGTGGGTAGGGGCATTTGCCTTCTGCAGCGGCTGGCCTGTGAGCCACCTGGTTTTGATCCCGGCATCCCTATGTAGGTCCCCGAGGCACCACCAGGAGTAATTCCTGAGTGCAGAGCCAGGAGTAACCCTGAGCATTGCGGGTGTGACCCAAAAAAAAAGCAAAAAATAAAAGTCCTCCAGAAAGCTCATACTGCCAACCTCACAAACACACACAGTTTGCCTGGACATCCAGGACCCTCCTTCTTTCAAGGAGAGTCAGATACCTATGCCACCCTTAGGACGGATGTGGGGACAAGTCGGGAGGGACGCTGGGGCCAGTCCCAAGAACATCTCAGCAGAGACTTCTTCGCTCATGCCAATGCTGCCAAATGCTGCTGGCTCTCTAACCTTCCCCTGCTCTCCAGCCGCACCCTGCTCTCTGGTCACTCCCTGCTCTCAGGTCCATCCCGGCTCTCCAGCGCGCACCCTGCTCTCTGACCACTCCCTACTCTCCAGGTCCATCCCCCGCTCTCCAGACACTCCCCCGCTCTCCTGCTCTCTGGTCACTCCCCTGCTCTCAGGGCCATCCCCCTGCTATCCAGTCACTCCCCTGCTCTCCTGCTCTCTGGTCACTCCCCTGCTCTCAGGTCCATCCCTTGCTCTCCAGCCGTTCCCCTGCTCTCCTGCTCTCTGGTCACTCCCTGCTCTCAGATCCCTCCTCTGTTCTCCAGCCGCTCCCCTGCTCTCCTGCTCTCTGGTCACTCCCTGCTCTCAGATACCTCCTCTGCTCTCCAGTCACTCCCATGTTCTCCTGCTCTCCTAGTCACTCCTCTGTTCTCAGGTCCATCCCGCTCTCGCCGCTCCCCTGCTCTCCTGCTCTCTGGTCACTCCCCTGCTCTCAGGTCCATCCCCTGCTCTCCAGCCGCTCCCCTGCTCTCAGGTCCATCCCCTGCTCTCAGCCGTTCCCCTGCTCTCCTGCTCTCTAGTCATCCCTGCTCTCAGGTCTGCCCCTGCTCTCCAGTCCACCCCTGCTCTCCTGCTCTCCGGTCACTCCCTGCTCTCAGGTCCTTCCCTTGCTCTCCTCCCAGCAGCAGTTGAGGTGGGCTGGCCTCTGCAAGGGAAGGAGAGGAAGAGATGGGGCACTGCCCAGGTGCTGCCTCTTTTGCTCCCCAACACCCCCTCCCTGCTATGGTTATCAAGCTGGCCAAAGAGGAACCTAAGTTTGAAAAAAAGACGAACACAGGTTCAGAGACCTATGGATGAGCACCAGCAGGGAAAACTGAGGGTGGGAAGGAGGAAAGGTTAGAGAGAAAAGCCAAGATGGAGGGACTGATGCCAAAGAAGTGTCCTAGGGACTACTGCGTGTAACAGCAACACCATGAGTGGGAGGGCTTATGGGGACAGATGTAGCAGTCTCTGCAGAGCATCCAGGGCAGGCTCTCGCCAGCCTTCCTGTGTCCAGCTCTCCTAGGGCACTCGTCTGTCTCCGCCTTCCTCAGGCAGTTGCCTCCAGCTTTCCTTAGGAAGTCATCTGCCCAGGTGGATATTGACTGTGAGAACCATATTTTTGTCTCCAGCTTTGGAGAACCTTCCATCTTGTCTGACCCTGACCTATTCACTCTCTCCCTGCAGTACAGATCATTCCTCAGGTACAACACTGTGGACTACTGGAAACAAAGTGAGCCCTGACCCAAGTGTCTGGGCTGCAGCCAACATGGTTATACGCACAATGCTTGTCCCCACAAAGTCCCTCCCCCAGGTCAGGCACACCCCTCTGCTCCTACATAGTCCTCCCCCAGGATAGGCACACCTCTTGATCTGCTCCCCCCAATTGTTTCCCCCCACCGCCAGGCACCAGCAACCCTCATCCCACCACCCTTCTTGACTGGAACTTGCTAGGATTTCGTTTGCTTAGTGTGGTACATCTGCTATGATGAGACTAAATGTAGACATTAGAACACCAAGGTAAGCCTAGAAAAGGTGGGGGGAGGGGGGGGGGGGAGGAGGAGGAGGAGAAGGAGAAGAAGGAGGAGAAGGAGAAAGAAGAAAAAAAGGAGGAGGAGGGGGAGGAAAAAGAAGAAGGAAGAAGAGAAGAAGAAGAAGGAAGAAGGAAGAAGGAAGAAGGAGAAGGAGGAGGAGAAGGAGGAGAAGAAGGAGAAGGAGAAGGAGGAGAAGAAGAAGAAAGAAGAAGAAGGAGGAGGAGGAAGAAGAAGAAGAGGAAGAAGAGGAAGAAGAGGAAGAGGAGGGAGAAAGAAGAGGAGGAAGAAGAAGAAAGAAGAAGAAGGAGGAGGAAGAGGGGAAGAAGAAGAAGAAGAAGAAGGTACTCTACCCTAAAGGGATGAATATAAACCTTCAACACACTCTTCCACCACCCAGTTCAAAAAAGAAAAAGAAAATCCTAGAAAATAGTCACCCACCTCTTTCCTGCCTCCCAGCATATGTGGCAGTGCTAGTGGGAGGGGGCGTGCACTGGGAGGAAGAAGAGACAAAGAGCCAATCCTAGTACCACCTGAGGTGGGTGGAGGGTGGACCATGCTTTGCCAGGAATCAAGCACGCATAGCAGTACCTCAGTCCAGTGCATTACCCCAAGTCTTTATTATGGAAAATAAACTCATCACGTCACATTCCTAAGAGAATCCCCACCAGGGTGTGGCTTGTCTTTTTTAAAGGGAGTGACCAAGAAAAATTCTAAAACTGGACCTAGTCATGGTTGTAGGGCATACTAAAAGCTGTTGAATTTGTATACTTCCAGTGGGTAAATAGCATGGTCTGTGAATTACCTCTCCACAGAGCTGTTTAAAAGATCAGAGCCTGAAGGTGACACAGGATGTGACTAACTTGCTCACTCCATCCACCTGGCTGTCAGAGGGAGAAAGCAGAAACTATGCTGGAGAGTAATTTTCGGAACTCCTGGGTGGCTCTGCTGGAAGTGTATACCCTGATTTTACCTGCGGGAGCCTGTGCCTTACCGTCCCTCCTACATGCAGCTCCCACACAGGATACTGGACTCCAAGGGACCTGGCATGTGTAGGTTTCTCGGGGCCTATAGCATGCAGAGCTACGCCCACTTTTTCAGCATTTGATTTTTCCAAACAAAAGGAGAAACCAAGCACATCAAGCCTAGCAGTGACTTGCTGCAACTTTGCATATATATAGAATTCCCAGGCAATAAAGCGTGCTCTCTGACAAGCTTGTCTTTGTTTGGAAGAAAATTATGCCTCACTTTCGCACAATGCCCTCTGCCAGGCCCAGTGAGCTCTCCTCATCCAAATTAGTCCTTCAATTGTATGATCCTTCCAAAAGAAACTAATTTCCACAATGCTCCTTCAGAGGTCTTAACCAAAACTTGGAATTTTCAGTTGGGGGAGATGTCCAACTCACACAGTAAAGATTTTTTTTTCTTTGCCACAACCCTAGGATTGATCATTTTCTGAATATCTACAAACATTATTTTGATTACGTGAATGGCTTCAAATAGCTGTTTATGAAAACTCACAATACTGTAAGTCTGCAAAGAAATAAGTCTAATATAAAATACGATGAAGATAACTGAACACAAACTGCGCAATTTATTTTAATTTGTAGATTATAATTCACTATGCTGTAATGATTTGTCCTGGAAATTACATTATCTAAAAAAAAGAGAAGACAGAGATAAAGAAGAAAACTGAGAAAAATGACTTTTCTCACAAATCCTGAAATGCTCTATTCACTGGGGAATTCCACTTGGTTTGATCCCTATCAGAGCATTCAGAACCAAGGACCTCAAAAGGGAGGCTGAATAATCTTGGCAGCTTTAACGACTCGGATGTGACTTTTAGGGTGACTTCGATATAAAAAAATCAATGTGCAGTCCTGCAGTTCATCTAAATCTGGCATAAAAATGCTGATTTGGGCAACTGGAGAGAAAGCGCAGGGCTTAAGGTGCTTCCCTTTGCTGCAGCTGGCCCTACTTCCCTCCCTGGCACTCTGTAAGTTCCTTGAGCACCTCCAGGAGTGATGCCTGAGCTCAGAATCAGAAATAAACCCTGAGCACAACTAGTTGTGGCCCCAAAATTCAATCCTCTTAAAATGGATAATTTTTGGTTTATAATTTATTCATTTGTTAGTTGAGGAGGAACGTCTCCCAACCACTGGTGGGTACTTGGGACACTGTGTGGTGTCTGCAGATTAAACTGGCACTGACTGAAAATGAAGAGTTAATAAATGTGGTATGGGGCCAGAACAACAGGATAGAACATCGGGCACTTGCCTTGCACACAGCCAACCTGGGTTCCATCCGTGGTATCCCATACGGTCCCATGAGCACTGTGAAGAATGATTCCTGAGTGCAGAGCCAGGAGTAAGCCCTGAGCATTGCCAGGTGTGACCCTCCTCAAAAGAAAAGTTTGAAACTTTGATTTCTCAGAAAATGTTGTCATATGTCTCTTTCCCACTGCTAATTTGTTTCCCAGAAATAAAGTCATTTACCATGATTCTCCCCAATCCAGCTGTGACCAAGGATATTCTGGCCATGGGGCTGGGGGGAAAGCGACAGAAGCCACTGAGTATTTTAACGCTGTCAGATACACATGGCTCCAACTCATTTTCCAAACTCATAGTCTGGACAAGTCAATCATTCTGAATAGTTTTAAGGAAAATTCTGTACCCTTTGGGTTTCTTTTTTTGAGAAAGTGTCATTTATATCCTTTCCCTTTGCAACTCCCTCCTTCCTTGTATGTAAAAGTGAGACATTCATCACTGAACAACTGCGATGCCCTGAGTAAATGGGATTTAAGGACAAATTAAGTCAGTGTAAAATTGAGAACTGGCAGCCTAAGAGAACTATATCAATGTCATTTTACTATTGAAAACGAAACCATTTTAGTAAAACTTAAAATTACAAAACTGTGTCATTAAGAAAATGCATTTATTTGAACTTGTTTGTAAGATACAAATCAGCACATACAGCTTCACTCAGGTAAAAGTGCTGACCTTTCTCCAAAAAGTAGGGAGTAGGAAAAAGCATCTGATCCTGGGAAGGAGAGGCTACCAGAGGGAAAGGAAAGTCTCAAGCCCTTGGACATCATCACAGACTTCCTGAGAGCTTTGATGACATATATAAAAAGTCAAATTTAAAGTAAATACTATGGAAAAGTAGGACAGTATGAGAAGAGGAAGAGAGGGAAAAGCAGGAGGAGTGAAGGGAAGAGAGTAGAGGGGAGGGGAACACAGGGAGGGGAGGGAAGGAAAGGAAGAGGAGAGACCCACAAGAATGTCTCGCACAGGACATGTAATCAAGCATAAGTAGTAAAGACAGGATCAGATTCTGTCTTAGAAAGACAGACAGACAGAAAGGCAGAAAGGCAGAAAGACAGAAAGACAGAAAGAAAGACAGACAGTCAGACACACAGACAGACACAGACAGACAGACACACAGACAGACACACAGACAGACATAGACAGAAAGAAAGAGAGAGAGAAAGAAAGAAAGAAAGAAAGAAAGAAAGAAAGAAAGAAAGAAAGAAAGAAAGAAAGAAAGAAAGAAAGAAAGAAAGAAAGAAAAGAAAGAAAGAAAGAAAGAAAGAAAGAGAGAGAGGGAGGGAGGGAAGATGAAGGAAAGGGAAGGAAGGAAGGAAGGGAAGGAAGGAAGGAAGGAAGGAAGGAAGGAAGGAAGGAAGGAAGGAAGGAAGGTTAAAACAAAGATGAACAGAAAACATTTAAGTGAACAGTGGCAGAGATTCTGCCAAGGTGTTGGTTACACCCACCTGTTAGCCCTGGATTTTTGCATAGCTGATGAGGGACTGTTTTTTCTTCTTCTATAAGCCTTTTACATATGCTTAGACCAAATGTTTAGGCCAAAGAGATGTTGTTTTGTATAAATATAAAGGAGAGTGGGGACAGGTATTTGTGGGTTAGTTTGACTTTGAGTTGACTGTCGCTAACATCCATCATATTTTCTAACTATAAGCCCCAGTACTATTTAGGTTGGATCTAATTCTTCATTCCCCCTCTACACAGGTCCCTACGAGGGACTGGATGGTACTAGGAAAAGAGTCCACCTAACTATGTAATGGGTCTACTCTTTAGAATAAACCTAGAGTGAAGGTCACAAAAGTTTGTCTCACCTAAGACAAGTCGAATGGCCTTGCAGTATGAATGGATTTGAAGTAGAGCAGAGCACTTGAGAAATGCCTTGGAGCAGAGGAAGGCTACTTGTTGTTGGAGCTAGAATCCTGAGGGGGAGGAACGATCTGTCTAGCATGGAGAACATAGTTTAGGTTTGTTTGTTTTGTTTTGTTGTGCTTTTTTGGGTCCACCCACCCAGCAATGCTCAGGGGTTAATCCTGGCTCTGCACTCAGGGATTACTCCTGGTGGTCCTTGGGGACCATATGGATGCTGGGGATGGAATCTAGATCAAGGCAAATGCCTAACTGCTGGACTATCACTCTAGCCCTAGTTTAGATTATATGACGTGATCTCCCCATGATAATTTACCCTATATATTTAATCTCTGGTGTAATTGTTATGCCTGTTCCTCTTTACCATGTTTACATAAGATTACTAGATATAACATTGAAATGATAGTTTATTAGCTCGAGAGGAGAAGAGCAGTGCTCTACATTAGCATCTCTTAAGCCTGGGTCACAGGGCATGGTGCCCCTGGGATTTTCGCTGGTAAGTTGAGCCAGCCAGGTTTAGTTATGCCCTGCCCCAGCCTTGAAGAGACTTTTAGTTCTTGTGGTTGGGGATTAACAGGCACATGTGTGAGAATAAGCATACGGTCATCAGCACATGGTGGGCAAGCACATGGTCGATGTGAGTCAGTCAGCCAGTGTAGTGGTGGAGTGTGTAGCTGTTGGTGTGGAGTGAAGCTGGGAGAAATAAAGATTTGGATTATCTAAATTGGACTTGTGGTTCCTTGTTTATTGGCCTGAGGGACGGTCATCAGTTTCAAGTGTGACTTGGAAATTGAGTGACAGTAATACTGTTGGGGATCCCACACAGCCCCAATACCAAGGGAGCATTTAAATGGACCCAGAAAGCAGCAGCAAGTACCACCTTCCTCCACAGGCCAGAGACTTAGAGTTATCTTTAAAAAAGAATTAAAGAATAGTTCCTTTAATTCTTCTGTTCAGTTCCTTCATTCTTTGAAGATACACGAGGCACAAATAATCAATGTGCTAGTAAACATGCAGAAAGTTCATGTCCAATTTTGCAATGAACATTACATAATGGTCATTGTCCGCTTCAGATAGAGAGCATGGGTGCAGATACCGTGGACACTTGGGTGCTTTTAAAAGTTTGGTACCAGCTGTAATATGAAAACAGATGTCAACACCACTACCATTATTTTGGTTTCTCTCTTCTCTCTCCTCTCTTTCTCTCCTTCTTCTCCCTCTCCCTCTCTCCCTCCCCCCCCCCCCAGATCAGGTAGGGTAGCATTCCTAGATATGAGGCCCAGCATAGGTACATCAGGCAAGGTCTGGTAAGGGTAGATACAGTTTCAGGCAGGGCTTGGATGCCCAGGATAGCTCAGGGCACGTTGGACTTGGAGGCCAAGGTTACAGGCAGTACACAGGAGGCTGGTAAAGTGTGCACAGGATAGAGAGAGCAGTTGGGAAACAGGAACAAGACCTGGCCTTCATTCATAACAGTGGAGTAGACTACGTGGAACATGACAGGGAAGTTGAACACTGGATCAGACAGCATTGAAGACAGGACCAGGATATCATTCATGGGTAAGAGGGCCCATGAACCTGGAATCATCTGCCTTTTCCGCATAATAAACTAACTTTCTTTCATCTGAGCTTTGTAGAGTTTTGTATGCAAATCTTTCATGCAAGTTTCAAGAACCCTCTAGCACAGGAAAATCCACTTTCATATTAACAATTTTATCCTCTCCTTAAGTCCTTATTATTTGGGGGCTAGGGGACTAAATATGAGGGTATTCAGGGTTTATTACTGGCGGTATTTGGGGGAATATTCATGCCAGGGATCAAACCAAGGTTGGCTACAGTAAGCTAAGCTCTGTATGTCCCATACTATTTCTCTGTGTTCCTCATTCTCACAGCTAGTCTAAAAAAGCTCATGCAGACAAAATTCTTTTTGGTAATGGAATAGAGATAATACTTTTTCCATACTTCTCCAGATAGTCATTTTAGAACTTTCAAAATAAGTATTTTGTCTGTTTTTTACAAAATAACTTTTTCCCCCCCACCCCCACTAAATCCTTTAAAATGGAAAGAGAATGAGAATGCTGGTCAGAATGATGCACTGCATGATGCAAAAACTAAGTCTCCAGCCAAATGTGCACTAGTGTGAGGCTGTTTGGAGTACACCCTGGTCATGGCTGCCCAGAGCCTCTGCATCTTGCCTGGAGCTACCTCCTGCAGGCCACATTTTGGATAGCAAAACAGTTGGAGTCTGTGACTCTCTGTGTGGCAGTATATCTTACCATGTCTTCTATGTTAGCTGGTATAATATTTTCTCTCATACTCCCAAGAGCTTCATGAGACTGGACAAATCTTATCAGTAATCATTTGGCTGCATTGGATCCTCTTTTAAATACAATATAACCACAATTAAATCGGAGAGAAATGCTGTTTGCCTCCTGGCAAGCGAGCCTGGCTCTCAATAATTCCAGTGACCAGAACAACCCTGAAGATCAGGATCTCATGGAAGTTTGGAGAAATATATACCTAGCTGTAGAATATCCACTGTATACATATATGCCTTTTGTATTAATTCTAAGATATATATTTCATCTCAGATGCCTTTCCCCATCTCTAAATAGGGCCTGCAGGGAAGCTTCAAAAGCAGATCCTGGTTAGGGCAAAATTAACATTTCAACATCTGGACCAGGTGAGCGCTTGGGAAGCAAACCTGAACCTGGTAGGATTGGCCCTGACTAAGAACTATTGTCGTGGGCTGGGTCAGGCCAATTGGGATATAAAAGAAGCAGCAGCCCTCTTCCTTTCACTTTCTCTGCAGGCTCCACTCTCTGCAGTTTGGATTCCTTTCTACCTGTTTGGGCCCAATCACATGGTTTTAGGTACAGTGGCTATCTTGACTTAAGGATCCTGGCCTTAAACATATGGTCTGAGCTTAGTTAGCTAGGAACTAGAAGTTTGGGGTTTTCCTGACATTGGATCATATACTAGAACTTGTGTAAAGTAAAGGCCTTTGGAACTTTGATGGATTCATGAGTCTTTATCTGCCGGCTGTCAATCCCCTGGGGCAGAAGGGGATCTTGTCCTGCTTGCTCCTGGATATTGCCGTGACAATCAGCCCAGAAGCAGAAACAGAGGTTGTCTGACACGAGGCAACTGTATTGTTGTTTGTGTTTCTGGTTTAGGGAGCTCAGGGATTACTCCTGGCTCTGTGCTCAGGAATCACTCCTGGTGAAGCTCAGGTGTGGTGCTGGGGATTAAACTGGATGGTCTGCATGCAAGGCAAGTGCCCTAACCCCTATATTATCTAATCGAGCCCAAGACACTGCTATTTTTTACTTGAAAGTATTTAGATGAAGTAGTAAGTAAACTAAAAAGGGCCCAAACACAAACTTGTAGAAGGAACCTATGAAAGACTAGCTCCGCTTCTTGTCATACAAGAGGTCAACCTGAGACTGTCTTAATGTTTTCAGTTTTCTCTGTCATTGACCGGTCCAAAGCTCAGAGAGCTACAGTTGACCCCAGCAGTCCAGGTATGCTGGTGTGCAAGTACGCAGCAAGCTGCTCAGCACTGCATTGCTATTCTGCTTGTGGGCAGCTCTTGATGTGGATTCTTCCAAGAGCAGAGCTTCAAACTGGAACTTGGATGCATTCATTAGATGAGAGAGGATTCAAGGAAGTGGGGAAAATTGAGATAAGGAGGAAGGAACAAACCATAAAGGGTGTGAAATGCCACTTAGGGTGGCAGCCCCAAATTCTCCTTCCGAGGCACAGGAATGTAGGGTGTTTCCTGCATATTTCCACCCCCCCAAAGGCACTCCCCACCACCACTGTCCAAGGACCCTAGTTTATATTGTGCAGGCCCCAGGGGTTAAAAGTCATACAGCAGAACAGAAGCTATGCCTGTGTGAATCCTTGAGATGAAGTATCTGAGAGCATGGGAACTGTCCCCCGGCAGCGGAAACAAAAGGCCAGTCCAGTGCATGTCTGACTGCTGATAAGGAAAGGGCTGCCAAGCAAAGAGTGCACTCTTACATCATTCCTAAACTGTGCAGCTATGTTTTTAAAAAATCCTGATTAAATGGGGGAGAAGAGATGAACAGAAACTTTGACAAGGAAGAAATTGAATGGCCAAATGGCATATGAAAAAATGCTCATCATCACTAATCATCAGAGAGATGCAAATCAAAACAACAATGAGATATCGCCTCACACCACAGAGACTGGCACATATTCAAAAGGGTAAAAGCAACAAATGCTGGCATGGATGTGGAGAAAAGGGGACTCTCATACATTGTTGGTGGGAATGTCGACTTGTACAACCTTTCTGGAAAACAGTATGGACATTCCTCCAAAGACTAGAAATTGAGCTCCCTTTTGACCCAGCCATACCACTCCTGGGAATATACCCTGGGAAGCCAAAAACACACAGCGGAAACACAATCCGCACTTTTATTTTCATAGCAGCACTATTCACAATAGCCAGAACCTGGAAACAACCGGTATGCCCGAGAACTGATGACTGGATAAAGAAACTGTGGTACATCTACACAATGGAATACTATGCAGCTGTTGGGAAAAATGGATGGACATGGAAAGGATCAAGTTGAGTGAAATTAGTCGAAGGAAGGAGAGAGATATAGAATGACTGCATTTATTTGCATGACATAAATATATATTTATATATATTTATACACATATATTTATACATATATACATATAATGTATATTTATATACATTATATATGTATATATACATATATACACATATTATGACACCAAAATCCAATGTCAGGGGAAGCGTGGATCAGGAGGTCTTACGAAAGTGGAAATTACTGCAAACGTGTGGAGTCAGAGGTTAGGTAAGACAGAGAAGGGAACATGTGTGAATAAATGTTGAAAGGGTTAATAACAACCTAGAACTGAGCATTAAATACAGGCAAAAAAATGCACATGATGGCTTCTGAGTGTATGTAGTGCAACCCACAATGTGTAAGAGAAGGAAAAGAGAGAGAGGGAGAGAGAGAAAAGAAATAAAGAACCTGCCATTTAGGCAGGCTATGGGAGGGGAGGGAATTTGGGACATTGGTGGTGGGAAATGGGCACTAGTGGAGGGCGGGGTGCTGGAACACTATGTGACCGAAACCTCTAAACATGAGCAACGTTGTAATCTCATGGTGGTATAGTGAGATATTTTAAAAACCCTGATTAATCAATAAGCAGAAAGTGCTTTATGGGGCCACAGGAGATCCCAGCTGCACCTGGGGGTTGAAGTTCCCAGGGAATAGGTGATGAAGGTGATGAAGGCTCTATCACAGCCCATCTCCACACTCATAGCCCTAGCCTCCCCACCTCCTTTTCATGGCCAGCCATGTGGAGGGCAGACACTGGGCTGAAAATTGCTGCTTGTCTTCTCTCATGAACTGGGAGACTTTTCACATCCAAGGTGTTTTACCGAGGATTTGAAGAAGATGAAAACCACAAGACATTTGCTGAGCAAAAGGGCTCCACCATGTGAGGAAATCTTCCCTCCCTCCTGTGGGCTATGATAAGCAATCAGAAAGAATTCAAATTTCCATTGTATGTTGGTAGAACCTAGCATGAATGGTAACAAACTTGGCTTAATTGCTTTCTCCAAGCATGTTCAATTATATTCCTTACATTCATTGTCATCAGAACCTTCTATGGCAACTACAAAAAGCACAGAGCGACCATGTTGTTGCTACTCCCCCTGCACCTCTCTACCCGATACTCTGGTGGCTGAGGAAACTGTCAGGGCACCCACGGCCTCCTGGGTACACCCAAACTTCCAAAGATACCCTCCGTCCAATCTGTTGCTGCTCCACTGCACACGACAGTCCGTGACCTTGGCCCCTTTGTGTTTTGGTGTCAGCTTTTTCCAACTGGAGTCTTTTAGCTTCACACTAGGTGAGAACTGTGAGATAAACAGATGACATGACAGTGGGGAGAGGAACATGATGCAGGTATCAAAGCTGGCTCCTCAGAGAAAGGCTCACAAGGCGGCACACAGAGGACTTTTAGGGCAACAGAAATGTTCGGTGTGATGCTGCAATGGGAGATCCGCCAGCCTTGACACCTATCCTCCAAGTCACTGAGTGCACAACGAGACAGAGCTGGAGGAAAACTCTGGCTCCTGTGTGAAGATGAACGGACACTGCTGAGTGTAATCAGCGGAGCCTGGTAAGCAGTGATTAGCAAGGAGGCAGCGCAGGGGGGCGGGGGGGGGCATGCAGAGGGTAGGTGGAGAATAGCTTCAGCTCCTTTTGGCTGGGAAACTGCAACTTGATCTCAGGAATAAAAAGTATATTTTAAAAATGGGGTCGAGGAAGTAGAATGAAGAGAGGAGGAAGAGTAAGAGAAAAGGGAATGAAAATACATATTAAGAGACTGAAATGAATCAGAAAACACCAAAGACACACAGCTGAGGCCAATGTCTGACAAGCGTCACAGGGCAGAGCCCATGAAGGCTGCTGAGGAGGAGATAACATCAGGGTTGTGTGAGAGCTTGCGTTGGCGCGTGCGTCACACAGCCACTGTGCTCAGCAGCCCCAGGCCTGGCTGAGTGCCCGCGACAGCTGTCTTAAACTTCTTCATAATGTGTAAATAAGTCCCCACCTCTCCAATTTCACTTTGTCTGGATTCCCACAGATTATGGGTCTAGAACTGATTTAAAAAGTGGGACTTTCTCTTTCTCCCCCTACATTTCTCTAAGTATACTTCTTTCAATAAAACTATTTTACTTCACTAAAAACAACAAAAACAAGAAAACCCAACCTTTCTTTACTCAAGGTAAATAGCAAAAAGATTTTTTTTTCCTTTGAGAAAGACAAAATCTTTCTGGGCTAGTGCCTTGGTAAGGAAGTTGTGTTCTTTTCTGACTTCTTATTTTGAAATAATTATTCCCTCAGAGGAAGCTGCAGACCAGTACACAAGACAGTCCTGGTAAAGCCTCTTCAACAAGTGGTGTTGGGAAAACTGGGCAGCGACATGTAAAAGAATGAATTTGGACCTGTATCTAACACCATGCACAAAAATCAGATCAAAGTGGATTAAAGATCTCAATATCAGACTTGAATCCATAAAGTACATTGAAGAAAATATAGGAAAAACCCTCCATGACATTGAAGCTAAAGGCATCTTCAAAGATGAAACATCACTAACAAAGCAACTAGAAGAAAAGATAAACATATGGGACTACATGAAACTAAAAAGCTTCTGCACCTCAAAAGAAACAGTGACTAAGATACAAAAGCAGTCCACAGAATGGGAAAGAATATTCACCCAATACCCATCTGATAAGGGGTTAATATCCAGGATATATCAGGCACTGGTAGAACTTTACAAGAAGAAAACAAACAACCCCATCAAAAAATGGGGAGAAGAAATGAACAGAAACTTCAGCAAGGAAGAAATTGAATGTCAAAAAAACATATGAAAAAATGCTCATCATCACTAATCATCAGAGAGATGCAAATCAAAACAACAATGAGATACCACTTTACACCACAGAGACTGGCACATATTCAAAAGAACAAGAACAACAAGTGCTGGCGTGGGTGTGGGGAAAAGGGGACACTCATCCATTGTTGGTGGGAATGCCGGCTGGTACAGCCTTTCTGGAAAAACAATATGGACTTTCCTCCAAAGACTAGAAATTGAACTCCCATTTGACCCAGCCATACCACTCCTGGGAATCTACTCTGGGAAGCCAAAAATAAGCAGCGGAAACACCATCCCTACTTTTATGTTCATAGCAGCATTATTCACAATAGCCAGAATCTGGAAGCAACCAGAGTGCCCGAAAATCGATGATTGGATAAAAAAGCTTTGGTACATCTACACAATGGAATACTATGCAGCGGTTAGGAAAAATGAAGTTATAAAATTTGCCTACAAATGGATGGACATGGAGAAGATTATGTTGAGCAAAATTAGCCAGAAGGAGAGAGACAGACACAGAATGACTGCATTTATCTGCATAACATAAATATATAGGTACATATTATGATACCAATATCCAAGGTCAAGTGAAACATATATCAGGAGGTCCTGTCAAAGGTGGAAATTATCACAAACGTGTGGGATTCAGAGGCTAGGTAAGACAGAAATG
Source organism: Cryptotis parvus (assembly GCA_021461705.1). Lineage (NCBI taxonomy): Eukaryota > Metazoa > Chordata > Mammalia > Eulipotyphla > Soricidae > Cryptotis > Cryptotis parvus. The sequence goes on from JAJIBD010030800.1 coordinate 18,259, forward strand.
GAACAGTGTGCTAACAATTGTTGAGGGTACTAATGCCAACCTAGAACTGAGCATTAAATAGAGGCAAAAAGATACACATGACAACCCTTTAATGTATGTTCTGTAACCCATAGTCTGGAGGGGAAGGAAAAGAGAGAAGAGAGAGAAATGGAAAGAAATCAAGAACCTGCCATGGAGCAGGGCTGGGGGAGGGGGAGGGAACCGGGACGTTGGTGGTGGGAGATGGGCACTGGTGGCGGGATGGGAGCTGCAACACTGTTTGACCAAAACTCAAATATGAACTTTTTAATTGTATATCTTTGTAATTTTAAAAATAAAAAATTAAAAATAAAAAAGACAGTCCTGGTGGTAACAGTTTGCACAACTACTGTATAGTACTTAAACCAGGACATAGGCAGTGGTACAAAGCACTGTGTGTATATAGGTGTGTATGTGCTCACGTGTGTATGCATATGTGTATGTATGCGTGTGCATACACATATGTGCAAGGGTACACAGAAGTACTAAGATTTTATGACAGACGGGATAGATTTACAGGGCAATTCTCAAAGCACCTCCTCCCAGCTTCTCACTGACATGCACTACTGATCCCTCTCAACACAAACTGACAGATACTGGAGCCTGGTCGTATGCATGCAGTGAACAAACCACAGGGTCGGGAGGCGGGAGTTGGAGCACGAGTCCCGGAGGATCACACCTGAGAGCAGGAAATTTTATGGATACATTCTGAAATGCGTTGAGCTCTCAACCTCCTTTGCTGCCTTCCTGATTTACGACAGTGAGAGGAAGACGAGCTTTGAATAGACCCAAAGATGATCAGAGTCCCTGCCCAAGCCCTGCAGCCACAGCCATACCCCACCAGTAGCTCAACTCTACCACTTCCATTAACACTCTGCAGAGACACCAAACTGGGAAAAGTTCAGGTACCTGTGTCGGGCTAACTCTGGGGTCTTCGTGGAGTGGGGTGCTCCCCGTACTTTCTGGAACCCAGAAATCCAGGCCCACTTACCACAGCCGCCACCACTGGTCCAGAACATAGATCCTGAAGTTTGGACAGCACGGCCGCATATGTGGTCGTCACACAACACTTGCAAATTCCTCAATACTGAAATCCCCGTAGGAACACACCATGTTAGGTAGGAAAGTAACACAGAAGTCAACTAAACTCAACAAACAAAAACAATAGCATGGAAGGCTCAACCAGCACAAACAGCCTTAATGATGTGATGTAACAATTTTCACAAAAAATTTACTTTTAGGCTTATTAAATTTAATTCTAGAGCTTTGTTATCGCATTATTTCAACTCTATAATTGTATCAACAGTTGTGGCTTTTGTCCACATTAAAAAATAAGTGAATTGATGACACAGTGGGTAGGCTGCTTGCTTTGCACAGGCTGGCCATGGGTCTTTACTCCTTTACTCCTTCTGGGCTCCCATTCTCTAAACACAGAGCCAGGAGTAAGACCAGAGTATCATCAAATATGACCTATGAACAACAATAAAAGGAGACTCCTGGAGTAGTTTAGAAATCCACTTTCCAGAAAAGAGAAAGAGATAGAGAGAAAGGGAAAGAAATAAAGAACCTGCCATGGAGGCGGGCTGAGGGAGGGAGGGAACCGGGGACATTGGTGGTGGGAGATGGGCACTGGTAGAGGGATGGGTGCTGGAACACTGTCTGACCAAAACCCAAATATGAACTTTTCAATTGTATATCTTTGTAATTGTGTATCTCACGGTGGTATAATAAAATACTTTAAAAAAAGAAAAGAAATCCACTTTCCTTAAAAAAAAATTCAGAAAATGCAACAAAAGGTTTCCCAAATGTCTCTAAGGACAACTTGGAAGTGATACCGCCTGTCATTCAACTCCTGACTCTGAGTCTTGCTTCTTATCAGCCATCAAACTTCCCCTCCTTAAATAGAGCCATGTCAAATGTCACAACCAGCTTTCCTTGGACAAGAACAGGGATCTGGCGTCAGAACCTCAGCTGCCAAAATAACTCTAAAAATGACTCTCGGCTCACACTGGAGCTTCCTCCCGTCACGCTCAGCCACCAGTTGGATGCTGGCTGCTCTCAGTGCCACAGGAGTGGTTCTTAGTGGCATTTCCACTTGTTCACTATAAAATATTAAAAAGTACATTATCCTCAGGCTATAGAAAAATATCCGGTGCATCCTTCAAAACTTCGGGGCTAACATCTCAGAAGTACAGCAGACTTAAGCAGTTCTGCATTTTGTGGGAGACTTTCCTTCTTCAAATCTGCTGAGAAGCCACTTATTATCTAGATATTTAAATAGTGGCTTTGATCTGGACCTTGCAAAAATGTCTCTTCAGATATTTTATTTTCTAATTATTCTAGCAAACCAACATTGAAAAGCAACAAGTCAGATAAGCAGAGAAGAGCTGGGTAACCTGAACCTATGTTTTCATATATATATTTAATTAAAGAGCATCCTATACATAGACCTGTTTGTGAAACTTGGCCTTTTCAGTGGAAACAACCTCCCTGAGAGAAGAGAGATTTGGATGTGATCCTAATTACAATGGAGAGTGATGAACAGAGACCAAATACTGCCCATGTTTCTAGCACCAGGACATAATTTGGTCTCTCAACAATAGAAATCTGCTTGTAAGCAAACAAGACCTCTTTGATGACATTATTACACTATGTAAGTAGAGCTGTCAAAGCCTAAACAACAGAATTCCAGCCAAAAAATAAAAAACGGATTTCTTTCATCATAAAATCTGCCCCAAAGACATTGAAAGCCCATTAACTTGAAAGTGGACGCTGACAAGAGATCTCTGCTGGCTAAGTAGCAAGGGGGAAACACATGAGCACACAACTGCTCAAACACAAATTTATAAATATTAATGGGCAGGTTCCAGTTAGGGAGCTCTTATCCAAACTGATCTTCTGACACAATAAAGAAGATTTTTCTATTTAAAATTTGGTCCAAACTGCCTATCATCCTTGAAAATTGCTTGCCAGCACTCACACCCCTCCTCTCCTCTTCTCCTCTGCATTCCCTCCGTGAAGAGGTATCTGGGAAGTTGATTAAAGCTCATCCTTCAGTACCCCATAAGGCGTGCAGCTCCGGAAAGATGGACACGCGGGCACCTCGCCAGATTCAATCCCCGTGAAGCAGCAGAAGATTAGGAAGCACCCAGCAGTTCCCAAGCTCTAGCCACAGGAAATCACCTTCACTCAGACAAATCTGGGAAGCCTCTTGAAAAATGCTGCCTTCCATTTTGAACTCAATCTTTCACAAAAAGGAACAAAAATAATAAGCTGATCCCAACACGCAAGGTCAGCGAGCAGCTGCTGTCAAGGCCGCAATGGACTCTAGACAGCCTTAAAAGCCTTCAGAACTTACTGCTAAAATAGACACACAATTAGGGATAAGAACCGTTCTCCTCAGTTTCCAAAGGAAGAACTGAGGGACCAAGAGTAACAACATGCTTGTCTTCACATGAAAGACAGAGTTAATGCTAAAATTTTTCTGCTTGCTTCCCTTCTACTAGGGGCCAGTGAGCTGACATTCTGTTCCCTTGAATGTATAGCAATTTATTAAGCAATTACTTCCCAATTAATTGGGATTGACTAGACACTGTGATTGAGATTTCTTCTGAATCTCAATCCTACAATGGATTGAGATTCAGAAGAAATCTAGTCAAAGCATAATCAGGTAGACAAATTCCTTCCAAGTGATACATGAAGAGACAAGATTAAATGAAGACAAAGACTGCCATCCCCTACAGTTCCTATTCTGATTGGAGGCTCACCACAAACTAGAAATGCTGAAGTAAATATCAACCCTTAGTGCTTTAAAATGCTCTGCACAGGGCCGAAGAGGTAGTACAATGCATAGGCACCTGCCTTACATGTAGCGGACCCCTATTCAATCCCTGATTCCAAGGCACAGAGCGAGGAGTAATCCCTAAGCAATGTGCCGAGTGTGGCTGCCAAACAAAAACCAAACAAATTTCTGCTTCTGTACAATGGGTCCTGCATGACCAGTAGAGGACACACACCCATTTGAAGGAATATATAAGTTTTATAATGGAGACTAAACCAAGCCGAGTATTGGTAGACTGGAGGTATTTTCTAAGCACAGCAGGATTAGGGGGTCTCCCAGAGAGAAGGAACAGTATGTGCAGGGGATCAGAGCTATTAATAGACACAGCCGGGGCAGACAGTCATGGGTAAGCAGAGGAGGGTTTCCTGGAGCCGAAAGCACAACACAGCAGCGTCCTGAGACAGGGACTGAGTGAGGATCTGGGGCTTTGTACGCATCACAACTCCTCACCACCATGGTCATCAGAGTACAGAACCAGGCTGAAACAACACGTGGAGAGAGTGGCTGTGCTCCAGAGAAGCCGCTACTGACGCATAACAGACAGCAGATGGGCTCTGGCCACAGGCCACGGTTCTCTCCTCGGAGCCTAGCAGCAGCGCAGCCTAGAGCAGGTGGTGGTGCTCCATGCGTGGAACCCGATTAGCAGTGCTGGGAGTCACAGTGCCTCAATCAAATAGTGAAGGCACACTGGAAACCAGATTGGAGAGACGTAACTATATGCAACTACAATACCTATGGAATTTCTTCCCTCCGTGTTTTTAAGTAAAAGATTGAGATAATAAAATCCATATGCTAAAAAAAAAAGCAGTAGGCAGGATGGCCATTTCTACAGCCTATCTTAGTGAAATCAAGGCTATTCTCTTTCTTTACTTCACTGTACATCAATACCTCCAGATGAAATCGTGCTAAGACATGCTTTCCTGAGCACACAGAGAGGAGCATTCTTTTTCTGTCAAGTAAGCATCTGCTAAAACACCTGCACAGGACATTATGTCCCAGTCGGTCGAAACTTCCAGCAAAGAAAGGAAGATCTCCACCGCCACAGGAAAGCACTGCCTGTTAAGGAAGCTGCAGAGCAGAAGTGAGGTTCTGCAGGCCAGCCGAACAGTCTAGGGCTTAAGGTGCTTGCCTTCCGTGTATTCAATTGGCAGCACCCTGAGCACTGCCAGGTGTGCCCAAAACCAGAAAGAGAAAGAGGGAGAAAATAAGGCGGGGGGGTTTCTGCCTTATGGGGCTGCTCAGAGAAGGCAGTTTTCATCTCTGGGTCCGGAGATGCTTTGCTTATTGTGAACAGCACTTTAGGCAAAACCAACAAGACAAGGAACAAGAAAGGTAACATTGATAGGATCTTTCTGGAAAATAATTAAATGATCAATTTTGGGGGTTAGGAGTATACTGGTGCCAAGGTCCCTTTGGAGAAGAATAAGACCTTTCAAAGATGTCTTCACCTAGAGGAAGGCTGGTAGCAAGAGATGATAAATACCTGAGACTTGGCTATAATGATCTCTGCTACAAATGACCAACTCTATAGCACAAAAGTAGCTGGAAACACAGCTTGCAATGTGCAAACTGATGAACAATTTGTAAGCAAATGGGTGTGACTGGGTCTAACCAAACTAATGTTGACTGCAGATTTCTAGCCTAAAAAAGACTATTCCTGAAAAGAAGTGTCAGGTAAAACCAAGCATAAGCTCACTGGAAGAAAATCACAAGCTTTAGAAACATGCAAAGACTGGACAGGTTCTCTGAGAAAGGTGCTTGAAGGTTCCCAAGAGACATAAGTGGCAGAACTGGCAGACAAGGATATGGGGAAGGAGCTGGCCCATTCATTGATTTAAAGAAAGCCTTTGATTCTGTGGAGACTGAAGCGGTTATTGTAGCCCTAGCCAAACAGGGTGTTCAAACCCAATACATCAAGATCCTTCGTGAGCTGTATTACAGATTCACCACCAGGATCTCACTATTCTACAAAGAAGATATCATTGATGTCAAAAGAGGGGTATGGCAGGGTGATAACATTTAACCAAAACTCTTCAGTGCCACCCTAGAGACATCATGCGACAATTAGAATGGGAAGGAATGGGAGTGAAGATAGATGGTCAGCAACTACACCACCTCCGCTTTGGGACAACATCGCTTTTATAACACCAAACATTAGCCAAGCGGCACAAATGCTGGCTGACTTCGACCGAGAATGTGGAAAGATAGGTCTACAGCTGAATCTAAAGAAAACTATGTTTATGAAAAATGAACTAGTTCTGAGGCCCCATTCACTCTCAATGGAACAGACATCTCTGAATGCAGCAGTTATGTGTACCTAGGTTGAGAAGTCAACATGATGAATGACCTAAAATCTGAGCTGTGGAGGAGGAAGAGAGCGGCATGGAATGCATTCAAAGTCATCGAAGAAATAGCTAAAAGGACAAAAGAACCTCCGGCTCCGCCACATGTCTTTGACTCCACCGTTCTCCCTGCATACGCCTCAGAGACCTGGGCCCTACAAAAGCAAGGGTCTATTCAGGTCTCCCAGAGAGAGAATCAAAAGAGCTATGCTTGGAATATCACACCTCACTCAAGTGAGAGAAGGAATCCGAGCTCTGACCTCCATCACTATTCCAGAATCAGAGATGCCGTCTCATTTGCCAAGTCATCGAAAATCAGATGGGCTGGACATGTAATGCGATTTGGAGATGACCACTGGACTAGAGCCATTACCAACTGGATCCCACAGGATGTCAAAAGATCACGTGGTCGCCCACCTACAGATGGTCAGACTTCCTTGTCAAGACTCTGAAGGAATGGTTTGAGGCTCTTGATATTCCTGAATCAACCAGATGCCATTGGGCTACATTGGCACATGATAGGGTCTAATGGAAATGTTACTGGCGCCCGCTCAAGCAAATCGATGAATAACGGGATTCAAGTGATCAAGTGATCAAGCTGGTCCGTGGCTATAGACCCTGAAAGAGTTTGGGAGGTCAAGCTCCAGTCTGCATGATGGGTGCCTTTGCTATTTGAGTTAGCACATATTTTGAATGTGGCCATGCTGTTATGGCATTGATTGTGTCAGAATATGTTTTTTTCTAAAAATTGCTTCCAAAGCAGGGTCAAAAGGAAGTGGATCTGGCTTAAAATTCTACACAGAAGACAGAACATTCCTGGGCCTCCAGCAAAGAGATCTCTGGTAAAGGATGAAGAAAGAAAGTGCTGCCTGACATAAGCCACAAGATAAAGTCAAGGTGATTTCAGATGACACCCTTCAAGAAAAATGCACGTTTTCTAGACACACTCAGCACTGACATTGCAAACACATTGAGCCCAGACTGGGAATAGCTTGCTACACGCGAATGCTCTCTACTGACAGCAAACACAGGTTTCCCAACCAATCTCCCTCCCAGCTGTAAATGGGAAATCAAAGTGCTGGTTATCCAAATTATAGCCCAAGGTCAACATGAGATTAAGGTCTTGTATCTGAAGGAAAACTATTTCCAGCCATTTTCATGGCTTCCAACTTGGAGACTGTGCTGCCAAAGTGGCATCACAGCCAGGAACAGCCTCATACATTTTAACGCTCACCACTGGCTCCAGGGTCCTGGGGTGGAGTTACATGGGTAGAGTAGAATTTAAATACTGTGATCACAGGTCACTGTTGCAGCAAAATTGCTGTGCGGCAGTTCAGTTGCTGAAGAAGCCTCATTGATGGAGACAAAGACTGATCTGGTACCTCAGCTGCTGCCCAACTCTGTGAGCCTGAACTTTCGCCGACTTATTGATCTGTCAATCCCCTACTCTACTCAAAAGCAAATCTTGTCCCTGACTTGTTCTGTTCACTAACCTAAATTCAGGCTAAGCAAGAGCTTGACACTCTGCCTTCTTCCCCCCCCCCCCGTTTCTGCATCCCACGTGCACACTGCCTGGTGTGGCACAGAGGTCGATTGATTCTGAGGTAAAGGTCCTCTCAGACACACTGGCAGGAACGGGCAAACCCACCTTCCTCCAAACATCTTTTAGGAGCATGAGCACATCTGGATAAAAGCTTTACCAGCAGACGTTTGCTTAATGTTCTGTTCTACTGTCCCCCTCCTATTTTAGGCTTGACCAAAGAGTTGGCATTTCCATTAAGGGCCTTCATCCATCTCTGAGATAGGCATTTTGACCTTTGGCAGAGAAGGCACTGAGGTTGGGCCTGCTTTTATCTTGAACACACTCAACCTGCTATTCAACGCACTACTCATGCTCTTTTCAAACTGATGTAATAGCTCAAAGACCCGCCGCATATGCCTCTCACCTGGAGGCTGACTTTGATCCCGAGTACTTCACGGTCCCCTGAGCACTGCTAAGTGTGTCCCTGGTAAACTCCAGTACCACTAAGTCTCACAGCACCACATCACTGGACTCCAGTATTGCATCATAAGGTCCACATAGCCAGCTGAGTATTACCAGTATTGGTCCCAGAGAGCCATGGGCACTACTAGGGAGATCCAATGCAAAATAAACAAACACTTAAAAGAAAAATGAACTAGTTTTTTGTTCTCATCACATGCATGGGCTTTTGGCTCCTGCCCAATCCAAATCAGGTGGGTGAAGTTGACAAGTTTACATTGAGTGACATGAAACGGGCACATGGAGCTGTCTGTCTCCAAACCGAAGGCTGGAAGGTATGACCTGAGACTTCACGTCGCTGCACTTCAGGGTTCTTAGGTCTGGCATTTTGCCAGACAATGCTCATGAAGATAAAAACAATAAACAGCTTCGTGATGAGAATGTCTGCTGGCACCCAGCAGTAAATAAGATATTTTTGCTTGGCAACTCATTTAAGCCATACTCCACATTACCATACAGAGAGAGAGCCAATAGTCTCACTTTCCCTGAAGAAGAAATAATCTGTGAAATCACACAGAGCATCTTATATGACATAACTCATGAGGCCCAGACTTATACTTGAGCCCTTTAAGTTCTATCACATGGTCTCCATCTTCCTCCATTTCCAACAGCTTCTCCTATTATATTTCAAACTTCTTTGTGGATGAAATTTTGTTTTTCTAGTATATGAATTTAGTCTTGCACATCTCTCTAAAAGTCCCTGCCTCCATTATTCAGCATTTCAATGGATCCTGAGAGCATCAATGATTTAAATGATGAAGGTAAAACCAGTCATATTCAAGATACCTGAAGTTAGCCAACCCCTGGGATACAGGCTACAGAGCAGAATTCACAAGCATACCCAAAGATCATTAGGAAGGAAATATATGAGAAAGGGGAGAGGGAAGGTATAAAAACAACCGCCCTAACCCCAAAACTAAAACAAATGCAAACGTGAAAAAAAAAGCATCAGCTAAATAGTTTCTAAGGATTTAATACTGTGAACAACAAGCCAGGAGACTAGTTTAGAAATAAACTTAAGGGCCAGGGAGATGGTTCAGCAGGCAAGGTAATTGCCTTGCATGCAGTCATCCCAGTTCAGTCCCCAGGAGTATATGTGGTCCCCATCCCTGCCAGGAGTGATCCCACCCACGGCAGAGCCTGGCAAGCCACCTGTGTCATATTTGACATGCTAAATACCAGTAAAACTCATAGACCTCATTCCCATGACTTGATGGAATGGTTTGAGGCTCTTTATGTTCCTGGAGCGGGAAGATACCCTTGGGCTACACTAGCATGTGACAGGAAGTATGGAGATGTTATTGGTGCCCACTTGAGCAAATCGATGATCTATGGGAAGACAGTGATACAGTGATACAGTGATCCCTGCCAGGAGTGTTCTCTGAGCACAGAGCCAGGAGAAGATCCAGAGTACTGTCTGTTATGGCATGGCACTTTACCTTGCAGCCCAAAATTCATGGTTACATAAATATAGTTCATTAATTTGGGAAATTTAATATGAATTTAGGAGAAAATACTAGGTGAACCCAATTATCAGCAGCCCTCTACTAACACCCACAAACCACTGCATACATATGAGCATATGCAAACACTTTCCCACCTACATAAAAAGTCTTTTGGCAACATATTTTAGGAACAGGTATTTTACTCTATTTCTCAGACCTTCAAATCACAGTGTGGTGTTTTCCACTACCCCCATTACCCACTAAACCGCACTTCTTTTTTAAAAAAAAATATATATATACACACACATATATATGTATATGTATATACATCACTTCACTTGTATCCCGTTGTTCATCGATTTGCTCGAGCGGGCATCAGTAACATCTCCATACATCCTATCACATGCTAGTGTAGCCCAAGGGCATCTGCTCACTCCAGGAACACAAAGAGCCTCAAACCATTCCTTCAGGTCATGAGAATGAAGCCTATAATTGTTACTGATTTTTGGCATATCAAATACAACATGGGTAGCTTGCCAGGCTCTGCTTGCTAAGGCTCTGCCATGCAGGGCGTACACTTTCAGTAGTGGGCTCTCATCTCGTGCATTTACTTCAATGGGGAGAAATCAGCTTTTCTCTTGGGTGGAGCTCTGAGGAGCTGTGGAGTCCAGATGTTAAGAATGACTGACCTCATGGTGTGGGGGTTCCCCTGGCTTCTTACTAGGCTCACTGGATGACAGGCCTTGGCTAAAACCTGCCTAGAACTATATACAGTGTATAAATATGAAAGATCCTGGGAAGGACTTGGACCTAACTTCCAATATTATCTAAGACTGTCCCGTGGCTGCAGAGTGGCCGCGCACGAGGCAGAGCTGTGGGTCTGGAGTGTCTCTCATCCAGGGCTGCTGGCTGTGGTGGTTGGGAGCTCGCAGCCACACCAGTCAACATGGAGGTGGAGGAATGGGAGGAGGAGCCCAAATCCCTCTCCAAGTCCAGCCAGCGTGGCCTCACATCCTCTAAGCAGCAGTTATTTCCTACACATAGCGCATGTGTCCAACACTGTCCTGGTGCCAGGAATCAGGAGGGAAGCAGAACTTGCTCTCTGCCCTGAAGCGGGTAAAGAGTGTGGAACAATTCACTTCTGGACATGGCACACTTAGGGTCAGTGAGTGTCCTTATGATCTCCTTAAACCTAGTATGAAGGATAAGGTGGTGGTCACTGGCTTAGAAAAGCATATTGTGTAGCCCATAGTTTTTTTTTTTTTTGCAGGAGGTGTGGGGGGAGCGAGATCTGGTGGTGGTCAGGAGTTACTCATTGCTCTGCACACAGGGATCACTCCTGGTGGGGCTTGGGTAATTACAGGGAGTTTCAGGATTGAACAGGGATAACTGCCTGCAAAGCAAGCATCCGGCACCACAAGCCTGTGGATTTTAAGGCAGCCAGAAGTAGCCCCAATCCCTCAGTTTAGGGAAGCAGACAGGGTCCCTTGAGTAATATTGAAAGTATCAGTTCCAGTGAGCAGGTCGGGTGGGGTAATCCCTGCTTTTTTCCATCTGCAGGTAAGCACCGCCTCAATCAATGTGTTGCAACTATTCTGCAGTGCGTTTCCTAAGACAACTATGGAAGAAAACTCCTCTCTCTTGCTCCATTATATAAATAGATCAACCACTACCAAAATGAAAAAGGGAAAACATCCATTACACCCACCTCTCATTTCCCGAAGAGTCTCTTTGGGAAGCGAGTCTGTGTGCTTTTCCCAGAAAATTTGGGTTGCAACTCCTCCCTATTTTTATATATGTTAAAGAAATACACAAACAAAACAGTCTCATTTAAAACAGCCCAAAGATAATGGGTACTCAGAATAAGAAGAAATAAGTCCCAGTTCATGATTGAGGGAGGCTGTGGTAAACATGTGTCCTGATGATCTGCTTTGGGGGCAGGCAGGACTCACTTCCACCACTGAATGGTAAGTGCTGGTGCCTACACAAGTTTAAGAGACATAGGCATTCTTCAAAGAAATTGACCAAACACTCCTGAATTTGTATGGAATAATAAACCCCCCAAGATAGCTAAAGCAATCCTTGGGGGAAAAGAAGATGGGAGGCATCACCTTTCCCAACTTAAAACTGTACTACAAGGAAGTAGTAATTAAAACAGCATGGTATTGGAATAAAATCAGGCCTATGGAATAGAATTGAGTATCCTGACACCCAGCCTCAAATTCATTATCATTTAATCTTTGATAAAGGTGCAAAGAGTCTGAAATGGAGCAAGGAAAGCCTCTTCAACAAGTGGTGCTGGGAAAACTGGACAGCTACATGTACAAAAAATTAATTTGGACCTCTGTCTAACACCATGCACAAAATTCAGATCAAGATGGATTAAAGATCTCAATATCAGACCTGAATCTATAAAGTACGTTGAAGAAAATATAGGAAAGACCACTCCATAACATTGAAGCTTATGGCATCTTCAAAGATGAAATACCACTAGGAGCAAAGATAAACATATGGGACTACATGAAACTAAAAAGCTTCTGCACCTCAAAGAGAAACAGTGACCAAGACACAAAGACAGTCCACAGAATAAGAAAGAATATTCACCCAATACCCATCTGATAAGGGATTAATATCCAGGATATATCAGGCACTGGTAGAACTTTACAAGAAGAAAACAGTCAACCCCATCCAAAAAATGGGTAGAAGAAATGTACAAAAACTTCAACAAGGGAAGAAATTTGAATGGCCAAAGGACATATGAGAAAATGTTTGTCATCACTAATCATCAGAGAGATGCAAATCAAAACAACAATGAGATAACATCTCATACCACAGACTGGCTCATATCCAAAAGAGTAAGAAGAGCAAGTGCTGGCATAGATGCAGGGAAAAGGGGACTCTCATCTATTGTTGGTGGGAATGTCGACTGTTACAGGCTTTTTTTGAAAACAATATGGACATTCCTCAAAGACTAGAAATTGAGCTCCCGTTTGACCCAGTCATACCACTCCTGGGAATATACCCTAGGAAGCCAAAAATCACACAGCATAAACACCATCCCCACTTTTTATGTTCATAGAAGCACTATTCACAATAGCCAGAATCTGGAAACAACCAGAGTGCCCGAGGAACTGATGACTGGGTAAAGAAACTTTGGCACATCTACACAATGGAATACTATGCAGCTGTTGGGAAAAAGCAAGTTATGAAATTTGCATATTAATGGATGGACATGGAGATGATCATGTTGAGTGAGGAAATTGAACAGAAGGAAAGACAGATATAGAATGACTGCATATTTGCATGACATATATATATATGTATACATATATATACACACACACACACACACACATATATATTTTATGATACCAGTATCCAAGGTAAGGAAAAACATGGATCAGGAGGTCTTGTCAAAGGTGGAAATTACCACAAACATGTGGGAGTCAGAGGTTAGGTAAGACAGAGAAGGGAACAGTGTGCTAATAATTGTCGAAAGTGCTAATACCAACCTAGTATCACTGTATCACTGTCTTCCCGTTCATCATCGATTTTCTTGAGCGGGCACCAGTAACATCTCAATATGACCTGTCTCATGCAAGTAGAGCCCAAGGGCACCTGCCTGCTCCAGGAACATAAAGAGCCTCAAACCATTTCATCAGGTCGTGGGAATGAGGTCTATAATTGTTACTGGTATTTGGCATATCAAATACGACATGGGTAGCTTGCCAGGCTCTGCCGTGCGGGTAGCATACTCTTGTAGTCATCTCAAAATCCAGCATTTATTGATGAACCGCG
>JAJIBD010030801.1:0-12583 GCA_021461705.1 Cryptotis parvus
TGTAAACACACATAAATATGCATGTATATTGATATACCAACTCAAAGCTCACTCAATCTTTAAAGTACCTTAGCAATACTGCAGTGATATATTTCTTGAGAAGAATAGACTTGGAAGAATAAAGATCTATAGGTGAAAAAAATCCATTCTAATTAGTCTTTCTGATGGCAAATTTTGGTTCAAATCCTAATACACAGACAAGATTTAGATTAAATGTGGTATGAGAGGTATGACCATGTTGAGGACTAATCGCATTCATAATTAAATACTGGGAAAAAGATTTGTGATATATATTATACCATATATTTGAAATTAGACATTATATTTACTTTTAAACTGCCTTTAAAAATATAGAATAATCTACAAAATAACCTTGTAAATGTGGATATGCCTGGTTTTGGTGACCGCTTGGTTCACCAATAAATGCTGGATTTAGAGATGATTATGCTAACCGCATGGCAGAGCCTGACAAGCTACCCATGTGTGTTTGATATGCCAAATACCAGTAACAATTATAGACCTCATTCCTATGACCTGATGGAATGGTTTGAGGCTCTTTATGTTCCTGGAGCAAGTAGGTGCTCCCTGGGCTCTACTTGCATGAGACAGGACAGACATATGGAGATGTTACTGGGTGCCCACTCGAGGCAAATCGATGATTAATGGGAAGACAACGATACAGTGATACAGTGAAATGTAGATAGAATCAAACCCATGTAGAGTAAAGAACCTTTATTTTGATACCTACCTGCTGGTATTTTTACCTTGTAAATTAAAACTCACCAATTATGCCATCTTTTTCATTCATCATATGTTGGAGGAAAGACCAAGAGAAAAAACTTACAATAAATTAACATTATAGAAATCAAGTCAAAAGACAGAGACATGCATTGACATTGGTAGATACCTGCAGCAAACAATAGGAACCATTGGAGAGGAACTGGATGAGCACGACTTACATGAACTAATGAACCAAAATTAAAAAAGAATTTTTCACATAACTGAAAATATCTTAAGAAAAAAAGTATTCTAATTAAAAAGTATTCTAATTAGTATTTTCTTTTCTTTCTCTTTTTCTTTTTCGGTCACACCTGGTGATGCTCAGGGGGTTACTCCTGGCTCTGTAGTCAGAAATTACTCCTGGCAGGGGTGGGGAGGATGTTCGGGGAACATATGCGTGCCACGTATTGAACCCGGGATCACTGTGTGCAAGGCAAATGCCCTACTCAGTGTACTATTGCTCTGGCCCCTATCACTGTATCACTGTCTTCCCGTTCATCATCGATTTGCTCAGAGTGGGCACCAGTAACATCTTCATATGTCCTGTCTCATGCTAGTAGAGCCCAAGGGCATCTGCTCGCTCCAGGAACATATAGAGTCTCAAACCATTACATCAGGTCATAGGAATGAGGTCTATAATTGTTACTGGTATTTGGCATATCAAATATGACACAGGAGGCTTGCCTATAATTAGCATTTTAAAAGAAAGTTGAGAAGACAGTAAAGTGTCTAAAAGTATAAGAATAGACTGACAAAAAAAGAGAGAAAAATAATGTTTTAATTTTTAATCTTATAACTAAAAAGTATATACATGGCTGATTAAGTGCATTAATGTTCCCATTTCTTCACCCTTGAGTTTATTCACATCCTTCACAATTTAATTTTATGGTACTTTGATTTGTTTTTAAGGATTACCCATGAAAATCCCTTCAGCCAATGATAATAATGGAGTGGGATCTAGTGAGAATATGGGAAATGTATTTCCTGACTTCTATCTCTGCCGTTGAAAACTGGCATGTAAAAGTGAAAATGTGTTGGAAATGCTTCTGGTAGGCTTGTGGACATTAAATGTGATAGAAGCAACATGTCAGCTCAGACATGCTATCTAGTCAAGAAAGATCAGGACCTCCCATTCAATCTCAGAAGCAAACTATTCCCCTAAGGGAGACTTTTCTGACCTAGCAACCCTGCCTTTGGCAATGACCATATTAGCTACATGCTGTCATTGGAATGCTCATCACTGCTGAAATGGTTTTGTTTGTATCTTTGTATTCATAAGTACTATTTGCTCTGTTAGAATGAAAATACTACCAGGTCAGGGACCTTTAGCCATCTAATTTGCTAGTTTTTCTCACATCTACTAGAATGTCTTCCATTTACATCAGTAAACAGTGAATAAACAGACTAAAAAATGAATAGGTTGAAAGAAAGGACTGAGAAGAATGAACACTGGTTATCATAAGTGATGGTTAAAATGTTTACTATCTAATTTAGTCCAGACACACAGCTCTTAGGACGGTCCCTCCACAGAAAGTCTGAGGGACCTTTTCTTTCCAATGAATAAGATTCTAGTACAGAAGGAACAATCTGGAGGCTCCATGGAGTATTGCAGTAATTAAATCAGTACGCCACAGCGCATGCATTTGTAGAGGGCTCTGCTGGCTAGCACAGGTATGTCTTGTGCAACAGGAATGAAGTGCTGTAAATTGGGCAGGTACATCACATGACTCATTGAGTGTTCAGACCTATCTTGTTAGCGCACCCATTATATGTTGCTATTGTCAGATCTCATAGCAGCATGTGCGGGAAGAATGTCAAGCTCACAAACATCCTTCTCTGCTTTACCACAGTCAATTAAGGAAAGGGAGGAGATCACTTTCACCTCTGAAAAGTGGGGAGGGACTCTGGACTTCCCCTTTCCTCTGAAGTCACTGAGGTTCTACTTCTGCTTGGCAAGAGAGAGTTGCCTTCTCTCTTATTTGTCAATGGCCCTCATCTCTGCTGAGATAATCTTTCCCATACAAGAGCATTTAGGAGAAATAGAAGTCTCCAGAAATAGGGGAGGTGCGTGCTGGGGGGTGGGGTGTGGGGGAAATCCCATAGAAAAGACCCTGGCAGCGCTTAGATGAATTCCACATTTGGCTAAGAACCAGCAGCTGGGGGCCAGAGTGATAGTCCAGCCGGTAGGGCATTTGCCTTGCATGCAGCCGACCAGTGTTCAATCCCGGCATCCCATATGATCCCCGAGAACCGCCAGGCGTAATTCCTGAGTGCAGAGCCAGGGAGTAACCCCTAAGCATCGCCGGGTATGACCCCCAAAAAAAAAAAAAGAACCAGCAGCTGACACACACATAAGATGAGAAGATAGTGTGTGCTGATACTTCACCCAACCAACGCAAAGAAGAATTTAAAATATCAGACTTTGGAGAAAAATGCTAGTTGAAAGAACAGAGCAATTAATTTTCCATACAAAATATTTGTTGACCTCAAATGACAAGTTAGCTACTAACAAAAATTAATGGGCATTATAAAATGTCACTCATTGGTTGAAAAACAGAAAGTTTGTTAATCAAAGCCAATTTTTAAAAGAAGGGAATGATTTCTTTACTTATCCTGTTGTAAACAAACAAGGGTAGCCATGAACTGTCCTTTGAGAAACCTAGCAGGAATGGATGGGAAACAGTCTTTGTACTCAAATTGTTAGCACTGATTGTTTCTAGAATGCACAAAAAATAGATTTTTATCATTCCTGTCTCATTTCATAGAAATGTCTTTCCTTTACTATATTAACTTTAAAACAGACCATGCAATGATCCCAAGATTAAAGCCACAAATACATCGGATGTTAGTTGATGAAGTTGCGCATTAAAAAAATACAGCATTATTCCAAAAGGCTTCAAGTACATAACTCTTAACCCTTCTTTCTGATGCCAAGGGGTTGTTGAATATTTGCAAATACAAAGTAACCATAGAGAAAAAGCATTCTGATTCATGGGAATCAGTCTTTCCAGAAATATCAACTTGAAAATTACTTTTTTTGTTTATAGTCAGAGAAGACCCCCAAACCTTCTCCCATCAAAAGTTTTAGGGACATCTCTGGCTTTATTTTTAGGACAATTATCATTATAAAATAGAGAGAATCCCAGCATTCCTATCTTCATTTTATAGGTAGTGAAAAAAGAAACTTAAGAACCAGAGTAATGGAAAAATGATGAATCCATGTAGACATAGCACAAGCTGCCTTCAAGAATATACTTTGTTCTGTTCCTAAACTTTGGTCTATTTGTTCTGTGAAATCATTCTGTTTTGTCTAAAATTAAAAGGTTCTTAACATGGTAGATCCCACGTAACACGGTATTCTAAAGGAAGACCAGACTAGTGTGACCATTCCAGGCCCATGGTTTAACTACTAATAGTCATCACTGGTAACAATAGAAACTAGGATAGACATGCTTATGAAGAATAAGGAGATTTGGGGGCACAAGCTTTCCTGGCACTGGCAACTAAAGCATTATATGTTGGTGCATGGTTTGAGATTGACTTACTTCTTTCTAGACTCCTAAGCTGAGTCACTTCATTAAGTCAGGAAAGATGAAATGAGACACCCAGCTGGCTGGCTTTCTTACTAGCCTGAAGCAAAACTGGAAGCTCTACCCCAGGCTGATTATAGTGCCTGGACAGGTCTTTTAAATGCACTTTAAATCAAAACTTAGCATGTATGTTGCCATGTATGTTAGAAATAGCTTGCAACCAAGGTCAGAGAATAGTATAACAAAATGAAAATGTAAAAGCTGAGGACACACAGAAGTCAGAAATTAAGACCACAGAACACTGAGTGGCACTGGAGCCAGAGGGTGCAGCGGGTAGAGTACATGCCTGCACTCGGCCTACCTGCATTCGATCCCCAAGACACACATGCCACATTCTCCCTCCCCATCCGCCCGCCCCATACTCAATCCCCCACAGCCCCCCAAGTACCACCAGGAATGATCCCTGAACTCATTGTCAGAAGTAAACCCTATGAAAGCAACAAGTATGCCCTCTCCCCACAATCTCCTCCCCATACCCCTGCAAATATT
Source organism: Cryptotis parvus (assembly GCA_021461705.1). Taxonomy (NCBI): domain Eukaryota; kingdom Metazoa; phylum Chordata; class Mammalia; order Eulipotyphla; family Soricidae; genus Cryptotis; species Cryptotis parvus. The sequence goes on from JAJIBD010030801.1 coordinate 4,860, forward strand.
TACCAAGTTTCCTAACAGGGAAGCCAGATACCTTAGTCAAAGACAGACACACTCTAATCAAGAACACAGGAATTCAGAGACATGTGAACCAGGTACCAGAAACCAGGCACAGCGTCTGTGACAACCAAACTCCATAGCAAGAACAAACAAAAAGTTAACAGGCAAGGACAGATTAAAGAAACAGATGTGTGGAGCCAGCATCCTGAAACTCAGAACTGAGCTCTTGACACCTTTCATATCCTGGTTCTAATGCTTTTTAAGGTCAACTGCAAATCTGCCCTAAAATTGCCTGTGATACTTCTATATTCTTAAATTAAACTTTTTGGCTCCTTTTCTTTGCTTCCAGTCAACTCAAGTTGTTTCCTGTTATTTGTAACCAAAGAATTTTAATTAACATAGCACATGCTCGTTACGAAGATTGTGAGCGCATTGCCAAGTTGCTCTCCAAAAAGCTCATAGGTTCACTTACCCTACAACAAGGTCTTGTTTTCTCTATTCTTATTAGCTCTGGATATTTCTATTCTTGCAAATCATTACAAATTCTCTTTTATATTCTAATGGGTGACATACTCAAAAATAGCTTTGCAGACTCTGTCTTTGCCACAGAGATACAGAAGGAATGAATATCGGGAAGAACTTCAAGACACAGAACAGGGGCTCCTATTGATATAACTTTGTCTTATCATCTATTGGGGAAATGATGAAGTCATTTGTGGCTAAATATGGGCTAGTAAGATCAGGCTAAGCAAAGAAATTGTTAAATGAATGGACAGAGAGGGTAAGCCAGTGTCTACTGCATTAGCGTCTAGGAGGGATGGAAATCAGTAGATACCCCTTGAGTCTAAAAAAGGAACAACCCACCCATAGAATTTATTCATTTCATGTTCCATTGATGTGCAAAAGAATCCATTGAAAGGATAACTAATCCAGCACATTATATTAATTATAACTACACAAAAAGATAAGAGATGTAAGCATTAAAAGGAGAAAATACTTGTCTTTGGGGGGCTGGTCTCTCCTGGCAGTGCATAGGGTTTCTTCCTGAGACTGCACTCAGGGATCACTCCTAGCAGGCTCGGGGACCTTATATAGTGCCAGGAGTTGTCTGGTGTATATATTGCTCTGGACCCACATTTGTCAGTTTTATAGACAAAACTGACTACACTGATAGTCCATACATGATTGGAAATTATGAAAACTAATGAGAGCACAGAGAGATGGGAGTTAAAAAATTTTGCAAATGAATATACTCCATGCAAAAACCTAAAACATACAACACATATTATGTCACTCTTAATTACTGAAAAGTATAAAACATCTGGGAACTAGCATGAAAATAAATCTGCACAATTATGCAAAATAAAAAATTCCTAAATTCTATTTATGGAAATAAAGACTACTTACATAGAGAGACATATGTTTTGAAATGAGACCATTTAATTTACGAGATATAAGTTATCTCCTGAATTAAAATTCAGTGAAGTTATTTTAGAACTTGACAAAATATTCATCTGGAAGAAATACCCATGAGGTTTATGAAATGTTGGGTTGAAAGGGAGTATTTATCCACACATATTAAATATTACCATAAACAGAGAAGTGTGGTATTAGTAACAAAACAAACAGAATTTTTATTAAAAATAGAACAGACTGATGTGTATAGATGTGTTTGGCATATTATGGAGGCTACAATTCAAACAGTGGGAATGAATTTGTTAATAATATTTAGGAAAGGTATAGTACTATTATGTGTCTGTTACGTTCAGTTGCAAAAAAATAAACCACGGTATTTTTGTCTGCTAATTTAAGCAGGAAGATACAAAAGTACCAAATAACTTACAGAATCATTAAGACCATTGAAGATTTAAGAACACGCCAACACTTAAGAACACTGACAAAAATAAATAGCTTCAGCTATATTTCCAGGAAACCTCCATAGCCACATGGCAGTTTTTGAGCTAAGAGAGTTGAAGTGCCAAATCACTAAGTTGTTTCTATGGAGGCCAGATGTGAGTCATGTTGCCTCTTCTAGAAGTTTATAAATGGAGGACAAATACCTCACCTTTCTCCCCATTCAATATACTTGCCAAAGTACATTCATTTCCAAGCCCAAATCACATCATGAACACTAGTTGCCTGGATGTGTGGAAACTACAGATATTACTTCTCCAACATGCACAAAGCAAGGAGAAGATAGATGGTGAGCAGATGGATTCAAACCAAAATGGGCTCCAGAAAACTTCCGTGTGGACAATCAAGAACAGAAAAAAGTATTTATATCATGGTACTACCTATGTAGGGAATTGAGGAGATTAAGATTTCATTACACAAATGAGGGATTCATATTTATTAATATAGTGAAATTAATATTTCACTCCCACATAGGAGGTTATTAAATTTGCCCAAGATTATATAGCTAGCAAGCAGTAGTATTGGATCTAAGTGTAGGCACCCTACCTTATTATCTTGGCAATGACTAATAATCCCACAGAAATTACCAGAATATGCTCTACATGTATACAAGAGTATCACACATACTTACAAAGTTCCACGGTCATACACCCCCCAAAGGAGCCCAGTACCCTATTCCTTTCAAACCCATTCTTTTCCAAACCATTTCAAACCCTTCTCCCTCCTATAACTACTTTTGTTTCCACCATATCATGGATTTTAGTTTGGGGTTATTTTGTTTGCTTAGTTTGCATACTCCGCATATGAATGAAAGCACTCAGTTTCTTGTTTTCATTACTTGTTTAACATAATTCTCTCAAGGTCCATCTATTTTTTTCAAATGGGACAATTTAAGTTTTTTTTTCTTTCAATAACAGAATCATACTCTAGTGAGTATATATACCACAGGTTCTTTATCCAGTCTCTGGCAATGGGCATTTAGGATTTGTCTAATGTTTTGATTATTGTGAGAATGCTATGAACATAGTGCAGTTATCCTTTAAAATGATCATGTGCTCCTGGGACAGGAGCAAAAGAACAAGTGGGTAGAGTGCTTTCAGTGTGTATGGTTGAACTAGGTTCAATATTCTGCAATCCATATGACTCCCAGAGCACTACCAAAAGTGATCCCTTAGTGCAGAGCCAGAGCCAGGAGTAAGCCCTGACTGGAGCACTGCTGGGTATGGCTCCCTCCCCAAAAACACAAAATAAGAAAAAAAATAAAATAATTCTGCCTAGGGGTTCGATTGCTAGATAATATTACTGTATTACTGATGTTTTGTTGTATTGCTAGATTTGTATTGCTAGTTAATATGGAGTTGTATTGCTAGATTTGGCTAGATAAAATGCTAGATAATATTCTAGATAATAATCCCTTTTTTTTAGGGAGTCTTTATGTTGTTTTCATAAAGTCTGTATCAAATTATATTACTATCAACAGCATAATAAATGGAATACATTCTCATAACTTGTATATTGTGTTCCCATATTACATATTAGAATAAGTAATCATGAATAATCAAGAATTATCCCATAACTGCAAGAGTCAGTAAATTGAGTAATTTGACATAGCATATTAATTTTTTATAATTTTTTTTAAAAATCATACTCCAAAATGGATGATAACCTTCATTAACTTATTTGTAGGCAGGATGATGGATCAAAAACACATCCCAGGGCTTAGACATAGTACAGGGAGCTTGCACTGCATGCAGCCAACCCTGATTCAAATCCCAGCACCACATGTTCTCCCAAGCACCGCAAGTATGAACTGCGAGCACACAGACAAGGGTAAGCACTCAGCAACGCCAAGTATAGCCCCAAGTCAAAATAAAATAAATAAAATAGAAGGATGGCTACATATCGAGGCCAAACAGTTATAATACCAAATGGTGACACAGAGACAGAAAAAAGAAAACATATTTATTGTCATTATACTCCTTTAAATTTACTCTAGAAAGTGTCCATTAATGCAATAAACCAATAAACTGGCTTTAAAAGTTTTCTTTACAAATGAGAACTTCGTGACAAAGATAGTGGAATTGATGACTGTATATCTATGGGATAAGGGCTAAGGAACAAACATGGTAGCCTCTCAGTACTGTATTGCAGACCATAATGATGGGAGAAAGAGAAGGAGAAAGAAGGGAAAGTGCCTGCCATAGAGACAGACTGGGAGTTGGTAGGAGGTAAAAAGGCACATTGGTGATAGGAAATGTGCACTGGTGGAGGGCTGGGTGTTGGAACATTGTCGTGACTGAAATCGATCATACACTGTCTTCAAACTGCATGGCACAGTGACTCAATAAAATAATAAAAAATTATAAAAATTAATTTAAAAATGAGAAATCATGAAAATTATTAATCCCATATACTGGATTTCCCCAACAAAGTAGAAAATAAATTTTAAATATTAATTTTACTAACATAGTATTCCAGCAGTCTAAGGAATTGAGTGGAAAACAATGGAAAATAAGACAAGTGTATGCGGGGGTGGGGGGGGTGAATGGGAGTAGGGGTTAGAAGTCAGACCAGTCTTGGAGGAGGCTGAGTTCTATAAACTGGAGTTATGAAGTCCTGTTTCACCTCCCAGAATGCATACCAGTTAACATTCTTAACATTCTTTTCCCTTTGCTTATTTTACCTGGAATAATGCTTGCAACCACAATGTTGGATAGACAGTTTATTTTTGTGTGTCAGTATTCAAACTGGAAGAAGAGGGGGCAGTTTTCGAGGACTTTAGGCTAGGGTGATTTGACATTTTGTTAGTTTCAGGAGTTATTGCCCCCACGAATAAAGGAAGAACTTTAGAAAGAGGAGAGTAGAAAAGCTCAGAGGGCAGTCTTAGGTATCCCTTTCTCTCCTGGAAAACAAACAAACAAAAAAAAATCAGAACCTCCACTGTGTAGAAGGGAAGAATTCCAGCTCAGTTCTTTGATGTCCAGTGCGGCCCCAAGTGAACGGACAATGTCACAACGCATACTGCAGATTCCTGGAATCCTTACGAATCAGGAGGAAGGGAGGCTTTGCAAGCCCAGAAGCCCCAATTCAATAAAGAGCTAAAATCAAGATACTCAAGGTTTTGACCTAAAGAAACTTCCTGGAGGGTTTTCTTTTAAATGTTATTTATGTTTCTTTCCCAATACTTCCTCCCACAAATGTTTTGGTGATTAACATGACAATATTTTAACTGATCTTAAGAAACAGATTTGTAGCTCCTATCAAATTAAATTCGACAGGAAGGTAAATCCTTGTACTGAGTCCCAAATTATCCAATTGAATATAACAATATCTTAGCTAAAACACTTCACTATCACTATCTTTCCGTTAATCATCTATTTTCGGCGGGCACCAGTAATATCTCCATATGTCCTGTCACATGCTAGTAGAACCCAAAGGCATCCGCTTGCTCCAGAAACATAAAGAGCCTCAAACCATTATATAGGTCATGGGAATGACCCAATATAAATATTACTGGTATTTGGCATATCAAATACTACATGAGCAGCTTGCCAGGCTTGCCGTCGCGGGTGGCATCACTGTTGTAGTCACCTCTAAATAAAGCATTTATTGATGAACCACACAGCCGCTAGAGGCCAGCGGGGCTGTGATAGTCTGGTCTGCTGGGTGGAGTTGCCAAAGAGAGGAATCCGGATATGGAAAATGGTGGGCCCCATGGAGTAGGGAGTGTTGCCTGGCTTGTTGTGAGGCTCTGCTGAGGTGGCAGGCCAGGGCTAGAACCCGCCATGCCTCCCGGGCGCCTCACAAGCAGCTGGGCACAGGGAGAGCAAGTAGCAGCTCTGCCCCATGTCTAGAGTCTCTGGTTCAGCATACCTGGGCTGGATTACAAAAAAAAAAAAAAAAAAACTGCTGCAGGGTGGGTGTCGATGATCCGGGCTGTGATAGTCTGGTCTGCTGGGTGGAGTTGCGACGAGAGTGAAGTCCGGTTGTGAAAAATGGTGGGCCCCATGGAGTAGGGGGTTGTCACCTGGCTTGTTGTGAGGCTCTGCTGGGGTGGCAGGCCAGGGCTAGAACCGCCATGCCTCCCAGGCGCCTCGAGTGGCTGGGCACAGGGAGAGCAAGTAGCAGCTCTGCCCCATGTCTGAGAGTCTCTGGTTCCAGCTAAAACACTTAACACATCATTTACCTATAATCAACCTTATCAGCAGCACCTGTGAATTCCCAAGACAGATACACCCTCTGTGGAAACCTCTGACCTTCTCCATGACATTTGTCCTTCCTCATACGCCTTTCTGGTTTTCCACTACTGTCAGATTTTTTCTTTATGTCCTTCTGCATTTAGGATCTGACTTTGGCAGTTAGTTATTCACTATTTAGTTGTTCTGGTTAGCGTTATTTTAGCCCCAAGCCAAAATAAGATAAATAAAACAGAAGGATGCCTACATATCTATGCCATACAGTTATAATACCAAACGGTGACACAAGTATTCTAAGGTTTGTATATCAGTAATACAAAAATTTAATTTTGAGATTCTGAACTAGAAGCTAAACATTTCGATTAGAATAAATCAATGAGGTTGACACACCAGGCCCAGAATGAACTAAAGAAAATCTCTGCTCCCATTCCCCAACCTACTGTCCAAACAAATGAGCTCCTTGGATGAAGCTGAGACGTCCAGTCTTGGATGATGCCTTGAACAACAAAATTTGAGAAACAAGCCTTTACTCAATCCCAACACAATAAGAATTGAAACACAAATGGTACTTTTCAGTGCACTGGGCCAAGACAATGCAGGTGACGCCCCTGCAACTCCCGTTACTCTCATTAAAGGGGGTGTCCGGTCTACTCCAATCCTAGCTGTCGTAGTTCCTTCCCCTTTCTGCATAGGAGATTGTAACTCATTTACTAGCTTCTGCTCCAGACTCCACACAGCCTACACTCCCTTACAACAGACTACAATTGAGATAGATTATTCCTTTCTTACGTATTCCTGATTAGTTTTAAATGATTAAAAATGCGAGCATACATTGGCCTTTTGTTGAAGACTCGGGTATTTCACTAGCAAAAAGTAGTCCACTTAATTAAGAAAGTCGCCTTTATTTTCCAATTTGTCACCCTACTACCACCACCACCCCATGCTTGCCTACCTTCCGTTTGTTATTAGAGATTGGGTTGTGGTGGCCGGTTCAGTAGCGATGACACAGCCAGTAACTCTTGGGGGTTGCATGTTCAGCCTCTGAGAGCTCCACAAAAAAGTCTGCACTCCTTTAGTTGCTATGCTTACATCCTCCTCCCTAGTGGCCACACCCTTTTGTGGTGTTCTCATACACCTGGCTTCAGTAAGGCTGGAAATCTTTAGTGGCATGGGTGATTATAGACAAACAAGGCTTCGTAATATATGGGGCAGAGATTTGAACTTGTGACCATACCCACAAACAAGGCACTCTCGGTCACTGCTCTATTGCTCCAAGTCAAAAGGAATTTCACATTTTTTTATTGAGTGCTTCTGTATATAGAATAGAAGGTTCTTGGTGGCAGGATTAATTCTCAGGCCTCCTCTCCAAAGCCAGTGCTAGCATCCTAGTAATTCACACTTTACCAGTGTGGTGAGAAGCAGCTGGTCTCAATCTAGTCCTGTTACTTGCTTCATGTGTTTAATATTAAAACTATTCAGCAACTTTAATTACTCACATTATTTCACTCATGTTTGACTTTCCCTCTGATGTTCTTTATTCAGAGAAAATAAATCTTTCTTTTTTTCTCTAAATATCTAAATATCTCCCCCACTGGAATTAAATTGAGGATATCTAAA
>JAJIBD010030802.1:0-24782 GCA_021461705.1 Cryptotis parvus
TTCATATGTCCTGTCTCATAGTAGAGGCTTCCAAAGGGCATCTGGGCTCGCTTCCCAGGAACAAGGGCAGAGTCCCCAAACCATTACATCAGGTCATATGTGGAATGAGGTCTATAATTGCGCATTGTACGGCATATCAGTCATGCTACAGGAGTTTGCCTCTATAATTAGCATTTTAAAAGAAAGCTGAGAAGATGGTGCAAAAAGTGCTCCAAAAAGAAAGAATAGGGACTGGAGAAAAAAGAAGAGAAAAAAAATACCACTTTAATCTTTAATCTTCTTTTTATGAATCAAAAAGTATATACATGCATTGATTGCTTGATTAATGTTCCCATTTCACCCTTGAGTTTATTCACATCCTCTCATAATTTAATTTTATGTACTTTGATTTGCGTAAGGATTACCCATGAAAATTCCTTCAGCCAATGATAATAATGAGTTCGATCTAGTGAGAATAATGGGAAATGTATTTCCTGATTCTCTCTATCTCATGGCCAGAAACGTGGTGCATGTAAAAATTGGGAAAACAAGTTGGAAAATGCTTCTGTAGGCTTGTGATATTATGTGATAGAAGCAAATATGTCAGGTTTCAGACATGCTAATCTAGTCCAAGAGCACATCAGGACTCCCATTCAATCTCTTCAGAAGCAAACTATTCCCCTATGTAGACTTTTCTTCTTGACCTAGCAACCCTGCCTTTGGCAATGACCATACAGCCGCTTACGCGCCGGAATCCGCCTAACCGCTGAAATGGTTTTGGTTTTGTATCTCTTTGTAACATTCATAAGTACTATTTGCTCTGTTAGAAATGTGAGTACTACCAGTTAGGCCAACAATCTTTTAGCCTCACCTAAAATTTGCAGTTTTTCTCACATCTACTAGAATGTCTTCCCATTTTACATTCAGTAAAACAGTGAATAAACAGACTAAAAATTGAATAGGGTTGGAAAAAGAAAGGACTAGAAGAATGAACACTGGTTACTCAGCAAGGATTTGGTTAAAATGTTTACATTTTTTATCTCCAATTTTAGTCCAGACACCAGTCTCTTGGGGCCGGTCCCTCCACAGAAAGTCCCGAGGGACCTTTTCTTTCCAATGGGAATAAGATCCCAGTGTACGCAGAGAACAATCTGGGAGGCTCCATGGAGTATTGCAGTATTAAATCAGTGCCGCACAGCGCATGCATTTGTAGAGGGCTCTGCTGGCTAGCTCAGGTATGTCTTGTGCAACGAGGAATGAAGTGCTATAAATTTGGCAGGTACATCACATGACTCATTGAGTGTTCAGACCTATCTTGTTAGCGCACCCATTATATGTTGCTATTGTCAGATCTCATAGCAGCATCTGTAGGGAAGGAATGTCAAGCTCTCAAACATCCTTCTCTAGCTTTTTAACACAGTCAATTAAGGAAAGGGGAGGAGATCCTTTCACCTCTGAAAAGTGGGGAGGGGACTCTGGACTCCCCCTTTCCTCTGAAGTCACTGAGGTTTCTACTTCTGCTTGGCAAGAGAGAGTTGCCTTCTCGTATTTGTCAATGGCCCTCATCTCTGCTGAGATAATCTTTCCCCTACAAGAGCATTTAGGAGTAGTAGAAGTCTCAAGAAATAGGAGGGTGCGGGCTGGGGGTGGGTGTAGGGGGAAACCCCATGAAAAGACCCTGGCAGCGCTTAGATGAATTCCACATTTGGCTAAGAACCAGCAGCTGGGGAGCCAGAGTGATAGTCCAGCGGTAGGGGCATTTTTCCCTTGCATGCAGCCCAACCAGTGTTCAATCCCGGCATCCCATATGGATCCCCGTGAACCGCCAGGCGTAATTCTGAGTGCAGAGCCAGGGTAAACCCCCTAAGCATCACCGGTAAGGCCCCCAAAAAAAAAGAACCAGCAGCTGACACGCACATAAGATGAGAAGATGTGTGTGCTGATACTTTCACCCAACAACGCAGGAAGAAGAATTTAAAATATCAGACTTTGGAAAAAATGCTAGTTGAGATAAACAGAGCAATTAATTTTCCATACAAAATATTTGTTGACCTCAAATGAGCAAGTTAGCTACTAACAAAAATTAATGGGCATTATAAAATGTCACTCATTGGTTGAAAAACAGAAAGTTTTGTTAACAAAAGCCAATTTTTAAAAAGAAGGGAAAGATTTTCTTTACTTATCCTGTTGTAAACAAACAAGGGTAGCCATGAACTGTCCTTTTTGAGAAACCTAGCAGGAATGGATGGGAAACAGTCTTTTTGTACTCAAATTGTTAGCACTGATTTGTTTCTAGAATGCACAAAAATAGATTTTTTTCATTCCTGTCTCATTTCTTAGAGTTGTCTTTCCTCTACTATATTAACTTTAAAACAGACCATGCAATGATCCCAAGATTAAAGCCACAAATGCATCGGATGTTAGTTGATGAGAAGCTTGCGCATTAAAAAAATACAGCATTATTCCAAAAGGCTTCAAGTACATAACTCTGAACCCCTTCTTTCTCATGCCAAGAGGGTTGTTGAATATTTGCAAATACAAAGTAAACCATAGAGAAAAAAGCATTCTGATTCATGGAAATCAGTCTTTCAGGAAATATCAACTTGAAAATCACTTTTGTTTTTGTTTAGTCAGGAGAAGACCCCCAAACCTTCTCCCATCAAAGTTTTAGGGACATCTCTGGCTTTATTTTTAGGACAATTATCATTATAAAATAGAGAGAATCCCAGCATTCCTATCTTCATTTTATAGGTAGTGAAAAAAGAAACTTAAGAACCAGAGTAATGGAAAAATGATGAATCCATGTAGACATAGCACAAGCTGCCTTCAAGAATATACTTTGTTCTGTTCCTAAACTTTGGTCTATTTGTTCTGTGAAATCATTCTGTTTTGTCTAAAATTAAAAGGTTCCTAACATGGTAGATCCCACGTAACACGGTATTCCCTAGGAAGACCAGACTAGTGTGACCATTCCAGGCCCATGGTTTAACTACTAACCCAATAGTCATCACTGGTAACAATAGAAACTAGGATAGACATGCTTATGAAGAATAAGGAGATTTGGGGGCACAAGCTTTCCTGACGACAACTAAAGCATTATATGTTGGTGCATGGTTTGAGATTGACTTACTTCTTTTCTAGACTCCTAAGCTGAGTCACTTCATTAAGTCAGGAAAGATGAAATGAGACACCCAGCTGGCTGGCTTTCTTACTAGCCTGAAGCAAAACTGGAGCTCTACCCCAGGCTGATTATAGTGCCTGGACAGGTCTTTAAATGCACTTTAAATCAAAACTAGCATGTATGTATGCCATGTATGTTAGAAATAGCTTGCAACCAAGGTCAGAGAGAATAGTATAACAAAATGAAAATGTAAAAGCTGAGGACACACAGAAGTCAGAAATTAAGACCACAGAACACGCAGTGGCACTGGAGCCAGAGGGTGCAGCGGGTAGAGTACATGCCTGGCACTCGGCCTACCTGCATTCGATCCCCAAGACACACATGCCACATTCTCCCTCCCCATCCGCCCCGCCCCATACTCAATCCCCCACAGCCCCCCCAAGTACCACCAGGAATGATCCCTGAACTCATTGTCAGAAGTAAACCCTATGAAAGCAACAAGTATGCCCTCTCCCCACAATCTCCTCCCCCATACCCCTGCAAATATTTACCAAGTTTCCTAACAGGGAAGCCAGATACCTTGGTCAAAGACAGACACACTCTAATCAAGAACACAGAATTCAGAGACATGTGAACCAGGGTACTCAGAAACCAGGCACAGCGTCTGCTTGACAACCAAGCTCCATAGCAAGAACAAACAAAGTTAACAGACAAGGACAGATTAAAGAAACAGATGTGTGGAGCCAGCATCCTGAAACTCAAGAACTGAGCTCTTGACACCTTTCATATCCTGGTTCTAATGCTTTTTTTAAGTCAACTGCAAATCTGCCCCTAAAATTGCCTGTGATACTTCTATATTCTTAAATTAAACTTTTTGGCTCCTTTTCTTTGCTTCAGTCAACTCAAGTTGTTTCCTGTTATTTGTAACCAAAGAATTTTAATTAACATAGCACATGCTCGTTACGAAGATTGTGAGCGCATTGCCAAGTTGCTCTCAAAAAGCTCATAGGGATTCACTTACCCTACAACAAGGTCTTGTTTTTCTCTATTCTTATTAGCTCTGGATATTTCTATTCTTGCAAATCATTACAAATTCTCTTTTATATTCTAATGGGTGACATACTCAAAAATAGCTTTGCAGACTCTGTCTTTGCCACAGAGATACAGAAGGAATGAATATCGGGAAGAACTTCAAGACACAGAACAGGGGCTCCTATTGATATAACTTTGTCTTATCATCTATTGGGGAAATGATGAAGTCATTTGTGGCTAAATATGGGCTAGTAAGATCAGGCTAAGCAAAGAAATTGTTAAATGAATGGACAGAGGGTAAGCCAGTGTCTACTGCATTAGCGTCTAGGAGGGATGGAAATCAGTAGATACCCCTTGAGTCTAAAAAGGAACAACCCACCCATAGAATTTATTCATTTCATGTTCCATTGATGTGCAAAAGAATCCATTGAAAGGATAACTAATCCAGCACATTATATTAATTATAACTACACAAAAAGATAAGAGATGTAAGCATTAAAAAAGGAGAAAATACTTGTCTTTGGGGGCTGGTCTCTCCTGGCAGTGCATAGGGTTTCTTCCTGAGACTGCACTCAGGATCACTCCTAGCAGGCTCGGGGACCTTATATAGTGCCAGGAGTTGTCTGGTGTATATATTGCTCTGGACCCACATTTGTCAGTTTTATAGACAAAACTGACTACACTGATAGTCCATACATGATTGGAAATTATGAAAACTAATGAGAGCACAGAGAGATGGGAGTTAAAAATTTGCAAATGAATATACTCCATGCAAAAACCTAAAACATACAACACATATTATGTCACTCTTAATTACTGAAAAGTATAAAACATCTGGGAACTGGCATGAAAATAAATCTGCACAATTATGCAAAATAAAAAATTCCTAAATTCTATTTATGGAAATAAAGACTACTTACATAGAGAGACATATGTTTTGAAATGAGACCATTTAATTTACGAGATATAAGTTATCTCCTGAATTAAAATTCAGTGAAGTTATTTTAGAACTTGACAAAAATATTCATCTGGAAGAAATACCCATGAGGTTTATGAAATGTTGGGTTGAAAGGAGTATTTATCCACACATATTAAATATTACCATAAACAGAGAAGTGTGGTATTAGTAACAAAACAAACAGGAATTTTTTTATTAAAAAATAGAACAGACTGATGTGTATAGATGTGTTTGGCATATTATGGAGGCTACAATTCAAACAGTGGGAATGAATTTGTTAATAATATTTAGGAAAGGTATAGTACTATTATGTGTCTGTTACGTTCAGTTGCAAAAAATAAACCACGGTATTTTGTCTGCTAATTTAAGCAGGAAGATACAAAAGTACCAAATAACTTACAGAATCATTAAGACCATTGAAGATTTAAGAACACGCAACACTTAAGAACACTGACAAAAATAAATAGCTTCCAGCTATATTTCCAGGAAACCTCCATAGCCACATGGCAGTTTTGAGCTAAGAGAGTAAGTGCCAAATCACTAAGTTGTTTCTATGGAGGCCAGATGTGAGTCATGTTGCCTCTTCTAGAAGTTTATAAATGGAGGACAAATACCTCACCTTTCTCCCCATTCAATATACTTGCAAAGTACATTCATTTCCAAGCCCAAATCACATCATGAACACTAGTTGCCTGGATGTGTGGAAACTACAGATATTACTTCTCCAACATGCACAAAGCAAGGAGAAGATAGATGGTGAGCAGATGGATTCAAACCAAAATGGGCTCCAGAAAACTTCCGTGTGGACAATCAAGAACAGAAAAAAAGTATTTATATCATGGTACTAGCCCTATGTAGGGAATTGAGGAGATTAAGATTTCATTACACAAATGAGGGATTCATATTTATTAATATAGTGAAATTAATATTTCACTCCACATAGGAGGTTATTAAATTTGCCCAAGATTATATAGCTAGCAAGCAGTAGTATTGGATCTAAGTGTAGGCACCCTACCTTATTATCTTGGCAATGACTAATAATCCCACAGAAATTACCAGAATATGCTCTACATGTATACAAGAGTATCACACATACTTACAAAGTTCCACGGTCATACACCCTCCAAAGGAGCCCAGTACCTATTCCTTTCAAACCCATTCTTTTCCAAACCATTTCAAACCCTTCTCCCTCCTATAACTACTTTTGTTTTCACCATATCATGGATTTAGTTTGGGTTATTTTGTTTGCTTAGTTTGCATACTCCACATATGAATGAAAGCACTCAGTTTCTTGTTTTCATTTCTTGTTTAACATAATTCTCTCAAGGTCCATCTATTTTGTTTCAAATGGGACAATTTAAGTTTTTCTTTCAATAACAGAATCATACTCTAGTGAGTATATATACCACAGGTTCTTTATCCAGTCTCTGGCAATGGGCATTTAGGTTTGTCTAATGTTTTGACTATTGTGAGTAATGCTATGAACATAGGGGTGCAGTTATCCTTTAAAATGATCATGTGCTCCTGGGACAGGAGCAAAAGAACAGTGGGTAGGGTGCTTTCAGTGTGTATGGTTGAACTAGGTTCAATATTCCCTGCAATCCATATGACTCCCAGAGCACTACCAAAAGTGATCCCTTAGTGCAGAGCCAGAGCCAGGAGTAAGCCCTGACTGAGCACTGCTGGGTATGGCTCCTCCCCCCCCCAAAAACACAAAATAGAAAAAATAAAATAATTCTGCCTGGGGTTCTATTACTAGATAATATTACTGTATTACTGATGTTTTGTTGTATTGCTAGATGTGTATTGCTAGTTAATATGGAGTTGTATTGCTAGATTTGGCTAGATAAAATGCTAGATAATATTCTAGATAATAATCCTTTTTTAGGGAGTCTTTATGTTGTTTTCATAAAGTCTGTATCAAATTATATTACTATCAACAGCATAATAAATGGAATACATTCTCATAACTTGTATATTGTGTTCCCATATTACATATTAGAATAAGTAATCATGAATAATCAAGAATTATCCCATAACTGCAAGAGTCAGTAAATTGAGTAATTTGACATAGCATATTAATTTTTATAATTTTTTAAAAATCATACTCCAAAATGGATGATAACCTTCATTAACTATTTGTGGGGCAGGGGATGATGGATCAAAACACATCCCAGGGCTTAGACATAGTACAGGAGCTTGCACTGCATGCAGCCAACCCTGATTCAAATCCCAGCACCACATGTTCCTCCCAAGCACCACCAGTATGAACTGCGAGCACACAGACAAGGGTAAGCACTCAGCAACGCCAAGTATAGCCCCAAGTCAAAAATAAAATAAATAAAATAGAAGGATGGCTACATATCGAGGCCAAACAGTTATAATACCAAATGGTGACACAGAGACAGAAAAGAAAACATATTTATTGTCATTATACTCCTTTAAATTTACTCTAGAAGTGTTCATTAATGCAATAAACCAATAAACTGGCTTTAAAAAGTTTTCTTTTACAAATGAGAACTCGTGACAAAGATAGTGGAATTGATGACTGTATATCTATGGGATAAGGGCTAAGGGAACAAACATGGTAGCCTCTCAGTACTGTATTGCAGACCATAATGCCCAATGGGAGAAAGAGAAGGAGAAAGAAGGAAAGTGCCTGCCATAGAGACAGACTGGGAGTTGGTAGGAGGGTAAAAGGGCACATTGGTGATAGGGAAATGTGCACTGGTGGAGGGCTGGGTGTTGGAACATTGTGTGACTGAAACCGATCATACACTGTCTTCAAACTGCATGGCACAGTGACTCAATAAAATAATAAAAATTATAAAAATTAATTTAAAAAATGAGAAATCATGAAAAATTATTAATCCCATATACTGGATTTCATAAACAAAGTAGAAAATAAATTTTAAATATTAATTTTACTAACATAGTATTCCAGCAGTCTAAGGAATTGAGTGGAAAACAATGGAAAATAAGACAAGTGTATGCGGGGGGGTGGGGGTGAATGGGAGTAGGGGTTAGAAGTCAGACCAGTCTTGGAGGAGGCTGAGTTCCTATAAACTGGAGTTATGAAGTCCTGTTTCACCTCCCAAGAATGCATACCAGTTAAAATTCTTTACATTCTTTTCCCTTGCTTATTTTGCCTGGAAAAATGCTTGCAAACCACAATGTTGGATAGACAGTTTATTTTTGTGTGTCAGTATTCAAACTGGAAGGAAGAGGGGGCAGTTTTCAGGGACTTTAGGTTAGGGTGATTTGACATTTTGTTAGTTTCAGGAGTTATTGCCCACACGAATAAAGGAAGAACTTTAGAAAAAGGGAGAGTAGAAAAGCTCAGAGGGCAGTCTTAGGTATCCCTTTTCTCTCCTGGAAAAACAAACAAACAAAAAAAAATCAGAACCTCCACTTGTGTAGAAGGGAAGAATTCCAGCTCAGTTCTTTGATGTCCATGCGGCCCCAAGTGAACTGACAATGTCACAACGTATACTGCAGATTCCTGGAATCCTTACGAATCAGGAGGAAGGGAGCTTTGCAAGCCCAGAAGCCCCAATTCAATAAAGAGCTAAAATCAAGATACTCAAGGTTTTGACCTAAAGAAACTTCCTGGAGGGTTTTCTTTTTAAATGTTATTTATGTTTCTTTCCCAATACTTCCTCCCACAAATGTTTTGGTGATTAACATGACAATATTTTAACTGATCTTAAGAAACAGATTTGTAGCTCCTATCAAATTAAATTCGACAGGAAGGTAAATCCTTGTACTGAGTCCCAAATTATCCAATTGAATATAACATACAATCTTGGCTAAAACACTTCACTATCACTATCTTTCCGTTAATCATCTATTTTCTAGAGCGGGCACCAGTAATATCTCCATATGTCCTGTCACATGCTAGTAGAACCCAAAGGCATCCGCTTGCTCCAGAAACATAAAGAGCCTCAAACCATTATATAGGTCATGGGAATGACCCAATATAAATATTACTGGTATTTGGCATATCAAATACTACATGAGCAGCTTGCCAGGCTTGCCGTGCGGGTGGCATACTGTTGTAGTCACCTCTGAATAAAGCATTTATTGATGAACCACACAGCCGCTAGAGGCCGCAGCGAGCCGGGCTGTGATAGTCTGGTCTGCTGGGTGGAGTTGTGACAAGAGGGAAGTCCGGATGTGGAAAATGGTGGGCCCCATGGAGTAGGGGGTGTTGCCTGGCTTGTTGTGAGGCTCTGCTGAGGTGGCAGGCCAGGGCTAGAACCCGCCATGCCTCCCGGCGCCTACAAGCAGCTGGGCACAGGGAGCAAGTAGCAGCTCTGCCCCATGTCTGAGAGTCTCTGGTTCAGCATACCTGGGCTGGATTACAAAAAAAAAAAAAAAAAAAAAAAAAACTGCTGCAGGGTGGGTGTCGATGATCCGGGCTGTGATAGTCTGGTCTGCTGGGTGGAGTTGTGACAAGAGTGAAGTCCGGTTGTGAAAATGGTGGGCCCCATGGAGTAGGGGTTGTCACCTGGCTTGTTGTGAGGCTCTGCTGGGGTGGCAGGCCAGGGCTAGAACCCGCCATGCCTCCCAGGCGCCTCCTGAGTGGCTGGGCACAGGGAGAGCAAGTAACAGCTCTGCCCCATGTCTGAGAGTCTCTGGTTCCAGCTAAAACACTTAACACATCATTTACCTATAATCAACCTTATCAGCAGCACCTGTGAATTCCCAAGACAGATACACCCTCTATTGAAAACCTCTGACCTTCTCCATGACATTTGTCCTTCCTCATCGCCTTTCTGGTTTTCCACTACTGTCAGATTTTTTTTTCTTTATGTCCTTCTGCATTTAGGATCTGACTTTTAGTAGTTAGTTATTCACTATTTAGTTGTTCTGGTTAGCGTTATTTTAGCCCCAAGCCAAAATAAGATAAATAAAACAGAAGGATGCCTACATATCTATGCCATACAGTTATAATACCAAACGGTGACACAAGTATTCTAAGGTTTGTATATCAGTAATACAAAAATTTAATTTTGAGATTCTGAACTAGAAGCTAAACATTTCGATTAGAATAAATCAATGAGGTTGACACACCAGGCCCAGAATGAACTAAAGAAAATCTCTGCTCCCATTCCCCAACCTACTGTCCAAACAAATGAGCTCCTTGGATGAAGCTGAGACGTCCAGTCTTGGATGATGCCTTGAACAACAAAATTTGAGAAACAAGCCTTTACGCAATCCCAACACAATAAGAATTGAAACACAAATGGTACTTTTCCAGTGTGCACTGGGCCAAGACAATGCAGGTGACGCCTCCCTGCAACTCCTGCGTTACTCTCATTAAAGGGTGTCCGGTCTACTCAATCCTAGCTGTCGTAGTTCCTTCCCCTTTCTGCATAGGAGATTGTAACTCATTTACTAGCTTCTGCTCCAGACTCCACACAGCCTACACTCCTTACAACAGACTACAATTGAGATAGATTATTCCTTTCTTACGTATTCCTGATTAGTTTGCGTGATTAAAATGCGACATACATTAACCTTTTGTTGAAGACTTTCAAATATTTCACTAGCAAAAGTAGTCCACTTAATTAAGAAAGAAGTCGCCTTTATTTTCCACTTGTCACCCTACCACCACCACCACCCCATGCTTGCCTACCTTCCGTTTGCTATAGTGATCAAGGGTTGTGGTGTGGGGTTCAGTAGCGGTGACACAGCCAGTAGCCGGGGGTTGCATGTTCAGCCTCTGAGAGCTCCACAAAAAAGTCTGCACTCCTTTAGTTGCTATGCTTACATCCCTTGCTCCCTAGTGGCCACACCCTTTTGTGGTGTTCTCATACACCTGGCTTCAGTAAGGCTGGAAATCTCGTGGCATGGGTGATTATAGACAACAAGGCTTCGTAATATATGGGGCAGCAGAGATTTGAACTTGTGACCATATACCCACAAACAAGGCACTCTCGGTCACTGCTCTATTGCTCCAAGTCAAAGGAATTTCACATTTTTATTGAGTGCTTCTGTATATAGAATAGAAGGTTCTTAGTGGCAGGATTAATTCTCAGGCCTCCTCTCCAAAGCCAGTGCTTCTTGTCCTAGTAATTCACACTTTACAAGTGTGAGTGAGAGCAGCTGGTCTCAATCAGTCCTGTTACTTGTAACCCTTCATGTGTTTAATATTAAAACTATTCAGCAACTTTAATTACTCACATTATTTCACTCATGTTTGACTTTCCCTCTGATGTTCTTTATTCAGAAAATAAATACTCTTTTCTCTAAATATCTATAAATATCTCCCCACTGGAATTAAATTGAGGATATCTAAAAAGGAGTACTCTACATTGGAGCAATATTCCTAATAGTGACTGTATTTTAATATTACTGCAGAGAGAGAAAGAGGGAGAGATGTTGGGGTACAGAAATGAGGGAAATCGAATGCACCCTTGTCTACCAAAATTTAATTTATATTATAAGCTATTCAAACATGCATGATGTTATACAATAAAATACAAAGACCTAGAATTACCTCAAATATAATAAAACCACCAACTTATGATAACAAAGAAATACAGAATGATATTTCTGTAGGAATAACCAAATGGCAGAAACAGTGTTTAGAAAATACACTGTGTAGGGTGAAGGAAAGGGAACATAGAACATTATGAAACAACAGGAGTTGACATGCCTCTTGCTCTGCAAACCCAGCAGTACCATCTAAATACCATCTAAACCAGCACACTGAAAGTGGAATATCGGAAGAGAGTAGAGGCTGGGTTGGTGAAGAAGAGTTTGCAGAGAGGTCAGATGACTCATTGGAAAAATGAGGGCCAGGTTCTTCCTAGGTAGAGGTAGAAAGTCAGATGTCCTTGTGCTGATGTTTAAAGAGCTACTTCAGGAAGGAATTCTGAAATCTGGTGAGGAATAAGCAGGAAACGGACATGGTAGCAAGGTTAGAAATGTGAATGTCATGAATTTCAGAGGATGTCACTGAAGCAGGGGCAAAGTAATCATTGAAACTATTTTCAATCAAAAACAAGCCACTCAAAAACCTTTGTTTTTCCTCTCATTCACTGTGGAGATTCATTTCATTCCTATTCCTGCCATCTCTCCTCCCTTTTTCCTACTGCCATTCTTGCTAAAAAGCTTTCTGGGCCTTTTCACTATTTCTAGGAGCTGAGGGGACAGAAAAATATATTCCTTAGAGAGCAGTGGAGGTAAGAGAACAAATTTCTCTCAGGAAATTTGTGCTGTGGAAATTTGTATATATATACTGATTAGTCATTTTTGGCTGAATCTGGTTAAAATTAATTCTCCTCCCCCCATACATACATGCAGGAACAAAATTAAATTCTCAGCTAAGTGGGGAGTTCCAAGAAGCTTTACTCGGTATACCAGAAAAAATGGCCCTTTACGTGTTCTTCTGGGTGTCGGGGAACACTGCCAGAGTCCCCAACAGTGCCGGGAAGCGAAGTTCCCTTCTACCTCCAAAGCGGGCGGGGAATGGATGAAGACTCAGGAATCCGATGCAGCTTTAAAAGGCTTTATTTATCACAGGTTCAGGCATACAAGTCAGCAATAAGAAAAACCCTGTGCTTAGGATTCCCAACTAGGAACCCAAGACACGTGTAGGCCAAGATGGTGGCCACCACGTGTTAAGGCCCTGTAAAAGGAGAAGACAAGACTCCCAAGAAGGGTGCGAGCTCACAGAGAGCCCAAAAAGAAGCGTGAGAGAGAGAGGTAGCAGGCTAGTATTATACCCCTGCAACTCGGACCTCCCTCCCACTGTTATGGAAAGCAGGGAGGGTCAAATGCCCTTAGGTAATCCTTCCCTGCACCTCACCTAGGCCCTTTTATATGCTAATGTTTTGAGCCAAGATCTGCCTGGAAATGCCTTTATAGGGTAGAGAAGGGGGTTTCTGAGATGGCATGTCTCTGTACCAAAGACTAATACTAAGGCCAGTTAAATATTTCTCCAAGCCTTCACAAGTCTCTTCTACTTCATGGTAGTTTTGTATTTTAGTTGCCTTTGAGTATATCAGGGAGCCATGCTTGTTTGCTTGGAGGCAAACAGCATTTCTCTCTGGTCTAATTACTTATGGGTCCTATGTGGCCAGGCAAATATGCTGGTAAGATCTAGCTAGTCCCATGATGATTGTGGCAGCATGGGAGAATATTTATACCAGCCAGTACAGAATACATGGTCAGATAAGACTGCCACATTCAGACTATCCCCCTATCTATGAAGTGACCTGCAGGAGGCAATCCAGGGCAGATGCAGAGGCCTAGGCTTTTAGGTGTCCTGCAACATCTGGGTATCTTCCAGGCAATTACTACAACCCTTCACTAAACTTAAAACTGAGGAATGGGAAGCTACACAGTCAATTCAATGTTTACTCAGATATCGCTCTAGGATCTCTGTCCCAGATTGTCAGCATTGACACTGGGACTCTATTAACAATCCAGGTTGTAGATTGGATGTCCCTCTTTTCCTACATCTGAACAAAGGAATAGAGTGCCCACCTCAGGCTATGCGACAGAGTAGGGAGGAATAGAGTGTGGACAGAGTCTCTCAGTGAGTAATCACAGATGTTTTCCAGGTCAGGAGAGTAGAGCTTTCAAGTGTCTCATTGGTGTGGAGTAGAGGTGTGTTGCACATTATCCCAGCAAGATCTGAACTTCATTTAAAACATATGTTTGGATCTTTTCCTCCTAAATTCTATTTTTTTCTTTTTTACTAACAGTTTTTCAATGTTTTCAGAGTAACCATGAAGCAGCCATCTGTTTCATCACTTCTGATGAATTCTAGGCTAATTTATTAACCAGGGCCAATGAAAAGCTTTACTCAAACTCCTCCAGTAAACAACCTATTTAGTTTGGCCATGTTGGACACACCCCAAAGTCACCTCTTACAATTACTGAAAGGATTCAGATAAGCGCTATTACTAATATATTTACTAAAAGTATCTTGCAATAGAGAGCATCACTAATATATACCAAACCTCCTCCCTCAGAGAAATATAGTTAATAGCAAACCTGGGGTAAACTTCTTTCTAATTAGCGATGCAGAAGGGCACTGGTCAAAGTCTTGGATACTGTGGTGTTGTGGTGAGGCAACTGTACATCAAAACCATAAAATTCAACACTAATGTAAGCATATAACCCAGAATATCATAAAATTTGTAAAAAAAATTAAAAAGCAATCCATGTAAACAAATGACACTTTTCAGACATGCACATGCTTGTGTGTGTGTGTGGGCGCATGCAAGCATGGCGTGCGCACGCACACACACACACATACCTGTTCACCTCTTTATGAAATCTTCCCCCAAGACAAGATTGAACAAAGTGTTTTATATTCTTTGGACTCCGTGGTAGAATTGTATCTATTCCAGATGACTATAAGCTGTTTACCATATCTGGAGTCCCACAACTTGCACAATACCTGGCACACAGCAAGTACATCAGGATATGTTTAAAGATCTGAGTCAACAAAATCCAATTAGATTTCTATGAAGATTCTGTAGGCACCACTTAGGGCTTCGGCTTTATTTGGAGATACATACAGGGCAATCTGCAGTACACCAAAACTTTGTCCTATACAGATACAGATACTGTCATACTTTCTCTGAGCTCTTGTTAAAAAAAAAAAAAACTACACAGAATATTACTGCAGCATCTTTTCTGGCTATCCAGTGGATATTACCTAACCTACCTAAACTCTATCCAAAATCCTCGAGCCTGCGCTACATTTTTACCAGGTATTCACCACCTACACAGTGTATACTTTTATGTTCTGTCTATGGTTACTTACCATATCATAATAAGCTCCACAAAAATAAATAACAGTATGGGGTTGCAGATATAGTTTGCTGGTACAGTGCTTGACGTGAGACATGGCTGACCCAGGTTTGATCCTCAGTATCTCATAAGGTCCTCAGGTATGACCAAGAATAATCCTTAAATGAAAAACTAGGAGTAAGATCTAAACATGGCTGGATGTGTCCCTCCTCCCCCAAAATTTACAAGATGTATGTTCAGGGAAATTTCACGAACTATAGATATGCATAAAATGAATGCAGAGTGTATGTACAGGGACCTATCAGAGAACAAGAGTGAGCTTTTATGGGGAAAACAAAACTTAGAAAGTTAAAAATTTGAAAGAGAGTTCATAAATAGTCAAAGACTTTTGAAAAGTAATAGAAAATCACTCCAAGAATTCAATTACCATTCAGTACACATTATTTAAGTACCTCCTCCTCAGACTCACATGTTTTGTTTTGTGGCCTTAGGCCAGCTGTGCTTAGGGGCTAATCCCTGCTTAGTGCTGGAGGGTTGCTTCTGGCAGTGCTCCAGAGGGCCAGGCAGCACCAGTAATTGAACCCATGGCCTCACACATACAAGGGAAGAACTCCCACAGAGTCACATCTCTGACCCATGCTCACATTTAGACAGTAGGGATACAAGAAAACACAAAACAAATCCTTGCCCCCTGGGAACTTTTTACTCCACTGAGAACTGTTACATAATTGAGAGAAAAAAAAGAAATATTGAAGTAAATAATAAGAGCATTGATCAGTAATATGAAAGATAGATGATCAATACCTGTGAACAGTCTGAAAAAGACTAGAGAGCACGTGAAAATAATAATGGAAGAAAATTTCTCTGACCTGATTGAAGTTTACATCAAAGTGACTCTCCCAATGCTGATTTATGGTAAAAAATATTCAATAACACAATATGAAATTGTAAAACATTTCAGTGTAAAGGCCTTTCTAGAGAGTAAGGGAACATATATATTTATAATGAAGATTGGATTACTAGGAAGATTATTTTCTACCTGAATACTCCTTAAAAATTGCCTTAAAAAAGGCATAAAGTAGATATAGACATTTCTAGGAAAAGTGGCAAATGATAGGTCCTTCTAAATTGCTCATGAGAAAAGCATAACACAGAAAAGCAATTATAACATAATATGCACCCAAAGACATGGAGGTGGAGGAATGGGAGGAGGAGCCCAAATCCCCTCTCCAAGTCCAACCAGCATGGCCCTCCCCTGCACGTGTGAGCGAACCCTTGGAGTTATGCTGGACTCAGCCAGGGGCTGGTCGAGCCCTTTACTGCCCTTTGGAGCTCCATGGGCTGCTTCCACGTGGGGCTGAGCAGTGCAGCTGTGGGTCTGATGTGGTTAGGTCTGGAGTGTCTCTCTTCTGTGTGGGTCTGAGTGTCTCTCTTCCAGGGTTGCACCCATGGACATGGAGGTGGAGGAATGGGAGGAGGAACCCAAATCCCAGCTCCAAGTCCGGTCACAGCTCCTCAGTTCCTCCATAGCTCCTCAGAGCTCCAACCAAGAGAAAAAATCTGACCTCTCCCTGTTGAGGTTCATCAGTAAATGCTTGAGATGAGAGCCTTCTACTGAGAGTATACCACCTACATAGCAGAGCCTGGCAAGCTACCTATATTGTATTTGATATGCCAAAAGCCAGTAACAATTATGGACCTCATTCCCATGGCCCGAAGGAATGGTTTGAGGCTCTTCCTGTTCCTGGCTCGAGCAGATGCCCTTGGGCTACACATTCTTGTGACAGGATGTATGGAGATGTTACTGGTGCCTGCTAGAGCAATCGATGAACAACAGGAAGACAAGTGATACAAGTGAAGTGAACATAATATGCATAAACTAATGAAAAATTATAGTATTTTTTAGCAAAGCGTTATAGTTATTCTCGTACTTACTTACAAGAGACTTAGAGTCTGCTAATTCCTGAATTCCAAAATAAAGACAAATCCTGCACTATGATAATGTACCAGACAGGCATCATTTATCATTTCTGAAACACTCACTGCTAGAGACAATTGAGCAATGTTCAAAAATTTCTTAAGGAAGAGATTATTACCCAACACTGTAAGCTCAGCCAAAGAACATTCACGTGAGAGGAAAAACTGAAACACATTTTCACGCATACAATCACAAAATATGCTCTTTTGGATAAAAAATATCACTCATGGACACCAAAAACAATAACAAAAAAGGATCATAAAGAGGAAGATACATATTTTTAAAAAAGTTCAAAGAGCTTATAACCAGCAAAATGAGATGTCTGAAGGCTCAAAAACAGTAAGTTATTAAAGATTCTTCCAAGAGAAATCACAATGTGAAAAATGTTCTGAACAGAAATATGAAAACTTTTAAATATATGAGGGATTTGGAGAGAAGGATAGGAAGGAAGCAAAACTTGTAGTAAACTTCTGAACTTGGTAAAGGAAAACATATCTTCTATTCTTATTGGTAGAGACTGAAATGTTTTCGGAAAAAGTTTTAAAGCATAAATTTAAAGTAACTAGAAAAGTAATTTCAAGATGGCAAACTGGAGCAAAGAAAAATAAGAATGCACTTAAGCATAAGAAAAAGAGAACCCACTAAGTAACCTTGTTACCCCAAACCTCATGAAATAAATAAAGCAACATCAAGCTTTTTTCTGTCTATGAATTGTAGTTATAGTAGTGCAGAGTTGGCAGTTCAGAGTCAGTAATAAAGGAGATAACAGCAGGCTCAGATATACTAACATTTAGAGCAACAGGAATTCAAACAGACAAAATTTTATTTTATACAATTCTACTAAATGAGAATCTATAGTATTTCATTTAGTGACTAAAATGTTTAACAATGCCAATGTAAAATTTTAATTTGAGCAAAATCACAATCATAACAAGAGCTGGCCATGCAAACTCTGAACTTTATACCTACTGTATAAAAGCAAAAATGATGATCTATTTTTAGACTAAATATACCAATTCAAACTTTATTGGATAAAGTATAGAGATCTGTAGGATCAGTAAGAGACTAAACACTGTTCAAGTTTGGAGGAAATTTGACAAAAATAATTATAATTTGTAAGTGGAAAAATATATAAGAATACAGGGGGCTGGAGAGATAGTCCAGTGGGTAGGGTGTTTGCCTTGCATGCGGTAGACCCAGGTTCGATCCCTGGCATCCCATATGGTCCCCTGAGTACTGCTAGGAGTAATTCCTGAGTGCAGAGCCAGGAGTAACCCTTGAGCATTTCCGGGTGTGACCCAAAAAAAAAAAAAAAAAATAATAATAAAATACTGACAGAAAGGAATATGAATCGCTTTCCTTGTTATATTAAAATAACATTGTAATAATAAAAAGAAATAGTAACTTATGGTAAATTACTGAGTTAAAGGAGTTGAAATTAAAAGGTTACATGTTATTTTTCCCTTATAGACTCACATTTATAATACACAAATGTACATATATGTCTACTACTGATGCTGGAAAACTTGGCCCTCTAGAAAAAAACTGAGGAGCATTTCCACTCACAACACGAAAAATGATAAAAGTATACAATGGGGAAAATATATTCAAAAAAACTTAAATAAAATCTTTTATGTAGCTAAAGACATTAAATTCAAAACTAGGAAAAAATTTCATAACGTATAAGAGAAACAAAAGGAATATTATCAAAGAAGTACATTTAATGATAAAGTAGCTTCTAAATGTAAAAAGCCCAGTAACCCATACAAATATTCAAAGGATATGGAAATATAAGCAATAATCACATCATGAAAAATCTCTAACACTCAACAATACATTAAGAAATCAAAATGTAAACGAATATATCAATTTGGAAAAAATTCAAAAAATCACTCAGTATTGACAAAGGGAAGAGGAAAGGGGCAATAACCGAAAAATCTTCAAAACCATCCTGAAAATAGCATAAAACATTGAATACATATTTATTGTTTCAGTAATTTCACTTCTACAAATTTATCTTAGGGAAATAATTAGGCAAATGCACAAAGAAAACTATGTGAGATTCTAATCCCAACAATTTTGTTTTGTTTTGTTTTGGTGCCATGCTGGGTGCTGCCAGGGGCTACTCCAGGTTTATTGCTTGTAATTATAAACAACAAAATATTTTGATGGAATATGTAAGTAACAATCTAGATCTTTGGATGATGTGGCTGGAAATTTATAATAATATCTTGGAAGGGTTGAAAGGTAACCTTTATTTTTTTAGAAGATAATTAAATCTGGTCTTCATTAAGTTGTAGGAAAAAAAACACCTCACTCACGCAGAGTGACTTTGTAAATTAGTTTAAAACATAGTTTACTAAACCTGAATTCAGTTTCTTCAGGGGAATTTTTTTTTTTACTCGATTTTCTCCCTATTTTGTCTTGGAATCTTCTTCCTAAAAGCATCAAGAGTAAGTTCATGAATTTCAAGATGTATGAAAGGTTTTTGGTTTACTGGGCGTCCATAGAACTCAAATTTGTTCCACTGTTATCTAGGACTAGACATCTCAGCCTAGAGGATTGTGTGTGTGTGTGTGTGTGTGTGTGTAACACATTCTCACTATTGCTGTATGTCTTTACATCATGAACTCATGTCCACTCTACCTTCTCTGTCTCAACCCACTTCCCTCAAGTCTTACCATATGTATAATATCAAATGAGGGGATCATAATTTTGTTTTTTTTGGAGGAATCATGTGGACCACAGCTGGCTGTGTTCAGAGCCTAGTCCTGGCTCTGCACCCAGGAACTACTCCTCACAGTGCTTGGGGAGACCATATGAAATGCCAGGGATCAGACCTGGTCAGCATATTCACTGTTCTATCCCTCCAGCCCTAAGGGGATCAGACTTCAAAGCAATTTTTTTCTTTCCTAAGAGAAAAAAAAATCTAGACTAATAAAAAGAATAAATGGCATCGACTTTACTTATCAACTAATACATTTACAGTAAAATGTTACAATCTAAAAACTCAAAGTATAGGATGTGGAATTCTACCTGTCAATACAAAGCTGCAGTATAGAAAGTCTCAACTACTTTGGGGTGAGACTTTTGATCCACTTAACCAACAAACTCCCAGGAAATCTTAGTAGGCTCACTGCTTAGTTTGCCTTAGTCATTTCATTAACTTTTTAATTTTAATTTTTTTTTTCTTTTGTTTCATTAACTTTTTAATAATTTCACCCTGTTTGTGCATGCATATAAACAAACTTTTAAATATGATGCTAGAATATATGAGGACGCATAAAATTTGAAATATAGTAACCCTAGTAGAATAGGGAAAAAGAAGTAATTACTATAAGAAGTAATTACTGGGCCCAGAGATTAAGAAGTAATCTCTGGGCCCTATATCTTGTCACATTTGAGTGAAGAATTATGTATGGTGGCAATTTTAATATGTTTCTAAAATTCACATAGAAATATTTTGTTAATCATTTTCTTTTATCTATCTTCCATTATAACTAGAAAATATGTAGATTTTTTTTAAATTATGAAGTAGATAGTTTGCACAAAGAATCTCATTTAGTCTAACAATGTCTTTGTTAATAAAAATCTATTGATAAAATATTTATTTAATAAACTCATAGAGTTGGGAAGCACAGCACAATGCCATTCTATTTCTCTTCAGGACTTAATCAGTGGCTGCTCAGAAAAGAAAATCTATCTAGCAGAGTGATATTAGGCTTTAGTGAGATTTAATTGCACCATAAAAGTGAATGCTGATGCAGAGCCTCAGACGCATCTGGGGGAACTGGAAATCGGCTCTCCCTAGCTCAGCTGACCATGAGGCCCCCAGGAGAACAGATGGGTTTTGGGTGTTGGCCCATCACCTCTGAGGGGTCCCGGAAGCAGCCGGATGAGACTCACCCACCACATTAGCTGCCATTTTCGCTGTCTGGACGCTGATGATGAGGCCCCCTAAGTAGAGTGGCTGGAAGCGCCACGCGGTCCATCAAACTAGTGGAAACAATTATGTCCTCTAATGTACTGCATTCTACGATGTGTAGGAAAGGTAGGCGGGAGGGAGAGATAGAGAGGAGAGAAAAGAAATACAGAACCCACCAAGTAGTTGGGGTGCGGGAGGGGGAGGGAGGTGGGGACATTGGTGATGGGAGATGGGTTTGGGTGGAGGGATGGGTGTTGGAACACTGGAACCAAAACTCGAGCATGAGCATATTGCAATTTTATGTCTAAAAGTGGTGTAATAATTTTTTTTTAAAAAGTGAATGCTGTTTCATCAGAAAAGAAGAAAGGGCCCATATAAATAACCTGACCTCACAGCTGAAAATATTAGAAAAAGACCAACAAGGGAAGCCCAACCCAGGCAGAAGGAAGGAAATGAGTGAAACTTAGGGAGGAAATCAACGACCTGGAAACCAAAAAAAACAATCCGAAAGATTAATGAAACCAAGAGCTGGTTTTTTGAAAAATTAAACAAGATCGACAAGCCACTGGCAAGACTTGTAAGGACAGGGAAAGAGAGAACCCAAATAAACAGAATCAGAAATGAAAATGGTGACATCACAACAGAAAAAACAGAAATACAAAAAGATCATCAGAGGTTATTTTGAGAACCTGTATGCCACAAAACATGAGAACCTAGAAGAAATGGATAAATTCCTGAAGTCCTATAACCTCCCACGATTGAAACAAGAAGACCTTCAATACCTAAATAAGCCTATCACCATTGGGGAAATTGAAACAGTAATTAAAAGTCTGCCCAAACATAAAAGTCCAGGTCCAGATGGGTTCACTGGCGAATTCCTACCAAACCTTTAAGGAGGACCTACTGCCAGTCCTGTTCAAGCTCTTCCAGGAAATAGAAGAAACAGAAACACTCCCAAACAGCTTCTACGAGGCGCATATCACCCTGATACCCAAAGCAGGGAGAGACAATACAAAGAAGGAAAATTACAGACCAATCTCCTTGATGAACACAGATGCTAAGATCTTCAACAAAATACTAGCAAACAGAATCCAAAGACTCATCAAAAAGATCATACATCATGACCAAGTAGGATTCATCCCGGGAATGCAAGGGATGGTTCAACATTCGCAAATCAATCAACTTAATACATCACATCAATAAGAGAAAAAATAAAAACCATATGGTCCTATCGATAAATGCAGAAAAGCATTTGACAAGATCCAGCACCCATTCATGATTAAAACCCTCCAGAAAATGGGGAATTGAAGGAAGCTTCCTCAAGATAGTCAAAGCCATCTACCAAAAGCCCACAGCGAGTATCATTCTCAATGGGGGGAAAAATTGAAAGCCTTCCCCTTAAGATCAGGAACACGACAAGGTTGCCCTCTCTCACCTCTTTTATTCAATATAGTACTGGAGGTACTCGCCATAGCAATCAGAGAAGAAAAGGACATTAAGGGCACCCAGATAGGCAAGGAAGAAATCAAGCTATCATTATTTGCAGATGACATGATATTATACCTAGAGAACCCTAAACTCTCGACCCAAAAAACTCTTAGAAACAATAGATAGGTATAGTAGAGTGGCAGGGTACAAAATCAATACCCAAAAGTCAGTGGCTTTCCTATACACAAATAACGAAAGAGAAGAAAGGGATATTAAGAAATCGATTCCATTCACAATTGTGCCACAGAAAATCAAATACCTAGGAATTAGCTTAACCAAGTGTGTAAAGGACCTATACAAAGAGAACTACAAGACACTGCTTCAAGAAATAAAAGAGGACACGAGGAAATGGAAACACATTCCCTGCTCATGGATGGGGAGAATTTAACATTGTTAAGATGGTAATACTCCCTAGAGCTTTGTACAGATTCAATGCGGTTCCTATAAGGATTCCCATGACATTCTTTAAAAGAAATTGACCAAACACTCCTGAAATTCGTATGGAATAATAAGCCCCCCACGGATAGCTAAAGCAATCCTTGGGAAGAAGAAGATGGGAGGCATCACCTTTCCCAACCTCAAACTGTACTACAAAGCAGCAGTAATTAAAACAGCGTGGTACTGGAATAAAAAACAGACCTGTGGACCTATGGAATAGAGTTGAGTATCCTGACACCCACCCTCAAAGACATGATCAGTTAATCTTTGATAAAAGGTGCAAAGAGTCCAAACTGGAGTAAGGAAAGCCTCTTCAACAAGTGGTGCTGGGAAAACTGGACAGCTACATGTAAAAAAAATGAATTTGGACCTGTGTCTAACACCTTGCACAAAAAAATCAGTTCAAAATGGATTAAAGATCTCAATGTCAGACCTGAATCCATAAAAGTACGTTAGAAGAAAATATAGGAAAAACCCTCCACGACATAGATGCTAAAGACATCTTCAAAGGTGAAGCACCATTAACAAAGCAACTAGAAGAAAATATAAATATATGGGACTACATGAAACTGAAGAGCTTCTGCACCTCGAAAGAAACAGTGACCAAGATAGAAAGACAGTCCACAGAATGGGAAAAGAATATTCACCCAATACCCATCTGATAAGGGGTTAATATCCAGGATATATCAGGCACTGGTACAGCTATATAAGAAAAAAAACAGCCAACCCCATTAGAAAATGGGGAGAGGAGATGAACAGAAACTTTGACAAGGAAGAAATCCGAATGGCCAAAAAGGCATATGAAAAAATGCTCATCATCACTAATCATCAGAGAGATGCAAATCAAAACAACAATGAGATATCACCTCACACCACAGAGAATGGCCCATATCCAAAAGGGTAAAAGCAACAAGTGCTGGCATGGATGTGGGGAAAAGGGGACTCTCATACACTGTTGGTGGGAATGCTCGACTTGTACAACCTTTCTGGAAAACAATATGGACATTCCTCCAAAGACTAGAAATCGAGCTCCCCTTTGACCCAGCCATACCGCTCCTGGGAATATACCCTGGAAAGCCAAAACGCACAGCGGAAACACAATCCGCACTTTTATTTTCATAGCAGCACTGTTCACAATAGCCAAAACCTGGAAACAACCAGTATGCCCAAGAACTGATGACTGGATAAAGAAACTGTGGTACATCTACACAATGGAATACTATGCAGCTGTCAGAAAAAATGAAGTTATGAAATTTTGCTATAAATGGATGGATATGGAAAGAATCATGTTGAGTGAAATTAGTCAGAAGGAAAGAGAGAGACATAGAATGACTGCATTTATTTGCATGACATAAATATACTAGGTGATCTTACCAAAAGTGGAAATTACCACAACGTGTGGGAGTCAGAGGTTGGTTTAGATAGAGAAAGGAACATGAGTGAATAAATGTCTAAAAGTTCTGATACTAACATAGAACTGAGCATTAAATACAGACAAAAAATGCAAATGATGGCTTCTAAGTGTACCGTGAGTGCAACCCACAATGTGTGGGAGAAGGAGGGAGAGAGAGAGGGAGAGGAGAGGAGATAAAGAACCTGCCATTTAGGCGGGATGTGGGAGGGGGGGGGAATTGGGGACATGAGTGGTGGCTGGAGGGGCACTGGTGGAGGGCGGGTGCTGGAACACCGTGTGACCGAAACCCCAGGCGTGAACAATGTTGTAATTGTATATCTCACGGTGGTATAATAAAATGTTTAAAAAAAAAAAAAAATAAAAAAAATAAAAGATGGGAAAAAAAAAAGTGAATGCTGAAACTCTCCTCTCTCCCTGAAACAGCTGAGATGGGGCCCCATTCCTCATTACTAGTGATGATCTTAATGTCTTTTATACCATTTTAGCTCCTAATAGAATCTTATAAATGAACTCAATAGCTTGTTGTAAGATACTTAATATATTTTAAAATACTTTTAAATAAATAAGATACTTTGTAATGATTTGCATTTATACAACACTCTCTAAAAAACTAAAAAATGTTCACAGGACTTTACATAATTTTATGTAACATACTTAATATATACTTTTTTT
>JAJIBD010030803.1:0-16961 GCA_021461705.1 Cryptotis parvus
AATTTGTACTCAGAACTTTGTACTCATTCTCACATTATAATATGAGATACAGATAACAAAATGCAAAATGTCAGATACAATTCTAAATACATCTGTAGTCATATTAAATGTGAAATAATTAAACGATCCAAAACAGATGTTGTCATTAGATAAGATCAAAGAGTCAACTATCTGTAGATTCTAGAAGACTCACTTTAGACTTGAAGATAGGAATAATTTTGAAAGTAAAAGTCAGAGTAGATATACCATGCAAATTACAACCAAACAGGATATGCAGTGCCCATGCTAACGTCAAACAGAATTCATTACAAAATCGTCTCTTGCTTGAAAAAGACTCATCGCCTCACCAGATATTACAAGTGCAGTTTGAAAAGGCTGTTTTCTCATCAGTTAAAAATGAACGCCTCCTCTGCTTTTTTTGTCTTCCTTCTATTCTTTTCTCTCCTTTCATAAGACAATGTGATTATTCTTCTACATTATTGCAAATAAATTTCCATGAAATAGACAATGGAATACTGTCTATATCAATCCATACTTATTCAAAGAGAATTATAATTCTATTTATAGAATTGTATTTATAGAATTTATATATTTACTCTATTTATAGAATTCTAGTCATAGATGAGGAATTTATTGAAGTATTATCATTGGGATCTTTTTTTAAGGAAGGAGGTGAGATTTTTAAGAAAGCAGGTGAGTTGATCTGGCCTGTTATCAATATTCCAATGAAACTTTGCAAGGATAAGTCAGTCTAATATAGCAGAGTTCATCAGATGTTTTCATTTTTCTTCCTGTAGACTGGCACCCATCTATTTAAGACACAGGGAGGGCAATTACATCCACTGGAGTAGACACCCCCTCCTTTTCCCCCCAATGGTTTAATATCCGGGATAAACCCTGATAGCTGTGTGCAAGGCAAGTGCCTTACCTGCTGTACTATTGCTCCAGCCCTATCTCTGCAATTTAGATGAGTTGTTTTCCTTCAAGGATTCCTTTCATTCTGATCAAGTCTATCTTCCTTGTTCTTATATGAATTTGGACTTCTTTTATAATACTCAGGACATAGTTAGGGAAGTCTTTTAGTACCATAAACATTTGAATACTTTTATCTTCATTATTATACTTCAACCCCAGGTCCAAGTCCAACTACCTATAGTCCTAAGTGTCAGAACCATCTGTATGCTGATAGATAAAATAGGTAATATTTTATGATATGATTTGAACACATTTTGTTCTACTATCACATTATAATAAATAATTGATTTAATCCCCCTCCATTCTTTCAGAATTTATGTAGAGCAGAGCATTTTCCATATTCAATATTAACATGGTATTATGTTATATGCCAATCAGAAGGACCTTATTTTCATGGGATAAATATATTGACTGCAAATAAAAAGTCACTAACTACTTAAGCAAAGACTGCATGAATATGAATGAACACAGCTCATCTGAGAAAAAATTCATGGGAACTCACATTTCATTGTGATAACCTAAACTTGAAAAAATAAGCTGACTTCATTTAGAGCCATGTGTACAGGGTAAAAAAGAGTGGGAAATTTTCCAGAGGATACACTATAGACTTAATTCTAATAGTAAAATACGTAGTTTAGTACATCAATGACATGGCTTATAAAGTCTAACCAGTCTTGGAATTAAAACAATACAGCATTGATTTTCATAAAGCAGAATTACAGCACAGGATGTGAGTAAATTGTTGTACTGTACAATATCTAGTGGGGGTCTCTTCACCAAAGGAAAACTGAATTGTGTAAAACATTGAGTTGATCACTTGATCACTTGAATCCAGTTATTCATCAATTTACTCGAGCTGGCACCAGTAACATTTCCATTGGACCCTATCACGTGCCAATGTAGCCCAATGGCATCTGGTTGATTCAGGAATATGAAGAGCCTCAAACCGTTCCTTCAGGGTCTTAACAAGGAAGTCTGACCATCTTGTAGGTGGGCGGCCACGTGATCTTTTGACATCCCGTGGGATCCAGTCGGTAATGGCTCTAGTCCAGCGGTTGTCTCCAAATCGCATTACATGTCCAGCCCACCTGATTTTTGATGCCTTGGGTGTTCAAACCCAATACATCAAGATCCTTCGTGAGCTGTATTACGGATTCACCACCAGGATCTCACCATTCTACAAAGAAGTGATCATTGATGTCAAAAGAGGGGTTCGACAGGGTGATACCATCTCACCAAAAACTCTTCAGTGCCACCCTCGAGAACATCATGCAACAATTAGAATGGGAAGGAATGGGAGTGAAGATAGATGGTCGGCAACTACACCACCTCCGCTTCGCTGATGACATCGTTCTAATAACACCAAACATTAGGCAAGCGGCACAAATGCTGGCTGACTTTGACCGAGAATGTGGAAAGGTAGGTCTACAGCTGAATCTGAAGAAAACTATGTTCATGAGAAATGAACTAGTTCCTGAGGCCCCATTCACTCTCAATGGAACAAACATCTCTGAATTCACCAGTTATGTGTACCTAGGTCGAGAAGTCAAACATGATGAAACGACCTAAAACCTGAGCTGCTGGAGGAGGAAGAGAGCGGCATGGAATGCCTTCAAAGGCATTGAAGAAATAGCTAAAAGGACGAAGAACCTCTGGCTCCGGGCACATCTCTTCGACTCCACCGTTTCTCCCTGCATTAACATACGCCTCAGAGACCTGGGCCCTACAAAACAGGGTGAGAATGCTATTCAGGTCTCCCAGAGAGGCATCGAAAGAGCTATGCTTGGAATATCACGTCTCACTCAAGTGAGTGAAGGAATCGGAGTTCTGACCTCCGTCGCTATTCCAGAATCAGGGACGCTGTCTCATTTGCCAAGGTCTATAGTCTACAGTGAAACTAATGTGTAGTTCTGGTTTCATTAAGGGTAAAAGGTGTTTTTAATAAGTCAACTTTATTTGTGAAGATAGTATTCTTTAACATATTATACAAACAAAGCAAATGTGTAAGGAAGTATCAGAACAAAACAGGTCTGACATGTGGTAAGTGGCTGAAGTAGTAATGCTTTAGCAAAGGCTATATTTTGATATGCACGAGTTACACATTTGCCATTCCAA
The DNA here is from genome assembly GCA_021461705.1 of Cryptotis parvus. Classification (NCBI taxonomy): domain Eukaryota; kingdom Metazoa; phylum Chordata; class Mammalia; order Eulipotyphla; family Soricidae; genus Cryptotis; species Cryptotis parvus. Next base: position 3,091 of record JAJIBD010030803.1, read on the forward strand.
TCTAGTGGAATATTGGAATACATTTCTCATTGTTTTGGACAGTAGTGCTAGAAATCCATCTCAGAGTTTAAGGAAGCCAGGGATGAATGGTAATGACTGTCTAAAATCAAAGGAAACCTGAGCAACGTTGGCTGTTGACAGTGTGTCTCAGCATTGTAGTTGCATGTTGTGGGATGAACTATTCACTTTCAGCAAAGCAGATTTAGCTTAATCATTGTAATACTGAATCTGGCAGTTTTTTGTAATAAGGAGAGAGGATGGTTTGAGTCATACTCCATAGGTCCTCAGGACCTACTCCCTGGAATTAAAAAAAATATTAATGTGCTATGTTAATTTTTTAATTGAATCACGTTAGATAGAAAGTTACAAAGTTCATTATTGAATTTCAGCCATATACTGAGCACCCATCACTTCACCAGTGTTCATCTCCCTTCTCTCCACCAATGTCCCAGTTTCCTTCCCACACCCAAGTTGTTCATAGTACAGTTGTTTCAGATACTCAATATTCCAATACTAGCCCCATAACAAATGTGCCCTAACTGCCAAGAAAGACTCTAGTTTTTTCCCCAATCTCCCCCATTTTTCTGTTTTTTTTACTGAAAGGACATCTATCATATATATCACTTTACCTTCTTTTAGCACCCAGGTCTTATTCATAGTGTTCACTCCCCACTATCATTGTCATAGTGGTTCCTTCTCTGTCCTAACTCCCCTCACCCATTGTGGCAAGCTTCTTGCTCAGAACCAGATCTCCTGCCCTTTGTTTCTATTTCCTTTGGGAAATACTCTCTTACTGCTTCTTTGGATTCTACATGGGTGTGATCATTCCATGTCTGTCCCTCTCCCTCTGACTTATTTCACTCAGCACAGTGCTCTGGACATCCATGTACCAGCAAATTTCATATTTTCATTTTTCTAATAGCTGCATTGTATTCCATTGTGTAGATATACCATAGCTTCTTTATTCATTAATTTGTTCTTGGGCAGTTGGGATCTTTTCAGATTTTGACTCTAGTGACTAGTGCTACAGTGAATATAAAAGTACAGATGTCTTCTGCATTGTAGTTTTGGGCTTTGAGGTACATTCCAAGAAGTGGAATAGTAGGGTTCCATGGAAGCTCAGTTCCTAGTTTTTTAAAAAAAATGCATTATTATTTATGTCTGCCCCTTGAGTCGCTGCAGGTGTGGCTTCAGTGCCTGGCTGCATTGGCAGGTGGCAGACAGGAGACCGGCTTGTCTACACCCAGGGTTCTGCCCGTGGGCCCTGGATGGTTGATGATCTTACAGAGAAAAGACTGGGCCCCGGGATGAACCTAGAGCCATGGCAGAGCCTGGCAAGCTACCTGTGGTGTATTCAATATGCCAAAGACTTACTAACAATAATGGACCTCATTCCCAATGAATGGGAATGTTACTGATGCCCACTTGAGTAAATAGATGAAAACGGGAATACATATGACAAGTGATAATGTTCTTTAGTAACTATGGAAGCCCTTTGTCCACTACATTGTGTCACTAAATAAGAAACTTTCTACTCTAGGAAGATGATGTGTTTCTACTGCAGGAATAACTTGATGGATTCCCAAAAAATAAAGGTCATCTCATAAGCCAGTTTTATAAAGGGGCAATAATCTTAGATCTATACACTATACCCACTTTTTTGTATGTATTAAAGCAAGAGTGAATGAATCTATTTTATTTTCTCCAACAAAGTTTGACCTCTGCTACTTCTTAATTAAAATAGGAGATCTTAGATTTCTGCTTTATTGAAAATATCTCCAATGTAATTCATACAATAGGAATGTCATATTTAAGCATTCTGGAAAATATCAAGTTTAAAGTTAGCATTCCCTGAACCACTAATATCATTCTCTTTTAATTAATGCCATTGGGCTCAAAGCATACCACTCATCAAGTACTAATTAAGTTGCCATTGCCCAAGAATCAGAGGTGACTTGATGTCTTAGGTCAGGTTCCCAAGGAGTGGAGTCTTAACTGAGTCTAAACTTCTTGTATAAAACAAAAGAGTTTCATGCAAATGGTTGATTTGGGAAGGGCTTCCCAGTGATCTATAAAAGGCTAAAGGGATAATAGAGCTGGAGGAAAAATATCTAGGCAAAGGTATATGTGCAGTTGAAGTCGAGCAATTTCACTCCTGTTATTTATAAAAAGAATTGAACATTTTCTCTCACAGTGGTATTGGAACACTCCGATTTATAGTATCAATATTTATAATAGGCAAGAGTTGAAAAGCTTCCAAAATGCCCATCAGTAAATGAGTGGACTTTTTAAAAAATATTTTATTGTACCACCGTGAGATATACAATTACACAGATGTTCATAAGATGTTCATATTTGGGTTTCGGTCATACAGTGTTCCAGCACCCATCCCCTCCACCAGTGCCCATTTCCTACCACTAAGTGTCCCCCGATTCCCCTCCCCTTCCGCTAGCCTGCCTCTATGTCAGGTTCTTTATCTCTTCCTCTCTCTCTCTTTTCTTTTCCTTCCATTCCACACTGTGGAAGGGAATACATTAATAGGTTGTCATGTGTATCTTTTTGCCTGTATAAAATGCTCAGTTCTAGGTTGGTATTAGCACTTTTGACAATTATTAGCACACTGTCCCATTCTCTGTCTTGCCTAGCCTAACTCCCACACGTTTGTGATAATTTCCACCATTGACAAAACCTCCTGATCCATTTTTCGCCTGACCTTGGATATTGGTATCATAATATGTACATATATATTTATGTCATGCAAATAAATTCTATATCTGTCATTTCCCTTCTGGCTAATTTCACTCAACAGGATCCTCTCCATGTCCATCCATTTATACACAAATTTCATAACTTCACTTTTCCTAACAGCTGCATAGTATTCCATTGTATAGATGTGCCAAAGTTTCTTTATCCAGTCATCAGTTTTTGGGCACACTGCTTGTTTCCAGATTTTGGCTATTGTGAATAGTGCTGCTATGAACATAAAAGTGCAGATGGTGTTTCCTCTGTATGTGTTTGGCTTCCCAAGGTATATCCCCAGGAATGGCATGGCTGAGTCAACTTGGAGCTCAATTTCTAGTCTTTGGAGGAATGTCCATATTGTTTTCCAGAAAGGCTGTAGCAGTCGATATTCCCACCAACAATGGATGTGAGTCCCCTTTCCCCCGCATCCACACCAGCACTTATTGTTCTTGCTCTTTTGGATATGTGCCAGTCTCTGTAGTGTAAAATGATATCTCATTGTTGTTTTGGTTTGCATTTCTCTGATGATTAAAATGATGATGAGCACTTTTTCATATGTCTTTTGGCCATTCGAATTTCTTCCTTATTGAAATTTCTGTTCCTTTCATCCCCCCATTTTTTTGATGGGGTTGGCTATTTTCTTCTTCTAAAGTTCCACCAGTGCCTGATATAACCTGGATATTAAGCCCTTATCAGATGGGTATTGTGTGAATAAATTTCCCCATTTTGTGGACCGTCTTTGTATATTGGTCCCTGTTTCTTTTGAGGTGCAGAAGCTTTTTTAGTTTCATGTAGTCCCATATGTTTATCTTTTCTTCTAGTTGCTTTGTTAGTGGCGTTTCACCTTTGAAGATGACTTTAGCTTCAATGTCGTGGGAGGGTTTTTCCTATATTTTGTTAGACGTACTTAAGGGATTTAGGTCTGATATTGAGATGTTTAATCCATTTTGATCTGATTTTTGTTCATTGTGTTAGAGATCCAAATTATTTTTTTTACATGTAACTGCACAGTTTTACCAGCACCACTTGTTGAAGAGGCTTTCCTTGCTCCATTTCAGACTCCTTGCACCTTTAAGTAAATGAATGGATTTTTAAGCAAGTGGTATGTGAACAAACAAAAGTTTCCAGAAATTGGGATGAGCAGTTCCCAATCAGAAGCCAGGACTGGAGCCAGGGAGGCCCAACTTGGTCTTTAAAAAGTGCTGGACTCACCAAGTAGCACCTTGAGCTAAGGAGAAACCATCCTCACATGTGTTTGCAGCCACAGAGCTCTGAGCAGTGTGGGCAGCTCTGTGCAAAGCAAGTGAGTCTCCACGGAAGGAACCACGCTGTGTGCCATGATCTCAGGGACCAGGTGTGGCAGTTCATGCCCTCCCCAACTTAAAACTCTCCCACTTCAGGCCACAGAGCTGACCCAGGCCATGAGACCCATCCTTCTCAGGCCTCAGTTTCCTCATTGTGGGGCACAACAGGTTATTTCTGATCCTAGGGGGGCTCAGAGCCTAGCAAGCTACCCATGTCATATTTGATATGCCAAACACCAATAACAGATATAGACCTCATTCCCATGACCTGAAGGAATGGTTTGAGGCTCTTCATGGAGCGAGCAGATGCCCTTGGGCTACACTAGCATGTGGCAAGCATATGGAGATGTTACTGGTATCTGCTAGAGCAAATTGATGAACAACAGGAAGACAAGTGATACAAGTGATACAAGTCATATGTGCATTAATTGATCACTTGACATTCTGTTATCTGTCTATTTGCTCAAGCAGGTGCCAGTAACATTTCCATTTGACCCTAAATTTAGAGCTGCCATAGTTAGGGCTCTTTCAGAGTCAGGGGAATAAACATTGTTTTTACTGGTTTTGGCATATCGAATAAGCATCAGACAGCTTGGCAGGCTCTGCTGTGAAGGCAGTATACTCTCTGTAGGTTGCCAGGCTCTCTGAGGAGGAGCCGGTAGAATCTTCTTGGTAATTTACAGATGAATCGATGCGGCTGCAAGAGTGGCTGCATGCAACAGGGAGAGTTGGTAGCAGCTCTTCCTGGTGTATCTGCGTCTGTGGTTCAAGCATTCCTGGACTTGAAATACTTTCCTTGTAGGGTGGGTCTCTGTGGCATGGGTCTCTACAAGCCGGGTTTGAGACTGGCTTAGTCTCTTGGGTGGAGCTCTGATGAGCTATGGAGTCCAGATGATGAAAAAATGCTGCCATTACAGTGTGGGGGGTTCTTCTAGGTTCTTATGAGGTCTTATTGGGATGGTGGGCTAAGGCCTGAAGTACGCTCTTTGTCCCTGACTCCTCGAGGTCAGTGGAGTACAGGGGAGTGTAATGGGGAGAGCTGGTAGCAGCTCTGCCTGGTGTATCTGTGTCTCATATGTGGTATGTGCATACTTTCAAATAAGATATTCATATTTGGGTTTCAAATATCATTCAAATATCACCTGCCTTAAAAAAGAAAAGGGAATCCTATAACGACAACATGGAATAAATTCTAAGCATTATATTGAGTAAATAATGAGTCAGTCAAAACAGCAAAACCATATGGTTTCACTTATGTGGTGTGTCTAAATTGTAGCCAAACATAGAAACGGAATAGAATGTCCTAACTAGAGGTGAAAATGAGGAGGAAAAAAGAATTTTATTTAGTGTATGCAAAGCACACAGTATCCAGCGATACTCAGGAGTAACTCCTAGCTCTTGCACTCAGGAATTATTCCTTGCAGTGCTCAGGGATCAAAACAGGGTTTGGTAGTATGCAAGACAAATGCCCTACCTGCTTGTACTATTGCTCCCACCCATAAATACTAATTTTTCAAAATTTGTTTCCACCTGTCTCAGACATCCACTCTCTGGCTCCTAAAATCCCTTTCGGTTGAGGACCCAATGTGCTAGAATAGTGTCCCTCAAATTCTTCCTAAGTCCCTTCTATGATCTTCCTTCCTTCTCTGTGCTCCTCCTGTCCTACCAGTTGGTCCCCTCTTCTCATGGACCCCATTCATAGAAAAGTTCATCTGTGGCCTCAGCTGAGAAACACTGTGCTTTATAACCTTTTCTTAAGAGAGAATGAAGCCCCAAAAGTGGCTTCCTATCACATTCATCCAATTCTCTCTACCTAAGTAACCTGCTCCACGGTGTCAAAACACTGGCAGGAGGGAAGCAAGAAGACACTACAATAAATTTCTGAAGAAAAGCTTTGTTCTCATAATCCAATAAAATGAATTTTTGGACTGCCCTCACTTGGAGCAACTTATGTCCCAATAGGATATTTTGATTAGAAACAAAATACACATAAAATCTATATTTGAAGTAAATCGTGTAATAAAAATCCATTGTAACACATTACTTACTAATTATTTTATTTTATTCTAAGTATAAATGTTTAAATATATTATATAACAATATATGCATATATGTATAAATATATACATATATATATTTTCAGAAATTTTCAGAAATTTCTGAAAAAATTCCATCCACATTAAAAATTTTGCTGTTAAATTTTTATAAACAATTGAAGCTCCGAGAACTTTTGCAGTCATTCAGTTTGGAGATTTTTGACAGCTAGAGAGGATTGCGGCTGTAGGCCTGTTATTACTTGATGTTTCTCAAAAGAAGCACATTACTATTCTGTCAAATTGCCAAAATTCAAGATATGAAAGCTAAGAGAATATAGAGTATACACCATTTTCTTAAACAGTTTTTATGCTATCATTTTGCACTGCATATTTTTGTGAAATAGTATTTGTAATCCAACATTATTTTTTCATAAATTAAAAATGCCCATGAAACCAACATCCAGATCAAGAAATATAGCAGCCAGAATGATAGACACCTTCTTTACTTTTTCCTTCTCATACCACACATCCATAAGAATATTTGTTACTCCGCTTCTAATTGTAGAGATATATTCTAATGTGTGTGGCTACACTTGCTTAATGATGCCTTCCCCAACAAAAAATTTAAAAGCAAAAAATAAGTTTTATTGGAGGAAATCACTTCTTTTCTTTTTTTTTTTTTTTGAGGAGGGGATGTGGGGACAATGGGGGAGGGACATAACCAGTGGTTCTCGGCTCACTCCTGAATCTGTGCTTAGAGATCACTCCTGATGGAGCATGGAAAATCATTATGTGGTTCTAGGAGCAAGCCCAGATTGACTGCATGCAAAGGCAAGTGTACTGCCCTCTGCATACCTCTCTAACCCTATCAATCACTTTTTAAGGTAAATTGCCGTTCCCAGAGGAGAGATTTTGTAACAAATAGCTGCTAGAAAGTGGAACATTTGATGTATATGCACACATCAAATCACACTCAGGTGTTAGATTTCTATACAAGGACTATTTCAGATATTGTTTCATAGACTTTTTATTCAATCTTCAATGCATTGACATTTGATAGGTATGTTTCAGAATTATATACTTCAGGTATATCCCAGAGAGAAAATGTTTTTGTCAGATATGTTTAAATAAAAAATTTATTCAAGTTTTGGGGGCCAGAATGATAGTACAGCCAGTAGGGTGTTTGCCTTACCTGTGGCTGACTGGGCTCATCTCCAGCATCTCTTATGGTCTCCTGAGCACTGCCAAGGTAATTCCTGAGAACAAAGTCAAGAGTAACCCCTTAGCATCACCAGGGTTGGCCCAAAAAGGAAAAGAAAAATAATTCAATGTATTCAATGTGCAATTCATTAAAATTTTGACAAAAATTTTAATATCTTGGCAAGAGAAACATCTTTTATCATAACTCATTCACATATTTGAATTATTTAAAGAAAATTATTAACATACAAATTTGTTCCAATTCTAAATTCTAATAACTGATGTACCTTGCATCAAATATTCCCCAGTTATATTTAAAGTAACAAATTTACAAATGGGGATTATCCTCAAAATATAGTGGACTTAATATAACTAGAAAGAACCTTATAAGTAAGAATCAGTAACTAAGAGATAAGGCAGTGTGAGTTTGGACATATTTGAGTAATAGGACTTTTATAATGCCAGTAGCTTCTAGAAGCTAAGAAAAGGAAGGGCATCTCCCCTTGATCCTACAAGAAGAATCATCCCCACCGTTACCACACAAGACTTAATTCAGACTTCTATTTCCAGAACATTAAACCATAAATTTATTGTTCAATTCTTAAGTCATTAAATTAATGGTAATTTTTTTTTACACAGAATATGATGCTAATACAATTGTCAAAACATTTTATGGATGCGATAAAGACATTAAAATCTTGTTTACACTGATTAAAGTCTTTTATTTCCTACCCTAAAATCTTACAGTGGAAAGACTAATTGACTTTGTATGGTGGATATGGAAGGCTCAGAGAAAGAAAGTATTTTTTGCTGAAATACAGACTGTGGCTGGTTAGCCGGTCATGTTAAAAGAAATAAACAAGTAAATGTTTATGCCTAAAATGGTAAACTAACTTGTTATTCTTATATGTGATATAAAAATTTATTCCTATTAAAATATGAGCACATGACCTTCTGGTTCTGATAATGATAGAGTATCTTATAGAGTCATCAGAATGAACTCTCTGTGTATAATGATTCTAATATTTTCAGAAATATATAAAGAATTTTCCCTTCAGACCTTGGGGAGAAAACAGGCCAGATCACGTTGATCCCTGAATAAAAAAGAACCTTGTGCTCTAATCTTTTCATTTGTATGAACCTAGTAAAAGAAAGAATCCCAAACATGGTGAGTTGAAACTTCCAGAGTAGTGGTCTGAAAAGGCAACAGAGATTAGGACAGAAATCACTTGATCACTTGACATCCCATTATTCATCGGTTTGCTCGAAGCAGGTGCCAGTAACATTTCCATTTGACCCTATCACGTGCCAGTGTAGCCCAATGGCATCTGGTTGTTACAGAAATGAAGAGTCTCAAACCGTTCATTCAGGGTCTTGACGAAGAAGTCTGACCATCTTGTAATCTTGTAGGTGAGCTGCCACGTGATCTTTTGACATCCCATGGGATCCAGTCAGTAAGCAGCTCTAGTCCAGCAGTTGTCTCCAAATCTCATTACATGTCTAGCCCATCTGATTTTCGATGCCTTAGCAAATGAGACAGCATCCCTGACTCTGGAACAGCAATGGAGGCCGGAGCTCAGGATTCCTTCTTTCACTTGAGTGAGGCGTGATATTCCAAGAATAGCATTTAAGAGTCCTCTTTTGGGAGACCTGAATAGCATTCTCATCCTACTTTCGTAGGGCCCAGGTCTCTGAGGCATATGTTAATGCAGGGAGAATGGTGGAGTCAAAGAGATGTGCCCAGAGCAGGAGGTTCTTTGTTCTTTAGGCAATTTCTTTGATGTTTTTGAAGGCATTCCTTTTGCAGCTCTCTTCCTCCTGCACAGCTCAGGTTTTAGGTCGTTCATCATGTTGACTTCTGGACTTAGGTACACATTACTGGTAAATTCAGAGATGTTTGTTCCATTGAAAGTGAATGGGGCCTCTGGAAATTCAGAGAAGGGAGTTGGAGAAGTGATAGATATCTCTTGGAGTCCATTTCAGGGTCTTATTACATAATTCATAAGCAAGAATCAGGATCCTATGTAAAGATAGAGAGGAACCAATAGGGAACGAGAACTTTCTCAGTTCCTACAGGTTCCTACAGTTTCACTGTGCTAGATTGTTGCAGTACACTGTTGCCCAGAGCCTCTGCATCTTGCTTGGAGTTAGCTCCTGCAGGCCACTTTGTAGAGAAAGGGCAAGAAAACACTTTGAATCTGTGATTTTATGCTGGCAGTATATCTTATCATGTATTCTATGTTAGTTGGTATAGATATTTTCTCTCTGCTACCACAATCATTGCGGAACTAGATAGATCTTACCAGTTTTTTTTTGCCTTGCCACATTGGATCTCTAAATAATTCCACCAGAGAGAAATGTTGTTTGCCTCAAGCAAGCATGTGTGGCTCTCTAATAAAGGTCAATATGCAAAAGAACTAATGAAGTAAACCAAGAATCTTGTGAAGGCTTGGAGAAATATACCAGGCTAGAATAACCATTGGTACAGATACATGCCCTTCCCTCCCACATAGGACCTGCAGAGACAGTTCCCAGGCAGATCTTGGCTGAGTAATATTAACGTTTCAATGGGGCTAAGTGAGGATCCTGGGGGAGGTACCCTCCTGAGGGGGATTAACCCTAACTGCTTTCTGTTGATGTGGGCCAGTCTGTGCTGAAAAGTTATAAAAGCTGTAGCCTGCTACCTTCTGGGCTTTGGCCCTTTGCATTTTCCCCTTTTTGCCTTTTCTGCCTCCTTCTGCTCTCCTCTCTGTTCTCTCTTCCCTGTCAGGCCTTAGCATGTGGTAGTGGCCATCTTTCCTAGGGATTAGAAACTACATGGTTGTGGCCCAGCAAGGAACAAACCTAAATTCTGGGGTTTCCCATTACTGGGTTGTATATCAGAACCTGTGAGAATAAAATCTTTTAAAATTGTGCTGGACTCCTGAGTTTTCATCCATTTCCCTTAGGCTTTGGAGGTAGAAGAATTATTTCTCCTGATATCTTTGGGATCCAGTGCTCCCCACACTGGATACTAAAATTCCAACCAGTTTGAGTCGTGAAACATGATTTGGCAACCTAAGCAACTCAGGCATAAAATTTAAAATTGCAAAAAACCTACATTTTGAGGAGTTATTCTCTCAATTCTAGTAAACAATATTGGTCCCTTGTCTCAGTGCTAGTGAAGATTTAGCTTTGCTCGCTTAAGGGTAAAGAAGGGGCTTGAGAAGTTGTTAATATAGGTTACAGGTTGCAGGGAAAACATGTTCTAAAAACACAAAACAATGGAAGGTATGGAGGCCTGTGAGACAAGGACCCATCTAGAAGCACAAGTAAGTAGCTATTGAGATACAGAATCAAGCAAGCAAGAAATGATTGGAACCTGGGAGGAAAGGTCCATGACTAGAACAAAGGTCACACTTGATATCAAAGAAGACTATCAACTGCTCCAAATGTGTCCTTGTCAGTCCCCAAGCTATGTACAGGGGTTAGGCACTAGAATGAGCAGTTCCAAAAAGTCTATGGAAATATAGCAGCGACAGTCTAGTAGGTTGGACATTTACCTTGCAAGCTTACACCCAAGGTTTCAATTCTCCAGCATCCCCCCAAGCACCGACTCATTGAGGAGAAATTCCCTTCGTGCAGAGCCATGAATAACCCTTGATCGCATTTGTGGATGTGACATTAAAAGGAAAAAAAACAAAAATATAGCTGGGATACAGGTGCATACATGCTTCCCAGATCTAAGCTGCCTAAAACCCACACTGCCTGGGCTCGTATTGCCAAGCGCGAATGCCACGACTCCTCTTAGAGATATGGAGTTTCATTTTCATGCTTTTGGAGGCTTGGATTTATTACTGGCTCTCTCCCACACTCTGGAAGAAGTGCCACAACTTTCTCCCGACCATGTATGTTTTAACTAATCTCTCCTCCTTATTTCCCACTATAAGCTTTTCACTATTCATCACTATTTGTCTCCTCCTGAAATTCTTTTCTTTTAAAAAATAGAAATATTGGCTGAAGCGAAGGTAACCTGTCACAATTGTGTTCCTATTTTCTTTGTAGCAGAGTTACTACAGAACTCTTTCAAGTAAATGGGGATAGTAATGTCAGAAGAAATGGACAAAAAGGTAGTGAATTGCTTTGTGGATGACCTCCTAAAGCAGTGGCTAGAGAACCATGTGGTAACAAAGATTAAACTCAAGACTTCAGTGTCCCGTTCACACGCGACTCAGCCCTTTCCTTGCTGACCAGCCTCTGCTCAAGATTAGGCACTGTTCAATTTATCTTTTAATTTTTAAATTTTTGCTTTTTTGGGTCACACCCGCCATGCTCAGAGTTACTCCTGGCTCTGCACTCAGGAATTACCTCCCTATGCCAGAATGCTTGGGGTCCTATGAGATGCCGGGGGGGGATCAAACCTGGGCTGGCAACTAAGCTGGCTTATGCAAGGTAACGCCCTACCCACTGGACTATGCTCTGGCCCCAGTTCAATTTATATTTTTAAATCGTAGTTGCCATTTCTAAGTTATTTTGCTCTCTCTTAACATAAAGTTTGTACATTCACCTTAAATTATTTTTATGTTATATACATTAATATTTTATAATAGCATAAAAATGACAAGTGCCATCTGAAAAATATTTGTTGAAACATTTGCTTCAGTAATCTTTAAATATATTTATATTAAAATCCTATAGTTGTGAATTTTATATTAAAACTAGTACAATAATTTTTTCTCACATTTAAGACTTTTTCAGTCTAATATTATTTGGTGAGCAACCAAGGATGTTCAGGAGTTATTCCTGGCTATAAATCAGGATTATTCTTAAAGAAACTTTGCTGGGTAACTATCATAGGATACTAGAGATTGAACTGAAGTTTGTTGCATTCAAGGCAATACTTCGTAACCGCTATATTATCTCTCTATCCCTCAACTACTTCTTTTTTAAATATTATTTGTTATGGTAATAGGTATGCCTGATTATTTATTGTAGGCAGTGTGATAGAACCATTATTTCTAAAATCAATATTAGCAATCTGAGAAAATTCAAAATGTACTTGCTCTTTATCTTATTTTAGAATGAATTTCGATGGAATGGAGAGATGGTATTTGATTGTTTTCACTCTTCAGTCAGGCACACTTGCTCTCAAATGTAAAGTTCTCTCTACCCGAAATTTAAAAAGGTTTCTGTTCTTGCATGCCAAGCAGTAAATCTAATGGAAAACTGCCCATAAAGTCTCTCTCAAGGTGCAGTAAGATAAGCATTAGAAATAGAAAATTTGACCCATATTGATTCAATGTCCCTTAGAGTAGGTAGTTTGGGCTTGATTAACGGGCATTTCCCACCTCATTTATCTTCAAAATCCCTGAAATTGACATCTGAAAATTCTTGTACATTGTTGAGGAAGTAAATTGTGTCAGTAGCTCCCTGTTTATGACATCTTTTAAGTCCTATTTGAATGCTGTACTGAAGCATGCAGACAAAAACCAATTAGGGAAGATGCAGAAAGAAGGAAAAACACAACAAATAAACAAAGTAAACTTAGAAAAGTAAAACCTAGAACATTAAAATATGCTTTGAATCTTAAAGTACACTATATTTAGCTATCCCCAAGATTATTTTAGGAGAGGACTGGAGGAAACTACTAAGCAGCCAAAATATTGTTTTGTACAGCTGACTTGATTTGATCCCCTGGAACCCTTATGGGTCTCATGCCCACTAGGAGGTAAGTACACAGCCAGGAGTAAGCCCTGGTTATAGCTAAACAGAAGTATAACACACAAACCCCCCACACACACGCACTCACACAACACACACACTTTTTTGCTGCCTTGGCATTCCAACTGATTTTTTTATAAATAATATAAAGGATCAAAATAACTTACCAATAATACAGAGTGGTGATTTTACATCATTATTCTGAGATTAAAGTTCATGTTCTATTTTATGAATTGATACTCCCACATTCAAGTGTAAGAATATGAGAGATCTTATAAATTAGTATTGCAGTGGATCTTTACTAAGGTGTGCATTAAGACCATCCGAAATATCTTTTTTACAAAATATACAGACTTTTATCCTAGAATGGGAGATTAGTAGCTTCCTTTGTGGCCTGATAATTAACAATTTAAACTTTTTATGCCGCGTAAGTCTCCAGTACTTATGACTTACCATCGGTACTTTCAAATCAAAGCAGCCACATATAATATCTAAACAAATGAATGTATTTGTCAGTAAGAAATTAATTTTGAATAAAGGTAGAGGGAAGACTTAGATAAGGTGATTGCAGGTATGCCACATCTTTGCTGTGGCAATTTATACTAAATTCAATTGAACTTTTTATGTTGTGGAAAGGTGGATGGTGGGGAGTGGAAGTTGTATGATAATGTACAAACTTAGATAGCCCTAAGGTTGTTCAGAGTCTCCTTTTGGAACCAGGAACCAAGTCTAGATAAGACCTTCAAACCCTCAATAGACATTGAGAAGTTGGATCAACCTTCTCTGCCAGCCCTTAATCCAGTTACATCTCCAGGACAGAAGATCCAGCAGAAACAGAGTTCCAAGAAAAGGAGATTTTCAAAGAAGACCACTCCCAAAATCTACTCCC
>JAJIBD010030804.1:0-25759 GCA_021461705.1 Cryptotis parvus
GACAGTAATTGCTAGAAATCCATCTCAGGGTTTAAGGAAGCTAGGGATGAATGTGAATAACTGTCTAAAATCAAAGAAAACCTGAGCAACATTGGCTGTTGACAGTGTGTCTCCAGCATTGTAGTTGTATGTTGTGGAATGAGCTATTCTCTTTCAGCAAAGCAGATTTAACTTAATCATTGTTTTACTGAATCTGACAGTTTTTTTGTAGTAAGGAGAGAGGATGGTTTGAGTCATACTCCATAGGTCCTCAGGACCAACTCCTGGAATTAAAAAAATATTAATGTGGCTAATGTTTTTGCTATGTTAATTTTTAATTGAATCACGTGAGATAGAAAGTTACAAAGTTCATGATTGAATTTCAGCCATATACTGAGCACCCATCCACTTCACCAGTGTTCATCTCCTTCCCTCCACCAATGTCCCAGTTTCCTTCCCACACCCAAGTCTGCCTCTATGGCAGACACTTTCATTTTTCTTTTTGTTAGCTGTAGTTTGCAGTACTTTTATTTGTAATTCAAACATAGTGATTTATAAAGTTGTTCATAGTACAGTTGTTTCAGATACTCAATATTCCAATACTAGCCCCATAACAAATGTGCCTAACTGCCAAGAAAGACTCTAGTTTTTTCCCCAATCTCCCCTCCATTTTCTGTTTTTTTTACTAAAAGGACATCTATCATATATATCACTTTACCTTCTTTTAACACCCAGGTCTTATTCATAGTGTTCACTCCCCACTATCATTGTCATAGTGGTTCCTTCTCTGTCCTAACTCCCCTCACCCATTGTGGCAAGCTTCATGCTCAGTACCAGGTCTCCTGCCCTTTGTTTCTATTTCCTTTGGGAAATACTCTCTTACTGCTTCATTGGATTCTACATGGGTGTGATCATTCCATGTCTGTCCCTCTCCCTCTGACTCATTTCACTCAGCACAGTACTCTGGACATCCATGTACCAGCAAATTTCATATCTTCATTTTCATAATATCTGCATTGTAGTCCATTGTGTAGATGTACCATAGCTTCTTTATTTATTAATTTGTTCTTGGGCAGTTGGGAACTTTCCAGATTTTGACTTTAGTGACTAGTGCTACAGTGAATATAAAAGTACAGATGTCTTTTCTGCATTGTAGTTTTTGGGCTTTTGGGGTACATTCTAAGAAGTGGAATAGTAGGGTTCAATGGAAGCTCAGTTCCTAGTTTTTAAAAAATGCATTATTATTTCTTTATGTCTGCCCATTGAGGTGCTTCAGGTGTGGCTTCAGTGCCTGGCTGCATTGGCAGGTGGCAGACAGGAGACAAGCTTGTCTACACCCAGGGTTCTGCCCTGTGGGCCCTGGATGGTTGATGATCTTACAGAAAAAAGACTGGGCCCCAGGATGAACCTAGAGCCATGGCAGAGCCTGGCAAAGCTACCTGTGGTGTATTCAATATGCCAAAGACAGTAACAATAATGGACCTCATTCCCAATGAATGGGAATGTTACTGATGCCCACTTGAGTAAATAGATGAAAAACGGGAAGACATATGACAAGTGACAATATTCTTTAGTAACTATGGAAGCCCTTGTCCACTACATTGTGTCGCTAAATAAGAAACTTTCTACTCTAGGAAGATGATGTGTTTCTACTGCGGGAATAACTTGATGGATTCCCCCCAAAAATAAAGGTCTTCTCATAAGCCAGTTTTATAAAGGGGCAATAATCTTAGATCTATACACTATACACACTTTTTGTATGTATTAAAGCAAGAGTGAATGAGTCTATTTTATTTTATCCATCAAAGTTTGACCTCTGCTACTTCTTAATTAAAATAGGAAATCTTAGATTTCTGCTTTATTGAAAATATCTCCAATGTAATTCATACAATAGGAATGTCATATTTAAGCATTCTGGAAAATATCAAGTATAAAGTTAGCATTCCCTGAACCACTAATATCATTCTCTTTTTAATTAATGCCATTGGGCTCAAAGCATAGTACTCATCAAGTACTAATTAAGTTGCCATTGCCCAAGAATCAGAGGTGACTTGATGTCTTAGGTCAGGTTCCCAAGGAGTGGAGTCTTAACTGAGTCTAAACTTCTTGTATAAAAAACAGTTTCATGCAACTGGTTGATTTGGGAAGGGCTTCCCAGTGATCTATAAAAGCTAAAGGGATAATAGAGTTGGAGGAAAAAGATCTAGGCAAAGGTATATGTGCAGTTGAAGTTGAGCAATTTCACTCCTGTTATATATAAAAAGAATTAAACATTTTTCTCTCACAGTGGTATTGGAACACTCCAATTTATAGTATCAATATTTATAATAGGCAAGAGTTGAAAACTGCCAAATGCCCATCAGTAAATGAGTGGACTTTTTAAAAATATTTTATTATACCACCGTGAGATATACAATTACACAGATGTTCATAAGATCTTCATATTTGGGTTACGGTCATACAGTGTTCCAGCACCCATCCCTCCACCAGTGCCCATTTCCCACCACTAGTGTCCCCGATTCCCTCCCCTTCTGCTAGCCTGCCTCGATGGCAGGTTCTTTATCTCTTTCTCTCTCTCTCTCTCTCTCTTTTTCTTTCCCTTCCCTTCCACACTGTGGAAGGGAATACACTAAGAGGTTGTCATGTGTATCTTTTTGCCTGTATAAAATGCTCAGTTCTAGGTTGGTATTAGCACTTTTGACAATTATTAGCACACTGTCCCATTCTCTGTCTTACCTAGCCTAACTCCCACACGTTTGTGATAATTTCCACCATTGACAAAACCTCCTGATCCATGTTTCGCCTGACCTTGGATATTGGTATCATAATATGTACATATATATTTATGTCATGCAAATAAATTCTATATCTGTCATTTCCCTTCTGGCTAATTTCACTCAACAGGATCCTCTCCATGTCCATCCATTTATACACAAATTTCATAACTTCACTTTTCCTAACAGCTGCATAGTATTCCATTGTATAGATGTGCCAAAATTTCTTTATCCAGTCATCAGTTTTTGGGCTCACTGCTTGTTTCCAGATTTTGGCTATTGTGAATAGTACTGCTATGAACATAAAAAGTGCAGATGGTGTTTCCTCTGTATGTGTTTGGCTTCCCAAGGTATATCCCCAGGAATGGTATGGCTGAGTCAACTTGGAGCTCAATTTCTAGTCTTTGGAGGAATGTCCATATTGTTTTCCAGAAAGGCTGTAGCAGTCGATATTCCCACCAACAATGGATGTGAGTCCCCTTTCCCCGCATCCACACCAGCACTTATTGTTCTTGCTCTTTTGGATATGTGCCAGTCTCTGTAGTGTAAAATGATATCTCATTGTTGTTTTGGTTTGCATTTCTCTGATGATTAAAATGATGATGAGCACTTTTCATATGTCTTTTGGCCATTCGAATTTCTTCCTTATTGAAATTTCTGTTCATTTCGTCTCCCCATTTTTTTGATGGGGTTGGCTATTTTCTTCTTCTAAAGTTCCACCAGTGCCTGATATAACCTGGATATTAAACCAATTATAGACCTCATTCCGGAATGGATTGGGGCTCTTTATGTTCCTGGGAAGCAAGCAGATGCCTTGGGCTCTACTAGCAAGAGAGAGGACATATGGAGATGTTAATGGGGGCCGCCCGCGAGGAACAAATCGAAGATGAGAGCGGGAAGACAGTGACAGTGACAGTGATTAAACCCTTATAGATGGGTATTGTGTGAATAAATTTCCCATTTTGTGGACCATCTTTTGTATATTGGTCCCTGTTTCTTTTGAGGTGCAGAAGCTTTTTTAGTTTCATGTAGTCCCATATGTTTATCTTTTCTTCTAATTGCTTTGTTAGTGGCGTTTCACCTTTGAAGATGACTTTAGCTTCAAAGTCGTGGAGGTTTTTCCTATATTTTATTAGATGTACTTAAGGGATTTAGGTCTGATATTGAGATGTTTAATCCATTTTGATCTGATTTTTTGTTCATTGTGTTAGAGATCCAAATTAATTTTTTTACATGTAGCTGCCCAGTTTTACCAGCACCACTTGTTGAAGAGGCTTTCCTTGCTCCATTTCAGACTCCTTGCACCTTTAAGTAAATGAATGGATTTTTAAGCAAGTGGTATGTGAACAAACAAAAGTTTCCAGAAATTGGGATGAGCAGTTCCCAATCAGAAGCCAGGACTGGGGCCAGGGAGGCCCAACTTGGCCTTTAAAAGTGCTGGACTCACCAAGTAGCACCTTGAGCTAAGGAGAAACCATCCTCACATGTGTTTGCAGCCACAGAGCTCCCGAGCAATGTGGGAAGCTCTGTGCAAAGCAAGTGAGTCTCGCGGAAGGAACCACGCTGTGTGCCATGATCTCAGGGACCAGGTGTGGCAGTTCATGCCCTCCCCCAACTCAAAACTCTCCCACTTCAGGCCACAGAGCTGACCCAGGCCATGAGACCCATCCTTCTCAGGCCTCAGTTTCCTCATTGTGGGCACAACAGGTTATTTCTGATCCTAGGGGGCTCAGAGCCTAGCAAGCTACCCATGTCATATTTGATATGCCAAACACCAATAACAGATATAGACCTCATTCCCATGACCTGAAGGAATGGTTTGAGGCTCTTCATGGAGCGAGCAGATGCCCTTGGGCTACACTAGCATGTGGAAAGACATATGGAGATGTTACTGGTATCTGCTAGAGCAAATTGATGAACAACAGGAAGACAAGTGATACAAGTGATACAAGTCATATGTGCATTACTTGATCACTTGACATTCTGTTATCCGTCTATTTGCTCAAGCAGGTGCCAGTAACATTTCCATTTGACCCTAAATTTAGTGCTGCCATAGTTAGGGCTCTTTCAGAGTCAGGGGAATAAACATTGTTTTTACTGGTTTTGGCATATCGAATAAGCATCAGACAGCTTGGCAGGCTCTGCTGTGAAGGCAGTATACTCTCAGTAGGTTGCCAGGCTCTCTGAGAGGAGTGGGTAGAATCTTCTTGGTAATTTACAGATGAATCGTGCGGCTGCAAAGTGGCTGCATGCAACAGGGAGAGTTGGTAGCAGCTCTTCCTGGTGTATCTGCGTCTGTGGTTCAAGCATTCCTGGACTTGAAATGCTTTCCTTGTAGGGTGGGTCTCTGTGGCATGGGTCTCTGACAAGCCGGGTTTGAGACTGGCTTAGTCTCTTGGGTGGAGCTCTGATGAGCTATGGAGTCCAGATGATGAAAAATGCTGCCATTACAGTGTGGGGGTTCTTCTGGGTTCTTATGAGGTCTTATTGGGATGGTGGGCTAAGGCCTGGAAGTCGCTCTTTGTCCCTGACTCCTCGAGGTCAGTGGAGTACAGGGGAGTGTAATGGGGAGAGCTGGTAGCAGCTCTGCCTGGTGTATCTGTGTCTCATATGTGGTATGTGCATACTTTCAAATAAGATATTCATATTTGGGTTTCAAATATCATTCAAATATCACCT
This sequence comes from Cryptotis parvus, assembly GCA_021461705.1. NCBI lineage: Eukaryota > Metazoa > Chordata > Mammalia > Eulipotyphla > Soricidae > Cryptotis > Cryptotis parvus. The sequence goes on from JAJIBD010030804.1 coordinate 5,433, forward strand.
GCCTTAAAAAGAAAAGGGAATCCTATAACGACAACATGGAATAAATTCTAAGCATTATATTGAGTAAATAATGAGTCAGTCAAAAACAGCAAAACCATATGGTTTCACTTATGTGGTGTGTCTAAATTGTAGCCAAACATAGAAACGGAATAGAATGTCCTAACTAGAGGTGAAAATGAGGAGGAAAAAAGAATTTTATTTAGTGTATGCAAAGCACACAGTATCCAGCGATACTCAGGAGTAACTCCTAGCTCTTGCACTCAGGAATTATTCCTTGCAGTGCTCAGGGATCGAAACAGCGTTGGTAGTATGCAAGACAAATGCCCTACCTGCTGTACTATTGCTCCCACCCATAAATACTAATTTTTCAAAATTTGTTTCCACCTGTCTCAGACATCCACTCTCTGGCTCCTAAAATCCCTTTCGGTTGAGGACCCAATGTGCTAGAATAGTGTCCCTCAAATTCTTCCTAAGTCCCTTCTGTGATCTTCCTTCCTTTCTGTGCTCCTCCTGTCCTACCAGTTGGTCCCCTCTTCTCATGGACCCCATTCATAGAAAAGTTCATCTGTGGCCTCAGCTGAGAAACACTGTGCTTATAACCTTTTCTTAAGAGAGAATGAACCCCAAAGTGGCTTCCCTATCACATTCATCCAATTCTCTCTACCTAAATAACCTGCTCCACGGTGTCAAAACACTGGCAGGAGGGAAGCAAGAAGACACTACAATAAATTTCTGAAGAAAAGCTTTGTTCTCATAATCCAATAAAATGAATTTTTTGGACTGCCCTCACTTGGAGCAACTTATGTCCCAATAGGATATTTTGATTAGAAACAAAATACACATAAAATCTATATTTGAAGTAAATCGTGTAATAAAAAATCCATTGTAACACATTACTTACTAATTATTTTATTTTATTCTAAGTATAAATGTTTAAATATATTATATAACAATATATGCATATATGTATAAATATATACATATATATATTTTCAGAAATTTTCAGAAATTTCTAAAAAAATTCCATCCACATTAAAAATTTTGCTGTTAAATTTTTTATAAACAATTGAAGCTCCGAGAACTTTTGCAGTCATTCAGTTTGAGATTTTTGACAGCTAGAGAGGATTGCGGCTGTAGGCCTGTTATTACTTGATGTTTCTCAAAAGAAGCACATTACTATTCTGTCAAATTGCCAAAATTCAAGATATGAAAGCTAAGAGAATATAGAGTATACACCATTTTCTTAAACAGTTTTTATGCTATCATTTTGCACTGCATATTTTGTGAAATAGTATTTGTAATCCAACATTATTTGTTCATAAATTAAAAATGCCCATGAAACCAACATCCAGATCAAGAAATATAGCAGCCAGAATGATAGACACCTTCTTACTTTTCCTTCTCATACCACACATCCATAAGAATATTTGTTACTCCTCTTCTAATTGTAGAGATATATTCTAATGTGTGTGGCTACACTTGCTTAATGATGCCTTCCCCAACAAAAAATTTAAAAGCAAAAAATAAGTTTTATTGGAGGAAATCACTTCTTTTTTTTTTTTTTTTTTTTTTTTTTTTGAGAGGGGATGTGGGGACAATGGGGAGGGACATAACCAGTGGTTCTCGGCTCACTCCTGAATCTGTGCTTAGAGATCACTCCTGATGGAGCATGGAAAATCATTATGTGGTTCTAGGGAGCAAGCCCAGAATGACTGCATGCAAGGCAAGTGTACTGCCCTCTGTATACCTCTCTAGCCCTATCAATCACTTTTTAAGGTAAATTGCTGTTCACAGAGGAGAGATTTTGTAACAAATAGCTGCTAGAAAGTGGAACATTTGATGTATATACACACATCCAAATCACACTCAGGTGTTAGATTTTATACAAGGACTATTTCAGATATTGTTTCATAGACTTTTTATTCAATCTTAAATGCATTGACATTTGATAGGTATGTTTCAGAATTATATACTTCAGGTATATCCCAGAGAGAGAAATGTTTTTGTCAGATATGTTTAAATAAAAATTTATTCAAGTTTTGGGGCCAGAATGATAGTACAGCCAGTAGGGTGTTTGCCTTACCTGTGGCTGACTGGGCTCATCTCCAGCATCTCTTATGGTCTCCTGAGCACTGCCAAGAGTAATTCCTGAGAACAAAGTCAAGAGTAACCCCTTAGCATCACCAGGGTTGGCCCAAAAAAGGAAAAGAAAAATAATTCAATGTATTCAATGTGCAATTCATTAAAAATTTGACAAAAATTTTAATATCTTGGCAAGAGAAACATCTTTTATCATAACTCATTCACATATTTGAATTATTTAAAGAAAATTATTAACATACAAATTTGTTCCAATTCTAAATTCTAATAACTGATGTACCTTGCATCAAATATATCCCCAGTATATATTTAAAGTAACAAATTTACAAATGGGGGATTATCCTCAAAATATAGTGGACTTAATATAACTAGAAAGAACCTTATAAGTAAGAATCAGTAACTAAGAGATAAGGCAGTGTGAGTTTGGACATATTTGAGTAATAGGACTTTTATAATGCCAGTAGCCTCTAGAAGCTAAGAAAAGGAAGGGCATCTCCCCTTGATCCTACAAGAGGAATCATCCCCACCGTTACCACACAAGACTTAATTCAGACTTCTATTTCCAGAACATTAAACAATAAATTTATTGTTCAATTCTTAAGTCATTAAATTAATGGTAATTTTTTTACACAGAATATGATGCTAATACAATTGTCAAAACATTTTATGGATGTGATAAAGACAGTAAAATCTTGTTTACACTGATTAAAGTCTTTTATTTCCCTACCCTAAATCTTACAGTGGAAAGACTAATTGACTTTGTATGGTGGATATGGAAGGCTCAGAGAAAGAAAGTATTTTTTTGCTGAAATACAGACTGTGGCTGGTTAGCCGGTCATGTTAAAGAAATAAACAAGTAAATGTTTATGCCTAAAATGGTAAACTAACCTTGTTATTCTTATATGTGATATAAAAAATTTATTCCTATTAAAATATGAGCACATGACCTTCTGGTTCTGATAATGATAGAGTATCTTATAGAGTCATCAGAATGAACCTCTATATAATGATTCTAATATTTTCAGAAATATATAAAGAATTTTCCTTCAGACCTTGGGGAGAAAACAGGCCAGATACGTGATCCCTGAATAAAAAGAACCTTGTGCTCTAATCTTTTCATTTGTATGAACCTAGTAAAAGAAAGAATCCCCAAACATGGTGAGTTGAAACTTCCAGAGTAGTGGTCTGAAAAGGCAACAGAGATTAGGACAGAAATCACTTGATCACTTGACATCCCATTATTCATCGGTTTGCTCAAGCAGGTGCCAGTAACATTTCCATTTGACCCTATCACGTGCCAGTGTAGCCCAATGGCATCTGGTTGTTACAGAAATATGAAGAGTCTCAAACCGTTCATTCAGGGTCTTGACGAAGAAGTCTGACCATCTTGTAATCTTGTAGGTGAGCTGCCACGTGATCTTTTGACATCCCATGGGATCCAGTCAGTAACAGCTCTAGTCCAGCAGTTGTCTCCAAATCTCATTACATGTCTAGCCCATCTGATTTTCGATGCCTTGGCAAATGAGACAGCATCCCTGACTCTGGAACAGCAATGGAGGCCGGGCTCAGGATTCCTTCTTTCACTTGAGTGAGGCGTGATATTCCAAGCATAGCATTTAAGAGTCCTCTTTGGGAGACCGGATAGCATTCTCATCCTACTTTCGTAGGGCCCAGGTCTCTGAGGCATATGTTAATGCAGGGAGAATGGTGGAGTCAAAGAGATGTGCCCAGAGCCGGAGGTTCTTTGTTCTTTAGGCAATTTCTTTGATGTTTTTGAAGGCATTCCTTGCAGCTCTCTTCCTCCTGCACAGCTCAGGTTTTAGGTCGTTCATCATGTTGACTTCTGGACTTAGGTACACATTACTGGTGCATTCAGAGATGTTTGTTCCATTGAAAGTGAATGGGGCCTCTGGAAATTCAGAGAAGGGAGTTGGAGAAGTGATAGATATCTCTGGAGTCCATTTCAGGGTCTTATTACATAATTCATAAGCAAGAATCAGGATCCTATGTAAAAGATAGAGAGGAACCAATAGGGAACTGAGAACTTTCTCAGTTCCTACAGGTTCCTACAGGTTTCACTGTGCTAGATTGTTGCAGTACACTGTTGCCCAGAGCCTCTGCATCTTGCTTGGAGTTAGCTCCTGCAGGTCACTTTGTAGAGAAAGGGCAGAAAACACTTTGAATCTGTGATTTTATGTGGCAGTATATCTTATCATGTATTCTATGTTAGTTGGTATAAATATTTTCTCTCATGCTACCACAATCATTGTGGAACTAGATAGATCTTACCAGTTTTTTTACCTTGCCACATTGGATCTCTAAATAATTCCACCAGAGAGAAATGGTGTTTGCCTCCAAGCAAGCATGTGTGGCTCTCTAATAAAGGTCAATATACAAAAGAACTAATGAAGTAAAGCAAGAATCTTGTGAAGGCTTGGAGAAATATACCAGGCTGTAGAATATCCATTGGTACAGATATATGCCCTTCCCCCTCTACATAGGACCTGCAGGGACAGTTCCCAGGCAGATCTTGGCTGAGTAATATTAACGTTTCAATGGGGCTAAGTGAGGTCCTGGGAGAAGTTACATGAGGGGATTAACCCTAACTGCTTTCTGTTGATGTGGGCCAGTCTGTGCTGAAAAGTTATAAAAGCAGTAGCCTGCTACCTTCTGGGCTTTGGCCTTTTGCATTTTCCTCTTTTGCCTTTTCTGACTTCTCCTTCTGCTCTCCTCTCTGTTCTCTTCCCTGTCAGGCCTTAGCATGTGGTAGTGGCCATCTTTCCTAGGATTAGAAACTACACATGGCTGTGGCCCAGCAAGGAACAAACCTAAATTCTGGGGTTTTCCTATTACTGGGTTGTATATCAGAACCTGTGAGAATAAAATCTTTTAAAATTGCGCTGGACTCCTGAGTTCTCATCCATTTCCCTTAGGCTTTGGAGGTAGAAGGGAATTCATTCTCTGATATCTTTGGGGATCCCAGTGGCTCCCCCACACTGGATACTAAAATTCCAACCAGTCTGAGTGGTGAAACATGATTGAGCAACCTAAGCAACTCAGGCATAAATTTTAAATTGCAAAAAACCCCCTACATTTTAGGAGTTATTCTCTAATTCTAGTAAACAATATTGTGGTCCCTTGTCTCAGGCAGGAAGATGGTTTGCTCGCTTGGGGAAGAAGGGGTTTGAGAAGCTGATAATATAGGTTACAGGTTGGGAAAACATGTTCTGAAACCTAAAACAATGGAAGGCATGGAGGCCTTTGAGACAAGGACCCATCTCAGGAGCATGGTAGCTATTGAGATACAGAATCAGAAGCAAGCAAGAATGAGGTGACTGGAACCTGGGAGGAAAGTTCCATGACTGGTACAAAGGTCATGCACTTGATATCAAAGAAGACTATCAACTACTCCAAATGTGTCCTTGTCAGTCCCCAAGCAATGTACTGGGGTGAGGCACTAGAATGAGACAGTTCCAAAAAGTCTATATGAAATATAGCAGCGACAGTCTAGTAGGTTGGACATTTGCCTTGCAAGCTTCACACCCAGGTTCAATTCTCCAGCATCCCCAAGCACCGCACTCTGTGCTGAGGAGAAATTCCTTAGTGCAGAGCCATGAATAACCCTTGATCATTGCTGGATGTGACATTAAAAGGAAAAAAAAACAAAAAATATAGCAGAGGAAAGGTGCATACATGCTTCCCAGATCTAAGCTGCCTGAACCCACACTGCCTGGGCACATGGTGCCAGCGGGCATGCCACTGACATCTCCCTCTTAGAGATATGGAGTTTCATTTTCATGCTTTAGGCTTGGGATGTGTGCTGGCTCTCTCCACTCTGAAGAAGTGAAGCAACTTTCTCTCCCGACCATGTGTTTTAACCAACTCTCTCCTGCTTATTTCCACAACAAGCTTTTCACTATTCATCACTATTTGTCTCCTCCTGAAATTCTTTTCTTTTAAAATAGAAATATTGCTATATAAGGTAATATAGTCACAATTGTGTTCTATTTTCTTTGTAGCAGGTTATAGCAGTAACTCTTTCAGGTAAATGGGGATAAGTAATGTCAGAAGAAATGGACAAAAAGGTAGTGATTGCTTTGTGGATGACCTCCTAAGCAGTGTTCAGAGGACCATGTGGGTACCAAGTATTAAACTCAAGACCTCAGTGTCCCGTCCACATGACCTAGCCCTTTCCATGCTGACCTCTGCTCAAGATTATAATCTGTTCAATTTACTTTTTTAATTTTTAAATTTTTTGCTTTTTGGGTCACACCGGCGATGCTCAGGGGTTACTCCTGGCTCTGCACTCAGGAATTACTCCTGGCGGTGCTTGGGGGACCATATGGGATGCCGGGGATCAAACCTGGGCTGGCATGGGCTGGCCGAGTGCAAGGCGACGCCCTATCCACTGGGCTATCGCTCTGGCCCCAGTTCAATTTATTTTTAAATCGATGTTACCATTTCTAAGTTATTTTGTTTCTCTTAACATAAAGTTTGTACTCAATTTTAAATTATTTTTACAAAGTATATACATTAATATTTTATAATAGTTATTAAAATGACAAGTGCCATCTGAATAAATATTTGTTGAAACATTTGCTTGTACTTTAAATATATTTATATTAAATCCTATAGTTGTGAATTTTATATTAAAACTAGTACAATAATTTTTTTCTCATACACAGTTAAGACGTTTTCATCTAATATTTTTGGTGACACCCATGATGTTCAGGAGTTATTCCTGGCTATGCATTCAGGATTATTCTTGGCACTGCTGGGGACCATATGAGATACTGGAGATTGAACTGAAGTTTGTTGCATTCAAGGCAAGCATCTTAACCGCTATATTATCTCTCTATCCCCTCAACTACTTCTTTTAAATATTATTTGTTATGGTAATAGGTATGCCTGATTATTTATTGTAGGAGCAGTGTGTGATAGAACCATTATTTCTAAAATCAATATTGGCAATCTGAAAATTCAAAATGTACTTGCTCTATCTTATTTTAGAATGAATTTCGATGGAATGGAGATGGTATTTGATTGTTTTTCACTCTTCAGTCAGGCACACTTGTTTCACAATGTAAAGTTCTCTCTACCCGAAATTTAAAAAAGGTTTCTGTTCTTGCATGCCAAGCAGTAAATCTAATGGAAAACTGCCCATAAAGTCTCTCTCAAGGTGCTTAGTAAGATAGGCTTTTGAGAAATAGAAAATTTGACCCATATTGATTCAATGTCCTTTGAGAAATAGGTAGTTTGGGCTTGATTAACGAGCATTTCCCACCTCATTTATGTTCAAAATCCCTGAAATTGACATCTGGAAATTCTTGTACATTGTTGAGAAGTAAATTGTGTCGAGTAGCTCCCCTGTTTATGATATCTTTTAAGTCCTATAACTGAATGCTGTACTGAAGCATGCAGACAAAAACCAATTAGGGAAGATGCAGAAAGAAGGAAAACACAACAAATAAACAAAGTAAACAGAAACAAAACCTAGAACATTGAAAATATGCTTTGAATCTTAACAAGCACTATATTTAGCTATCTTTAAGATTATTTTAGGAGAGGACTGGAGATATTCTAAGCAGCTAAAATGTTGTTTTGTATACAGCTGACCCAGGTTTGATCCCTGGAACCCTTATGGGTCTCCAAGCCCACGAGGAGTAAGTACACAGCCAGGAGTAAGCCCTGGTTATAGCTATATATAGCACACAAACCCCCCACACACACACACACACACAACACACACACACTTTTTTGCTGCCTTGGCATTCCAACTGATTTTTTTTATAAATAATATAAAGGATCAAAATAACTTCTCCAATAATACAGTGGTGATTTTACATCATTATTCTGAGATTAAAGTTGCATGTTCTATTTTATGAATTGATACTCCCACATTCAAGTGTAAGAATATGAGAGATCTTATAAATATTAATGGAGTGGATTCTTTATAAGGTGTGCATTAAGATCATCTGGAAATATCTTTTTTTATTCTAAAATATACAGACTTTTATCCTAGAATGGAGATTAGTAGCTTCCTTTGAAAAGGGCCAGATAATAAACAATTTAAACTTTATGCCACGTAGTCTCTATAGTAATGACTTACCTTGGTCACTTTAAATCAAAGCAGCCACATATAATATCTAAACAAATGAGTGCGTATTTGTCCAGTAAGAAATTAATTTTGAATAAAGGTAGAGGGAAGACTTAGATAAGGTGATGCAGGTATGCCACTATCTGCTGTGGCAATTTACTAAATTCAATTGAACTGGTACTGATGTAGGCAGGCAGATGGTGGGGTGGGGGGTTGTATGACAATGTACAACCTTAGATAGCCCTAAGGTTGTCCAGAGTCTCCTTTTGGAACCAGGAACCAAGTCTTGATAAGACCTTCACCCTCAATAGACATTGAGGAAGTTGGATCAACCTTTCTCTGCCCAGCCCTTAATCCAGTTACATTCCAGGACAGAAGATCCAGCAGAAACAGAGTTCAAGAAAAGGAGATTTTCAAAGAAGACCACTCCCAAAATCTACTCCCCTTGGCAGCGGCCTAGCAACGGACTTTAACCTAGGTTGAAGCCTCATATGGGAAGATATCTATAAAAGCCGTCCTGACCAAAGGACAGCGTGCATATGGTGCCTGAGCCCATGTGCTGTTTGAGTCTACGTGGCCAAGCACATGTGGTGCCCAAGCACATGTGTTGCCTGCCTCTCCCCCTCTTGAGATGTGTACTCCCTGTCACTTTCCCTCCTCCTTCCCCGTCCTAAAACCTCCATAAAAAATGTCTGTTTTCCTTCACTGCTTGTCTACTGAAAATTCTTTTTATGTGAGCAAAAAAAAAAAAAAAAAAGAACTCAGAAAACCCTGGGTCAGGCCTAGGACTGACTTTCCTTTCCTGCAGAGAACAATTCCTCTCTTGAGTCCATGGCTCCCTTATTAATCTAGGGTGGTGCCTAGAGATCAAGCAGACATCAGGTGTGGGTTGATGACCACCTTGTGGGCTGGTGGGGCTCAGGTCCACGCGGTGCAGGTGCTCATCGCAGACTTTGTCAGTTCTTAGCCTGCCCAGCAGGTCCCTGGCAGCAGAGGCAGCTGAGGAGAAAGTGACCATCTCTCTCCCCTTCCTGCCTCACATAAGCCACCCTTGGGGCCCACCTACATCAGTATCTTCAACCTCCATTCAACAATGGGAGGTAGCAGAGAACACGAAAAACCCACAAGGACACAAATAAACACAGAGGAACTATCCAAGCTTTGGGGTGCCATGGTGAGTCATCAGTGACCTCACAGGCTGATCATTCTTTTACACAAAATTACTCCCTCATCTTGACTTACAATATCTTAGCTCTTGCTTAAGTTGGCAGAGACATTAAGGAGAGTTAGTAAGTGCATTAAATTTCAGCAAGTGAAACAACATGAAGAGCTGAGACTGATTCTTTGTAAGGTGTGCATTAAGATCATCTGTAAATATAGTTTTATACATATTTTTTAAATATCACATAATCAGCTATTACCATTCAAGAAGAGAGTTAAGTTTCAACGATTTTCTATTATTTTCATTTTGCAGTTGCCACTCTCTCCATTTAAAAGATGAATTTATCTTATTCTTTCCTGTGCCTGTTTTTCTTACCCTGGTATCTATTTTATTCTTCCCTGTGCCCATATTTGTTTGCCCTATCATACTATAAAATACCTAAACGTTTTATTTGGGACTATGCTAGTCCTCAGGCTTTTATTAGGAGGAGGATTTCCCACAATCTACTCTATTAGATCAGTTCTATGCTAGTGATTTACCTAACTAGGAGAGAACAAATCAGTTATAATAAGAAGATGATAGCATAATCCAGACTCTTTATAATATACTACTTACAATAACTTGAATGAGTCAAAAACATTAGACATAAAAATGTCATCATAATGAAGAGAATAACTTTGATAAGTAGGTTAAGAGTACGCTATAAAAGGAGAAAATGCATGCGCTTTGCCCATGATCTACTCTGGTTTCATCCTCAGAACTACCAGAAGTGATGCCTGGGCGCAGGGCTGAATTCAGTCCTGAGTTTAGCTGTTATGACCCAGAAGTAAAATAAAATAGAAGTACCCCAAAAATGATGAACAAATGTGTTAGTATTTTAGAGGAGAGGAAATAATGAAACATAAAAAAAGATTAATTCATACTACAAAAAGTAATAGGGAAAATGATTAATAAATATTGTCATCAGAGAGTAGTAATTATATATAAAGAAATACATGGTAGAAAGGTTAATCCCTGTTCAACAGGATTAGCAGAACACTAGATGAAGGACAACCATGCGAGCAAGCTGGCTTCCGGAAAGGATTCAGCACAATCGACCATATCCACACAGTAACCAAGCTCATTGAGGTTTGTAGGGAGTACAAGATGCCGCACTGTCTCACGTTCATTGATTTACAGAAAGCCTTTGATTCTGTGGAGACTGAAGCAGTGATTGAAGCCCTAGCCAAACAGGGTGTTCAAACCCAATACATTAAGATCCTTCTTGAGCTGTACTACGGATTCACCACCAGGATCTCACCATTCTACAAAGAAGTGATCATTAATGTGAAAAGAGGGGTTTGACAGGGTGATGCCATTTCACCAAAACTCTTCAGAGCCACCCTCGAGAACATCATGCAACAATTAGAATGGGAAGGAATGGGAGTGAAGTTAGATGGTCGGCAACTACACCACCTCTGCTTCGCTGATGACATTGTTCTAATAACACCAACCATTAGCCAAGTAGAACAAATGCTGGCTGACTTTGACCGAGAATGTGGAAAGATAGGTCTACAGCTGAATCTAAAGAAAACCATGTTTATGAAGAATTAACTTTCCAGAGGCCCCATTCACTCTCAATGGAACAAACATCTCTGAATGCAGCAGTTATGTGTACCTAGGTCAAGAAATCAACTTGATGAATGACCTAAAACCTGAAGCTGCGCAAGAGGAAGAGAGCTACATGGAATGTCTTCAAAGGGTTCGAAAAATAGCTAAAAGGACAAAGAACCTTCGGCTCCGGGCACATATCTTCAACTCCACCGTTCTCCCTGCATTAACATACGCCTCAGAGACCTGGGCCCTACAAAAGCAGGATGAGAATGCTATTTGGGTCTCCCAGAGAGGAATTGAAAGAGCTATGCTTGGAATATCACGCCTCACTCAAGTGAGAGAAGGAATCCGGAGTTCAGACCTCCGTCGCTATTCCAGAATCAGGGAGGCTGTCTCGTTTGCCAAGGCATCGAAAATCAGATGGGCTGGACATGTAATGAGATTTGGAGAGAACCACTGGACTAGATCCATTACCGACTGGATCCCACGGGATGTCAAAAGATTACGGGACCGCCCACCTACAAGATGGTCAGACTTCCTTGTCAAGACCCTGAAAAGAATGGTTTGAGGCTCTGCATATTCCTGAATCAACCAGATGCCATTGGGCTACATTGGCAAGTGATAGGGTCCAATTGAAATGTTACTGGCGCCCGCTCGAGCAAATCGATGAATAGCGGGATTCAAGTGATCAAGTGATCAAGTGATCAAGAAAGGTTAATAATATGGAGAGAGCTTCCATGACTAGAAAAATATATAACAGTCTTTCTTCATGAAAGTGATATCCAAGATATAGGAAGAAAGGCAATGGGACAAAATGATAAAGCATTGGTTTTACTTTTTTCCTATAATTTCATCAGTGGTGATTATGAGATAAAGTTCAACAGTATCTCAGTAATACTAGGAAACAAGTAAAAAAATCTATGTGAACACTAAAGACAGGGAAGTAGTAGTCTTTAAAGAGACTAAAACATTAGTTAAATAATTATAAAACCATGAATTCCAATAAGATATTTTTCAGAAATTGAAGGTCAACAGTCTAAAAGATGAAATACTTAAACACTAGAAAGGGTAAAAATACTCACTGAGCTAGAATTTTATACTTGGAAGGTTTCATGTAGCTAAATCTACCAGAAAAGGTCCTGGAGTGTTGGGGAGCCACTGGGGTCCCCAACAATATCAGGGAACAAGTTCCCTTCTACCTCTAAAGCTGGCGGGGAATGGATGAAAACTCATGAGTCCAGTGCAGTTTAAAAATGCTTTACTCTCACAGGTTCTGGTATACAGTCCAATAACAGGAAAACCTGGGACTTTAGGTTCCTAGCTGGGCTCTTGCCCCATGTAGTTTTAGAATCCTAGGTCAAGATGGCCTCTACCAGGTGCTAAGGCCATCAGGGAACAGAACAGAGAGGGGGTAGGGGAGGCAGAGAGCAAAGAGAAGCCAAATGGCCAAAAGTGCTTTCTCCTTTCTTCTAGCTTACTTTATAGATAGAAGCCTGCCAAAACCTTCCAGCACAGTCCATCGTGGCTGGGCTATCTAGAGAGGAACAGGGTAAATAACCATATTGAAATTCAGATCTTCAGGTGGGACCTATGGCTCCAAGCTTCACAAATGCCAGTCTGACTGCCTGAGATATGATCTCCCTAGCAGAGTGGGGATTGACTACAAACTCTGAACCAAAAAAAAAGCAAAATGTAATTTGTAAAAAAATGGCATTAATATTTCTTTTTCCCTCGGAATTACGGGCCGGGACCTAGGGAGCCGGGCAACCCTCCCGCGGGCCCGCCCGCCTTCCATGAATATATAGCCAACTGATTCCAGACTCTGGATCCCACTAAGGTCCAAAATCTGTCAGAATAATTCACTTTGGCATTACCTTTAGAATCAGAGAAACACCAGTTGTCCGGGTTGCACTGGCATGTCTCTTTGAACTAGAAGAATTGATTACATTATGGTTGATTCAATGTGGCCAAGTTCTCTTGGAATATCTACACGGATGTCCCTTGTGGGGACCCATGGGGATAGGAATAGTATTGAACTGGGGCAAGAAAGATTTATAATAAATGAATAAGCAATATGCATAATAAATGATAAGCAATATTCATGATAAAATATTTATGCCATATAAAATTATGAAATCAATCCAATTCTGCCCAAGCTCCCATTGTGTCTGCTTCAGAGATTCCCTAAAGGCAGGGAGTAGCTCTCACATAAGCTAAGTGTAGCCAGGATGTAAGTCTCAGTAGGGCGTGTCACCCAACACAAGAGGACATTTTTATTTTATTTTGTTTTATTTTATTTTACTTTTTGGTTTTTGGACCACACTCGGCATGCAGAGATTACTCTTGGCTCTGTACTCAGAGTATTTTTTTGGAGGACTCCAGGGACCCTATGGGTTCAAGGGATAGAACCTGGGTAGGCCACATGCGTGGCAATCCCCTGTTGACTGTTTTCTCGCCAGTCCCTTTCAAAGAAGAGTTTTACCTGACAGTCAGTGTTTAAAAAAGAAGGCATTGTAGAATTCATAGCATCCTTTCAAAGAATTGCATGTGGTAGAGAATGTACAGAGGTGAATTTGCAGTAATTCGCTGCAGAGTTTTGTTTTCACATTCTTTATTCCTTTCACACCTTACTTCGTGGTTATAAGGATCAAGTTTTATCTTGCATGCTACCTCTAGCTTCTTGAATAAAATGCTGCCTGATTATGTCCTCCAAATAGATGGTCAGATAAAATTATCTTCATTTTGTATTTGCAGTCAAAGGTTTTTTTTTTTTTTTTTTGTTCTTTGGTTTTGTGTTTGGTTTCAGGGAAATGATTTATTCACACTGGCAAATTAAAAGAGTTATGATTGTGGTAATAACACCAGTTGGATAGCCAAATACAATTGAAAAGAATATGTACCAATTTAGAATGGACTAGAGTGATTAGAATGTGTCTGTTTACTACTCCTTAGGATTCCCTCCATATATGATACACTGAACCTTGCAATCTAGTTTTATTGGCAATTTTTCTTCCTATCATATGCATTTGTATATTTGAAAAGGGAGGAATATAATCAACTTCATATAAGCCAATTAGAAACAGATTTATTTCAGAATTTCATAACGAAGGGTGGGCAATTACAGTTACATTCAAACTATTATCACTGGCAGTGCTATATTTGACTTGTGTTAAGTACAAATTAAGTGCCATTAAACAGAATTCAACAAAGCAAATCTGTATACTTTCTGTCATCTAACTGAATACCAGGGTAATTTCCAACATGTGGATGTTTCCAGTTTGGCTGATTTGAAATTCCTTATATTAGTTGTAAATAGTGTCTGCAAAAATTGTCAGTTCTTTTATACACAAAAGGCACAATGTGCTTGGAAGCTGGAATTCCTAATTTTCATTGAAGCTGTTTGTGTGTATCAAAGGCATTGTTCTGATGGACATTGTGTATTTATTTGTGATTCTTGAAGACTGAAAAACAGAATGTGAATTGCTAAAATATTAGCTCTTTCAAGTCAATCTGCTGCTGTCACCAGTTTGAAGACCAGATTTCCTCTAACAGTGACTAAACTAAATTGAACTGAAACAAATCGGACACTTCCACTCAATCGATAAGGCTTCAACTATTGTATGATAATTTATACCAATAAATAGGATCTCAATCTTCATTTAGTAACCTCATTGTTTTGAGAGAAAAAAAAACTTTCTAATTTATTTCCAATTCAACACCTACAGTTGTAAAATAAATGTACTTCAACGACTAATTTCCTGTGCAGCCATTTTATGGAGGGAAGATGTACAACTTGAGGCTCTTTAAACAAAAATTCTGAAAATTGAAGAATCAATCCAATTTATTTTTACACTATTGCTGAAAGTACTAAAAATTATCTTAGATCATGATGAGTCTATGAACAAATGGTATGTTTCCTATTATTTCCTGACCATTACTGTGGATAAAAAAGATGAATTTTTTTTTAGATTTCACACCATGATAAATGACAAAATGAATAAATTATTCATTGTCCCAAATACATCATCAGATATTTGGGACAATTTTTTTGGCAAAAACTTTAGGCATTGTTTTTCCTCTGTCAACTAAGAGATATTCAATAATAGTTGATGTTTAAATATTAGGCGCTTATTATTTTTTATTTGCAACATTTCTCAACAAAAACTTTGTGGCTAGGACAAAAGATTATTGACCCACAGTCAACAGAGATTAAATAAAAAATTTAAAAAACTACCATAAGATGGTACAGGAGTATGGCTCTTGCTTTATAAGTGTTAAGCTACACTTCAATGATAGACACAGCATATAATGCCCTGATCACCACCAGGAAAGATCCCTGAATATGGAGCCATAAGTAAGCCCTGATCATGACCAGTGTGTGTGTGTGTGTATGTGATCACTAAACACATACACACACACACACCAATCATAACCAAATATGTTATAATGCACCTAGACTTAAATTGATTAACTTAGAAACATAAACTTCCTTGCATTTCATAATGGCCATATGATTTAGTTACTGGTATTGATACAATGTGGAAGAAGGAGGAAATTAAAGATTAGATTATACATGCTACTTAGGAACACAGTTGTTATGCAGATAAACCCCAAAGTCAAAACCCATAGCAAGGGTTTGTAAACTGGAATTGTTGTCACTTCTGTTCCACTCTCTCCTTTTATGAGAAGTAAGCTACTTTTATCACTGTATCACTGTATCACTGACTTCCCATTGTTCATCGAGTTACTCGAGGGGTACCAGTAACATCTCCATACATCCTGTCACAAGCAAGTGTAGCCAAAGTGCATATGCTTGCTCCAAGGACAGTAAGAGCCTCAACCCATTCTTCAGGTCATGGAATTGAGGTCCATAATTGTTACTGGTATTTGACATATCAAATAAAACATGGGTAGCTTGCCCGGTTCTGCCATGTAGGTGGTATACTCTCAGTAGAAGGCTCTTATCTTAAGCATTTACTGATGAAACTTAAGAAAGATCAGGTTTTCTCTTGGGTGGAGCTCTGAGGAACTGTGGAGTCTGGATGTTGAGAATAACTGAACTCATGATGTGTGGGTTGCTCTGGCTTCTTGCTAGGTTTACTGGGATAACAGGTGTCAGTTAGAACCTGCCTAGAACTGTATATAGAGTATAAATGTGAAAGAACCTGGGAAGGACCTGATCATAAAATCAGTACTATCTAAGACTGTCATGTGGCCGCAGAGCCCTGGGTCTGGCGTGGGTCTCTCTTCCAGGGTAGCTGGCATGGAGGTGGAGGAAAGAGCGCAGGAGCCGAAATCTCCGCTCCAAGTACAGCCAGGGTGGCCCCATCCCTACATGTGTGAGCGAACCCTTGGAGGAATGTTGGATTCAGCCAGGGGCTGGCTGAGCCCCTTATCAGGAGATAAGCTTCATGGGTTGCTTCCACCTGGGGCCAAGCGGTACAGCTGTGGGTCTGGAGTGGATGGGCCTGGATCTCTTCCAGGGTTGCCGATGGAGTTATGTGTCTGGCGTGGGTCTCTGTTCGGGGTAGCTGGCAGGGTGGTGGAGGAAAGGGTGGAGGAGCCCAAATCTCAGCTCCAAATCAATGGAGCTGTGGGTCTGGAGGCCACGCAATGGCACTGTGGGTCGGGAGTCTATTTAAAAATATTTCCATACTTTAATTAAATGCAACACAGGCACAAACTTAAGCAAGCTGTTGGAAAAATGGTAATTAAATATCTGCTGCATATAGGGGTTCTGCAATCTTTAAATTTTTAATAAAAATCTATTTTCTATGAAGCCCAATAAAGTCATAATTGGATAAGCTATCCTTGTATTGCATAGTAGGTCAAAATACCATAGGAAAAACATGGGAAGAAATGTTTTAAAAATATAATAAGAACGTGAATTATGTTCTTATAGCATTCTATATGTATATACTATGTTTATCATCACTTGATCACTTGAATCCCATTATTCATCGATTTGCTTGAGCGGGCGCCAGTAACATTTCCATTGGACCCTATCACGTGCCAATGTAGCCCAATGGCATCTGGTTGATTCAGGAATATGAAGAGCCTCAAACCGTTCCTTCAGGGTCTTAACAAGGAAGTCTGACCATCTTGTAGGTGGGCGGCCACGTGATCTTTTGACATCCCATGGGATCCATTCGGTAACGGCTCTAGTCCAGCGGTTGTCTCCAAATCGCATTACATGTCCAGGCCATCTGATTTTCGATGCCTTGGCAAACGAGACAGCGTCCCTGATTCTGGAACAGAGACGGAGGTCAGAACTCCGGATTCCTTCTCTCACTTGAGTGAGGCGTGATATTCCAAGCATAGCTCTTTCGATGCCTCTCTGGGAGACCCGAATAGCATTCTCATCCTGCTTTCGTAGGGCCCAGGTCTCTGAGGCGTATGTTAATGCAGGGAGAACGGTGGAGTCGAAGAGATGTGCCCGGAGCCAGAGGTTCTTTGTCCTTTTAGCTATTTCTTCGATGCCTTTGAAGGCATTCCATGCCGCTCTCTTCCTCCTGCGCAGCTCAGGTTTTAGGTCGTTCATCATGTTGACTTCTCGACCTAGGTACACATAACTGCTGCATTCAGAGATGTTTGTTCCATCGAGAGTGAATGGAGCCTCAGGAACTAGTTCATTTCTCATGAACATAGTTTTCTTCAGATTCAGCTGTAGACCTACCTTTCCACATTCTCGGTTAAAGTCAGCCAGCATTTGTGCCGCTTGGCTAATGTTTGGTGTTATTAGAATGATGTCATCAGCAAAGCGGAGGTGGTGTAGTTGCCGACCATCTATCTTCACTCCCATTCCTTCCCATTCTAATTGTCTCATGATGTTCTCGAGGGTGGCACTGAAGAGTTTTGGTGAGATGGTATCACCCTGTTGAACCCCTCTTTTGACATCAATGATCACTTCTTTGTAGAATGGTGAGATCCTGGTGGTGAATCCGTAATACAGCTCACGAAGGATCTTGATGTATTGGGTTTGAACACCCTGTTTGACTAGGGGCTTCGATGACTGCTTCAGTCTCCACAGAATCAAAGGCTTTCTGTAAATCAATGAACGTGAGACAGAGCGGCATCTTGTACTCCCTACAAACCTCAATGAGCTTGGTTACTGTGTGGATATGGTCGATTGTGCTGAATCCTTTCCGGAAACCTGCTTGCTCGCATGGTTGTCCTTCATCTAGTGTTCTGCTAATCCTGTTCAGGATGACTCGTGTAAACTAGCTTGTAGATGACAGACAACAGGCAGATGGGGCGATAATTGCCGATGTCGTGAATGTCTCCCTTCTTGAACAGTAGAACTGTCCTGCTGGTTTTCCATTGGGAGGGCACCTTGTGTTCGGACAGGTAGCGTGTGAAGAGCCGAGATAGTGTATTGATGAGTACCGACGGCAGATTCTTCAGGTGTTTGGGTCTGACTTTGTCTGGGCCTGGTGCTGTTCCCTTCTTTACCGACGAGATGGCATGTCGGATTTCAGAAGGGAGAACATTGGGAATACATATCCATCCTGTGGAATTTGGTATGTGGGCAGGTGGATGTGGCTCTCAAAGAGATTTGAGTAGAAGTCCTGGATAATCTTCTCCATTGCCTTTCTGGAAGATGTGATAGATCCATCAGGGCGTCGGAAGGCAGTCATCTTGGTCTTATGGTTGGCGAAGGACAGGCGGGCAGTCGCGAATACTTTTCCGGCTTCTGCTGCATCTTCCAGTATTTCTGATCTTCTGTCTTTGAGGTCTGCTTTTATCGCTTCTCTGCACTGATTAGCAATCTTGGACGTTAGCATTTGGTCTCCTGAGGCTCACGCCTTGCCACGTTGGCGAATGAGCTCAAGAGTTTCTGAAGACAAGCTTCCTTTTGTGTCTTTCTGTCTCTCGGCATTCTTTGCACAATCATGGAGGTGCTGAACCAGTCGGTTGTATTCTTCATCGATGTTATCAATGATGGTATCTTCCCATGTTGCCGCAATGGTGCCAAAGAGTTCCCGTTGGAGTTCTCTTCTTAAACTTTGCAGCTTTTTTCTCCCGTTGCGGGAAGTAGAATTTTGCCCGAAGGAGACGGTGGTCCGATCCTGTCTGGAATTTGGGGACGACAGCAACATCGGTCAGACAAAACCGTCGATTGAAGATGATGTGGTCAATTTCATTGTGGAACTGTCCGCCAGGAGATTCCCATGTCCAACGTTTCGCTTCAGCCTTCTGAAACTGTGAGTTCCCATGAATAGTCTTGGTGGACACGATGAACTCAGATAGTCTCTCACCCTGTTCGTTCTATTCTAGGCCATGGGTCCCGATGTGGAGTTCTTCAGCTGATCTTCTTGGTCCTATCTTGGCATTAAAATCACCGACTATGATCTTGTAGAAGGTGTAATCTTTTTTATAGAACTCCTCCATTTCCATGTAGAATTTCTCAATTTCATCTTCTTTGTATGTGGATGTTGGTGCATAGACAATGAAGATAGAAATTACTGGCAGTGGGCCCACATCTCCTCAAGTGCAATCGTCCTATTCGGTTTGTTAGGCATTCAAATGAATCAATGTTGACAGCCATGTTTGTGTTGTCAAAGACACCAACGCCACCAATGCCTCTTTTTGTCGCATGTTCCAAGGAACAATTCTTCTCTGGTGTCAAATACAGCATGATGCGACTGGCGCCTCCCTCGTCTCAGTCAGACCAATGATGTCGTACTTGATCTTTTCGCTTGCAGCATCAGATCCTCAATATATATGCTTCCGATGCCAGCGTATGTGCATTGAAAGTACAGACAGTCATTTTAGTCCTTCTTCGTTTTGGCAGCCTAGGACAGCCGTGAAATTTTATCAGGCACTGCTTGTTTGCCTTTCTTACTGCTGCAGTATTAAGGGCTCTTTCGGGTCCAGGAAAATAAACATTTTTGTTACTGGATTTGGCATATCGAACACGCATCGGACAGCTTGCCAGGCTCTGCCATGCGGGCGCTATATTCTCATTACTTTGTGGGGCTCTCTCAGAGGGGGTGGGTAGAATATTTATGGTAATTTGGAGGTAAATCGCACAGCTGATTTCTGCTCTGCCGGGTGTACCTGTGTCTTAGGCTCAAGCATTCCTGGGCTTGAAATACTCTTCTCTGAAGGGCGGGTCTCTACAGGGCGGGTCCTTGAAGGCTGGGTTTCTGACAAGCTGGGCTGGAGACTGGGTTAATCTGTTGGCTGGAGACTGGATTATTATGCTGGGTGGAGATCTTACCAGCTGCAGAGTGTGGATGGTGACACAGATCGCTGCCAGCAAGGTGTGGGGGTTTCTCTGGGCTCCTCCGAGGCTCCATCGGGATGGTGGACTCGGGTTGGAAGTTGCTCTCGTGGTCCATGGAATGCAGGGGTTCAACGGGGGAAAGCTGG